>CM021765.1:148541050-148555484 GCA_011076525.1 Nettapus auritus
TTTCTTTCTTTCTTTCTTTCTTTCTTTCTTTCTTTCTTTCTTTCTTTTTGGGTGAGACTAGAAAGAACTGCAGGTTTTGGTCTTAACTTATTGTATTAATTTGGCAATTCACATACAGCTATTTACATAAACATAGTATTAAACAATATTTCTGACTAATAACAGCCAATTAACTGCATGGTGAACCATTCAAAGTCATTCTTTTACCATGGTAATGTATTAAATGATTAGGAAAGTGATCACAAAGAACAGACAGACTGTTTAAGCATAGCACTGGTAATTAGCATCTGGGGAGAAACCAGAGTCTAAGATGCCTGCTTCTTGTACAGCATATTTATTGATTTACTTATGGAGCTATAAAGCACAGAGATGAGCCCACCTGGAGTACTGAGTTCAGCTCTGGGGCCCCCAGCATAAAAAGGACACGGAAATATTAGAACAAGTCTAGAGGATGGCCATGAAGATGATCAAAGGGCTGGGGCACCTCTCCTAGCCAGGAAGAGAGCCTTCTTGTTCAGCCTGGGGAAGAGAAGGCTGGAGAGACCTTACAGTGGCCTTTCAGTACCTAAAGGGGGCCTACATGAAAGCTGGGGAGGGACCCTTTGTCAGGGACTGTAGTGATAAGACAAGGGGGAATGTCTTTAAACTAAAAGAGGGTAGATTTAGATTAGATGAGGCACTGGCGCAGGCTGCCCAGAGAAGCTGTGGATGCCCCATCCCTGAAGGTGTTCAAGGTTAGGCTGAATGGGGCTTTGGGTGACCTATTCTGGTGAGAGGTGGCCCTACCCATGGCAGGGGGTTGGAACAGGGTCATCTTTAAAGTTCCTTCCAACCCAAACAATTCTGTGATTTCATGATTTCTATGACTCTTCAGAAATCTGTTTCATTCTCTCAGCAGAGGGTGAGGATTTAAGTTCAAGAGGTAAGTCCTGGGAGACAAAAGACATGGGTATTTGGGGAAATTTCTTCAGATCTCTAATACTCAATGCCTTTCAGTACCTTGGTAATCTTTGGAAAAGGCAACTATGTGAAATTAAATACTGGCAAAAATACCATTCTTAAAAAAAATCCTTATGTCTGATACTTATATGGTTGGTTCACCAGTAACTGGGGATTAAAAAAAAAAAAAAACAAAAAACTCAATAGCTTTCTGTTGCATGAATTTTCTTCCAGTCTTCCTCTTTTTCCTCACACATTTTACAAATGTTATGCTAGCAAGATTTATAAGTTCATTAACACTTGGGTTAATTGTACCTTCATTCTAAATAGCAAGGGAAGCTTCTGGAAAAGTCTGTCTAACAGTACCTTAGTACAACTTTGCAGTTTCAGTTATGAAAGCGTGGAAGTTCTATGAGTTTAAAGACTTAATTAAATGTTATCAATAATCTTAATGCTAAAACCGAAACTTGGTCAATATCACCTACATTCCTCTCCAGATTGGTCCCTTAATCCTCAGTTCCAAAAACCAAACCAAACCAAAACCAATAAAATTGATGGCAGGTCTAAATTAACTCACGGCAGTGTTACAAGTCTCTATTATATTGTAGAATGCTTTGAAAATCTCTGAAATTTAATGCTAGATTAATAATAACCGCCATTATTACAATAATTATTAACTGTTTACAGTTGCAATCAGGTTGCTGAATACCCTACTCATTGCAAAGAGGCCGGAAAGAGTTCAATTTGTTGCATAATCAGCTATCTGCTCTTCAGTGCACAAGCTAAATATAGTAGAAGATGTCAGTTACTAAATATGTAAGACTTGATGATACAGCTACTCTTAACCTCAATTCTTCCAAACAAGTGCTACCGAATTCTGTAGAATTATCTTTATTTACATACCAGTATGGAAAGGAATAGACTCTAGTCTGTGGGGTTTAGATGAAAACTCTCTGAATGCACAGCAAGAAGGTCCTGTACAATGCTTCCTTCCTTGAGGTTATGGGCACACAGCTGTCAGTGCTTCTGCTGCTTCCAGATATCCCAGGCACTGGCTGGATGAGGTCCCTGGCCCTCCTGCCTGCCCTGGATGTCTGTTTTGTAATAGGATGAATTGGTAACTCTGGGTTTCCTGTGGACATGGTGCTGCTGGGATCTCTGGGGTCATCTGAACAACTGACAAAACTTGGTCAAAGTCATCCTCCATAAGCTTGGAAAAGCTTTGAAGAAGAGTCATGGTGATAGCCTGGAACTATTTACAGGAGCAGGAGGTACAAAATAGGATGAGAAGAGAAAGACAGGCTGTGACTTCTAGCTGCACAATAAATAGCTTAGTGTTTCCAAAATCAAAGGTGGGAGAAGCAGAAAGAGAACACTCCATCTGGCTTGAAGAAATTGGAAGAGATGACAGGAAAGAAGGACTTTCTGTTATTTATCAGACTGTTACTTCATGAAGAATGAAAGTGAAGGGTTTTTCCAGCAAGGACAAAAGCCAATAGCTTCAAAAGGATCCACGTATGACATGTTGTTATGACAACTCTAGTGGTTGGCAACCCTACCCAGAGCATTGGGGATGAAGCTAGAGGATCTTTAAGGTCCTTTTCAACCCAAGCCATTCTATGATTCTGTCATTCTATGTTGAGATGGGAAATATGATATTCCTTCAGAGCAGTCAGGGTTTTCATTCTGGATCAGTCTTCCAGAAAGATACAAAAATAAAATATTCTTGAACTGAATTAGAGGGAAATCATAACTTAATTTTTTAAATTTTAGAGTATTTTAAATTTAAAAATTGACAATGTTATGATTAAAAATGGCTTACAAATCCTTCTTCCTCTGGATGGTTATGACCTGGGATGAAAACATAACTTTCAGACTCAGTACAGAGAGTTGGGGAGATGTGACTAGGCTATTAAACTTCTGTTTATTTGATTGCATAGGTTTGAATTTTCGTATTTTGAAATTGGTTTCAAGACAGCATCCTCAGGGCCCTTGGAATGACTATAAAAAGAAGACATCTGCAAAAGACAGTGGAGATTTGGAGAATGGCTCATGTTTCTTTCTGCTTCATCTAATAGTGAGGAGGGTAACAGACAATAGTTCCAATTGGGTGGGATTTGTTTCACCTACCTTCAGACATTTAAAAGCTAGATATGTGCAGAAGGATCACTCAAGTAGTGGTAAAGGGTCTCATACCACATTCCCTTGTGGATTTAGCTTAAGACATCTATGTTATCTGCATGGCACAAAAGGCCTGAAACATGGACTAAGATGCTCCTAGACAATCAGACATCAACACTAAAAAAGAGCTGTTACTTCAGTTAAAACTTGTCTGCAAAGACAGCAAACCTGTGAAGGTAAAATTTACTGCAGTAATGGTGATGTAATAGACAATTATCAGGCTCAAATAAAGAAAACTATTAGGAAGGGTGCAGTGTTCATGCTAATCACGTTTTAAGATTTTTATACAGTGATATCTCCAATAGGAGATGAGTATAAAAATCGTAGGCATAGCTGACAATCCCTCCTACAGCTCAATTTGCCTGACACATTGCATTAGAAGGCTCTGTTTTCAGTTATTTAAAATGTTGCCAAAGACTAACCAAAGTTCTGGGCTAGATTTTTCCCAGGCTCAGAATTTGTAATTTCTTTCAAGATTTTAGGTAAAAATGAGACTTGGAGACAAGATCTTTGCCTTTCTGCTATGAAAAGTGTTTTTGTGAAAAGCGCTAATGCTCCCACACTTTAAAGAAGAACCTTCAAGTTTACTGGCAGGGTGTGTTTTCTCTCCCATAAGGATCTGCAATTTAAACAACCTGGAAAATGACCAATCATGCTCAGCTGGCAGTAGAGGCAATAAAGTTTGATCATTATAGTGGCTGAAGATCTTATCTGTATGAAGTACCAGTTAGATTGAAATGCAGGGTTATCTACACCCCCAAAATGAGCATGATGGACTAACCATTGATTGAGATGGAAAAAATATTTGGATTGATGGTAACAATTTGGACTGAGATGCCAAAACAAGCAATGTGATGTTATTACAAAAAGTAATCCCCAGGTAGCACTCCAAACTCTTTCCAATAGCCTCTCACCATAACCCTTGTGAAATAAGCCCTGACATCTGCATGCCATGGGCTGCAAAAGAGTAATGACTTTGAAATACCAGAACATGGTTGTCTGAGGCTGGGCACCACAATTGGTGGGCATTTATTCCATTTTTCTCTCCAACTTCTGTATCTAACCAGTAAAGAGTTGGTTGTCTTCCAGCTCCTGGATGCAGGTCTCTGTCCAGACCATGCCTGGACTGGACATAGGCTCCATAACCTCTTCCACTTTCTCTTCTCCACTTTGGGGGGTTGCCTGCCCATGGTCAATGCCAGCTCTGATACAGCCCAGATCTGTAGTTTGGGAGAAAATGTTTCGGAAGGAGCTGGGTTGGAGAATCTGGTCATCCCCATCTTCCCTTCACTTGGGATTTGCTTTGAAAACCAGGCTAAACTAGGACCTTCTGGTCCTCACCTGAGTTACACAACAAGAAAGCTGGTACTCAGTCTTGTATTGTGTTAAGCCCAACCTTGATATGCTGACTTGAGTTGTCCCTGCATCACTTCTATGAACTGCACTGCTTACTTGGACTCTCAGTTGACCCTGGTGACCCTCCCTGAACCTTCACTGCTCCTCTTGCATGGGTCCCATGGGTCTGTACTAGGTGGGTCAAGGTCCCTGTCCCACTGTCACCCACAGCTGTTGGCTACCCTGACTGTTCCCGGGCATCTTATCCTTCTCTGGTGTAAATAAGAGCATGTATAACTTTAGTGCATAAACTCTCCCACCCACATTGATTTGGTTGATGGGGAGCCATAATGGAGTTTTAACATAGCCTTTAAAACAAAAACAAAAACATTCGATGTAAGAGAAGATAATAATGAACATTCAGAAACCTCAGTGTCCCAGATATCCAGGAATTATCCGACAAAACACATCACGGCTATCTGGTCTTGCAGTTCTGTGCTGTTGCCCCCAGCAGTGTGCTGTTTGGAGAAGCAAAGAGATCTGAGGCTGTTTACATTCAGGAGCTGAGTCATGAACGTGCTGTGATGAAACTGAGTGCCTTGGGCAGTATCTTCAGGTCCATGAAGCTACAGTAAGAGGTCACTTATGCCTTATGCACACAGCGTGTAGGTTTTACAAAGCTAGCCAAAAGAAAAATAAAGTATAGGAGCACAGAAGCAGTTTTGTGAACCAGCATACACCTCTTCAACTCAAACATGGAGAAGTAGTACTTCCACCTTGTTTGCACCCTGTGGGATCGGCACATATAAGGCAATGATAATCATCTTCTTAATGTGGTTATCCTAATGCGGATTTGCAAACCTGTTTCACCATACAGGAGCAAAGTCATATTTTAAAAGTTTCAAGAACTCTGCAGGCTGAATGCACAGCTGTACTTGCTGTTCAGTGGAGCCACATCAGCCATTTGCCAGGACACACTGGCAGGAGGTTGTGTTGTTAGTACTGGCCCAAGATCATTGTCTGCAGAGGTGCAAAGGGTAAAAAATAAAATCAAGAGAAACAAGAAAAAAAGAAGAGAGTTTAACTAAAAACTATAGTATCCAAGTAGAATGGTCAAGACTATTTTTTTTTTTCAGAAACATGTATATAAAAAAAAAAGGAAATTCATATATTAAATTTGTTATAGGCCTTGTCTTTTCATTGTGAGACATTTCTCAGAAACTCCAAGTTTTAGTTTTTATGATTTTTTCACTGGGTGGACCATTCTCACACTGAAATCAGCCTGTGCCACTATGCACTAAATTCTTCTGCCACCTGTGTACTCCTGAGCAGTGAATTGCACTTCAGGGTGACTGAACTTTGGCTGTCTGATAACCTCTGTATAATGGAAAAAAAAGAGACAAGTAGGAATTTTGTCGAGCTACTTATAAGCTTATCTCTCCCAGAAGGTTTCACATTCCAAGTCAGTCAGTAGAAGTCAACCCAAACCTGCCAGTGACACTATTCTTGTAGAAAAGTGTGTGCTACTGCATTTGGAAGCAAAGAGAAAGCAATGTCAAAGTCCAATATGTGGCAGCAAAAAGAAATCCAAACAACAGAAGGAGCTGATGGTGGTTGTGTTTTTACTTGAAATTCTTCTATTTATTTTTCTAAAGCATTCTAAACTAGAAAATCAGGAGTACTCACTCATTCTCTCTCCTCCAGTGGTTTTGATTTTGCTTTCGTTACCTGCAGAATAGCCAATGATTGCAGCAGCTTGGGAGATTGTGCTAAATATCAAATCAGATTCCTATAGGCTCAGAGGAAGGCAAAGGGTAATCTTGAACATGCCTCAGAACCTGACAGTATGAAAAAAACATGTCAACCCACATTTCCCTGAGCACAGGATTTAGAAACCATGATATCCTGGTGTCGTGCCCTGTTGCTTTGTCTCTTTCCTCCCAGTTGCTGACACCTGCCCCTTCTGCTCTCTACTGCTATTCTTGCTGTTGCACTTTGAACTGTGGTACTCCGCACTGAGGGACAGAGTAGAGATGGATCTTCCATCCCTACCATGTCCTCTCTTTCTCTCTCACTGGTCTGCTCTAACAAGCTTGTTGCAAACTTTTCCATCTCTATGTTCCTTAGACACTGCCCTTCTCATCTGACTGCTGTTCCCATTTTTTTCCAGTCCTTCAAATTCCCTCCCTTCATCCACTACCCCTGGTTTTTATGCTGAGAATAGAAGATGCCTCCTGTTTCTGTCATCTTCTCCCTCAGCCCTAGTTCAACTCCATTTCCACCTACCCGTTAGTACCTCATCACTATTTGCCCGCATGATACATTTTCTCTAATCACAACCGTATTTTCTTCTCTATCATTTTCTCTACCTAAAACTCTTCTTTTGCACTCAGACATTCCAGAGTTGGGGTAAAAATAATAGCTCTAATGTTCTCTTTTCCCCTCATTTAAACTGAAATAATAGTGCAATATTTTGAGTACAGCTGATCCCTACAACAATTGCATGGAGGATGGGCAAACTGTTGATCCATTTGCAGAAAGGAGAGTTTGCTTCTTCAGCATCTGAATGCCAGATGGAAAAACTTCTCATACATGAGATCCATGGACTGTCTTTTAGGTGATATTAATTCCCGCTGCTGTATTTGAAATCTAAACAAGCCTGAGAATCTAAAAGAAAACTTTATTACAAGTTTATGATGAGCAAATGTAAAAGTCTGTAGCACCCTTCGATTTTTCCATTGGACAGAAATGTAAGAAAGAAAGAAGACATAAAATAGATATAAGCAATAAATAGATATAAATAACATATAGGTAAAAGTAGTTATATAATTACAGATACAAAAATGAAAATATTTCAGTTATAACGATGCAATCATTTCAAGAGAAAATACTTATTTTTTTATTTATTTTTTTTTTTTCTCATGGTCAATTTACATTGAAGTAACTCAGCCCTCTTTATGCTCTGCACAATGCCTAACCCAACAGAATTCTGCTCTGCATGGACAATAAAATAAGCCATAAAAATGATTTTTCACCTGTAACACCACAAAAACCACCACCACAAACAAAACACAGCAGTAATTTATACTGTTGCTGATCTCCCCATTTTATATCACTAGTGAATGTGGAAAAGGCAATAATGAAACAGGAACTCTGATCCTGAAAAAAGACAGCCCTGCTACTCTTCATTCAAGATCTTAATGAGAGAGAGAAAGGGAGCAGCCTCAATTGAGTAAGACAGTTTTCATCACATGCTGCTTCACCAAACAGGCTTTTGACATAGTCATATTTTGTGTTCCCCAAAATAGCACTTCAGAATGCTTCAGTTTCTGAACTTTTTTTTTTTTTTTTTTTTTTTTTTTTAACTCCTTTGAATTGAATTACGCTGTTCATCAGCTTGGTAAATGCAAGGAACCTTTTGAAAAGGGAACAGTGATTGATTTTTAAAGTGCTATAATCACTCCACCTAACTAAAAAATAAAAATAAAAAAAAATCCAAGGAAGTATTTCAAAAGATATTAATATTCACTTTATAAAATAATAATAATAATAAAAAACCCCAACCAACCTCTGTCCTTGTTTTAATGTTTATGAAGGAAGCCAGTATAATGTCATTGAGGGTGAAATCCTCTACCCAGCAAAGCCCCAGTATAAAGCTCCTGCTAACATCTTTGTTTCATGTGAGTTGTCCTGACGCAGGTCAGGCCTTTTTCTGGGGGGGATGAAATTTTGGGAGTAAAAGGAAATTTGTTCTGCACAGAGTCTGGATCTAGGTCTGGATGGCCTCGCATGCAAAGCAGAGCTGTATGGCCATACTAGCACATCTCTCCACTAGGGTAAAATACAGATTTCTGCATGCAAGTAGAGGTGTTGAGAGGTGTCTCAAGTACATGAGCGTGTCAATGAAGTGAGTGACATAGAAAAAGCTTAGAAAATGGGAAGCCCTGATCTGATTTGTCTACCAGCAACCTCAAAAGAATCAGGTCAAATTCAATTCCTCTTTTCCATTTTTCTGGCTCTTGGACCCACTGAATTATACCAGAATAGTACTGTATAGACTGCAGTACTTGTAATTTTGACTGACAGGTAGCCTGAGGGAGGGAACTCACCCCTGAGAGATATTTCTTGTAAATGTCTCCAGCCTTCAATGGTGTCCCAGATGTGCATCTGCTGCAGAACCTGAGGTTATTCCCTCAACAACATAAAAAAAAGTTTCTTTTCAGATGATTCACCTTGCAACAGACAGTCACTCAGATTAGCAGCACAGGCTGTCAAACTTGTCCTTCAAACCCCAGCCCTGTGTCCCTTGCCCAGATAAAGCCCATGTGGTGGAGAAGGGGTTGCTGCCATTCTCTGACCACTTAGCTGTCCTCCCAGGGCATTTGCTAAAAAGGTTTTCTTCCCAGTGTCTTTGGCCATGAAAATAAAATTTTGGGTGATGTTTCAGTTTGAGCAATAGCCCACAAATTTAATCAAGTACAAAAATAGTCATTTTGTAGAATTTTTTCATTGGTAGCTTATTGATTTTCTCCTGTGTATGCTGTAGTCCCTTGTTGGGCATTTGCCAAGCATGCCGTTTTTGGGGTAGTCCTTTAAATGGATAAGAAGCACACAATTCCTGTCCAAAGTAGTAATGTGACCTGTGGCTGCTGCTTGCACTTCCTCTCTTCACTCCTCTTAGCCTTTTTGTTTTCCTGAGGAGCTGACAAAAGTCTTGCATGTCCAAAAGCTAGACCTTCTACACTGTTTCTCATGTACCATAGCACAATCACTCTTGCTCTTTCCCCATTTGCTTCTCTTAACAGGTACACAGAGCAACAGCTTGATTATTGGCACTGCCTAATTGAGAAGTCTGACTGACCCCAAAGTGTATTGCTGTCACCACCAATTTGGCTGCTGAGACCTCTCACAAAGGCCATGAATATTTCTCTGCTGTGTGAAACGCTGGGGATCTGACCAGTTCTGAAGTGAGGGCTGTTCTTTGCATCTTTTTTGAGGATGCTCCTCTGCAACCAGCAACTGCTGCCACGTAATGAAAGAGAGGAAAGGAAGACACCTTCAGCCTCTAATTTCTCTACAGCACATCCTTCAAAACACTTCCTCATCTCTTCTCTGTACCAGACCAAGTAGTTTCCTTGACTTCCTCATTTTGTCTGTCTGTCCTCCTCGCTTTTACCTCAGCTCAGCGTATTTGTTTTACATGGCAAGGTATAAGGGGGCTGCAGGGGTGGCCTCTGTGAGCAGAGCCCAGTGGCTGCCCCATGTCAGCGCCAGCTCCAGATGGCTCCAAAAGGGACCCACTGCTGGCCAGAGCTGAGCCAGTGAGTAACACTGGTTGGGCCTCTGGGCCAGCAGAGTTAAGAAAGGAAAAACAAAACAAAACAAAACAAGACAAAACAAAACAAAACAACAACAACAAAAAAACACTGCTGTGCAACAGCAGCGAGAGAGTGAGGATTGAGAAAATGTGAAACAGCCCTGCAGACATCAAGGAAGAGACAATGCATTAAGGACTGGCTGTAGGCCTCATTCCCCTGCACTGCTCAGAGGGAGGAGGTAGAAGAGGGTGAATGGGAGGGAGGTGTTCTTAGTTTGCTTTCAGTTTCTCACTGCTCTACTCTATGATCAATAGGCAATAAATTGCATTACGCTTCCTTATGCTGTGTCTGTTTTGCTTGTGACGGTAACTGGAGAGAGATCTCCTTGTCTTTGTCTCAACTCCTGAGCCTTTTATCGTTGTATTTTCTCCTCTTGCTGTGTTGAGGAGGGGCAGTGAGGAAGCAGTGTGGTGGAGCTGACCTGTTCATTGGCATTAAGCCATCACATCCTCTTCCATCTTGGCTCCAGCAATGCACAGGCAGACTTGATCGCATTCCAGCCACAGCCGAGAGCCCCCTGAACACTGCCGTGTGGTGGTGCACACTTGGGCGCTGCCACGCATCTAGAAAAAAATAATGTATTCTGCCCAGCTTGTGGAGATTAAAAATCACAAAATTCTTGTGAGAGTGTAGTTGCCATTCCCATCATCTTACTGTAGGGTACAAAGCACGTTAAACTGACCACAGGAAAAATGTTTCAATCATCCCCCTAATGGCACAGAGAAATCCAGTCATGAGTCACACCAGCAAATTTTAGGGAAGACAAACAGATTCATACAGTGTGCACACAGCCTGCTTCTATTGCTACAATGCTTTGTAATCCCAAAGTGCCTGACTCCACACTGCATATGTAGGGAAGGTTCAGCTCAGGAGTGTGGCAGGGCTCAGGGATGCTCTCCTCAGCTCTTCAAACCACAGGCTAGACCCCAGCAAGGAGCTTGAGAGAAGCACAGAAGAGGGCAAATTCTCTTCTCCCATGCCAGGCAAAGGGATGGTGGTATCACAACCAGCACGGTGTTTTGCAAGAGCACCACTGCACTCACTGCTGGCTTTGCAAGACAGCAGGCTTTAGGCAGAGAAAATGTTGGTTTCAGGACAAAACAATGTGCAAATGGGCACGTAACTGTGGCATTTACTGAGCTTTGCACTTATCTGTTACACCTCTGCAGAAAGACTGAACTTGCACTTTAGGACACAGTTTCAGTTCCTTTCAATGGAGAGCACCAAAGAGCAAGTGAACCCTCTGCACTCTCCTCTATTTTATCTAACTGATTTAAATAATTCATGCAATAGCTACAAAAATACAAGAAAGTAAAAGCATTTTAAAATTTGCTTCCATTTGTGTACTTCAGGCCTCAGTGAAATAGCTTAAAATATAGATCCCCTCAAGCTGAAACTACTTTATTTTTATTTATTTATTTATTTATTTATTTATTTTCCAAGGCTCTCACACTTGGTCTGCTCTAAGTGCCCTTTTCTTCCTGAGTTTTGATGTCACAAACAGCAAACCCATCCGCCCCCAAGCCTCATCAGCTTGAGCAAATGAGTGCTATTTACAGGATTCAGAACACCACACATGTCATCAAAATATTACAATGCATCTCAAGTCTGGAGACAACACCATAGAAATATGTCCTGAGAATGGCAGAGGTGATGAAAGGTTGATGAATAGAACATGAGATGGAGGTGCCCTGCTTTTATTTGTATATTTATTTATTTTCTGGGAAAGTTGATAGCTTGCCTTTTTCCCAAAGAATAAGTTATTTTCATTTATTACAGTTCAATCCCCCTGCTATGCATACCTTGCCCCTGATGGCTACAGGATGTGTAAGTGCTTAAAATGGATGCAAAATTAATTTCTGCTTTTATTCAGATTACAGGAAGTTCTAGCTAAAGCTTTTGTAAATGATTGATGCAGGTACCTTGATTAGTTTGCTGAAATCATTGGGTTCTATTCTTATGTAGTAAAAGTCATTTTTACAGGTTATATTTATTTTTCTCATCTGTAAACTACTTCCATACTTAAAATAAATGAACCTTCATAAATAACCTTAGTATACTTCCAACACAAGAGATAAAAGGGATAATTGGATGTAAGTCTACCCAATTTAATATTTTAATTGTCTGTGCATTTTAGGGGCCTAACAAAGCAAGCCTTCTGAAGCAAAGGCCATACTTTCCTATAAAGACAATTAAGATAATGACTTTGATAGTTTCCAGAGTGAGGGAGAGATCCTGTCTCTCAAAGTTGAATGCCCTGGATCCTAAGGGATGAGGAGCAGGAAGAAACTCATATCATCTAAGATCCTTCTATAATGAAACACTCCTGGTTCTAATTTTAACTAGGTAATTATGCCTATTTAAAAGATTTTTTAAAGGATCAAGTTAGCAAGGTCTGGATTTCCTTATGCTTTTGCACCTACATAGATTGTTGACTTTAGACTCTGGAGAGTTGAGAGAAGGTGCTCTTTTATCATAATGCTACACATTGCAGAAACACACTGCATGTCAAAGACTTATCCATGACATCCTACATTGTGCTTCTTGACATCCACTTATACCAGCCTTGGTGTATTCTGTCCCATGACCTGGGATAATGAAGATTGTGACTTGTATGCCAGGAACTGATGTGTTGAGACATGGCATTATCTGTCTTGGGAAATGTGAAATGAAGGCATTGTCTGAAAAAATGTAATTAAGGAAATGGTTTTTAAGCCCTTAACAGCAGAGCATGAACACTACCAACATCACTGTTCTTTTCTAGAAGTAATTGGAATAACTAATGCCAAATTGAAGTGTTTTTATTCTTATTTCTTTGGCTGGGGGAAGTGTTCTGGAGAATACACTCTTCCAAGAAAAATGGAGTGAACTGAAGCAATTAAATCAAGGCTATATAGTGCTCTTAAAAACATAGCTTTGTGTTCACATAATGTATTATTATATTTTCACATTACCTGTACCCCATTAAAATGAACTATTTCTTGAAAATCAGTATTCAGATAATTCATATCCTCACAAAGCAGTAATGTCATGGGAAACAAAAGCAAAAGGTTTGCTGGATGATCAGGACTCTGGGGTGAATTTCCTCTTGTATTACCTGCAAATGAAATCAGCCTCCACTGGTGCTGAAATCACAGATCTTTTTTTCATAGAAAACCAAAACTAAACAAACAAAACAAACAAACAAGCAAAACCAGTTATGAAGCTCACAAACAGTTATACAAACAAAAATGTAATACTAGTTATATATTCTTATGACTATTCCTAATACTGTTATTATCTGTAATGCAGTGGCACCTATGAGTAGCCCTAGTATGAATTTAGGATCCATTGCACTGGGCACCCTGCAGTCAGATGGTATACACAGCATTTATTATATAGAAGCAC
The DNA here is from genome assembly GCA_011076525.1 of Nettapus auritus. Taxonomy (NCBI): domain Eukaryota; kingdom Metazoa; phylum Chordata; class Aves; order Anseriformes; family Anatidae; genus Nettapus; species Nettapus auritus. The sequence goes on from CM021765.1 coordinate 148,554,271, forward strand.
AAAAGATGGCCCTCTGTGCTTAGAAGAGCTTACAACCTAACATGACATAACAAATCAATGAACCTCATTTGTATCAAATTGGAGGGAACATGGAAAGAAAGGGTAAAACACAGAGAACAGCATCCACTTATATAACTGAGCAGGCATGCTCATTACTTTTGCCTCCAAAGGAATTCTGAGAGAGACCAAAGTAGTTGCAAGAGTAGTAAGTAGTGCAAGTAGTAGTTAAGACCTCAAGGTTCCACGTGCATGACAATGTGAAAACTGTGCTTACACTGAGCATCTTCAAAAATAAGCTCCTGGCACAAATACTGCACTTCACATGAGAGATCAATGTGTGGCAAAACTTTAAAAAGAAGTGTGTGTGGAAGATGAGGAATACAGGGTGACAAATGAAGTAAAACAAGAAAATGCTTGTGAGATCAGGGGCCTTAGTTTTTCATCCTCGACAGAATCTTTTAAACTGAGTTCAATGGATTTTCAAACCCATCCTTTCCCATTTACCTATGATGAAGCTCTGTAGAGATTATGAGGTTAGTCATGCAAGCGAGATGAACACCGTTTGGCCTCATCGGCCCATCAAGGCAAGGATGTGGAAATTCCATTTTCATGCTATGACAGAGTATAAATAATAATAAGTGTGGCTGTACCTTCGTCATGCTCTAAAGCTCCTGTATCGGCAGCTAGGTCAGTGTGAGAAGGCCTTGTTGTAAATGAGAATTAGACTTTGAGTGTCTACATTTTTCTCCAGTACTGTCCTGGATGAGAGATGAAGTGCACACACACCTCTACCAAGTTGTCTTTAGGCCCTGCACTTCAAGGAGTGTACAGAAATAGCCTCCTGAAGTAGCAGAAATAAGCAGAGTTAAGCTGCTTTAATACTTCGATGTCCTGGTTTTGGATGAGATAGAGTTAATTTTCTTCATAGTGTCTGGTATGTTTGGTATGTTGCCATGTTTTGGATTTAGGAGAAAAATAATGCTGATAACACACCAGTGGTTTAGTTGGAGAGCAGTACTTACATGGAGCGAAGGACTTTGCTGCTGCTCATGCTGCCCTGCCAGTGAGGAGGCTGGGGGTGCACCAGGAGCTGGGAGGGGACACAGCCAGGATAGCTGGCCCAGGTTATTATTGTGGTTATTATTTTCCCTTCCTTTTCTGTCCTATTAAACTCTCTTTATCACAACCCATGTTTTACCTTTTTTTTTTTTTTT
>CM021765.1:148555584-148578312 GCA_011076525.1 Nettapus auritus
GCGGCGGGGAGCAAACAGCTGTGTGGTGCTGAGTTGCCTGCCAGGTTAAGCCACAACAAATGATTAGCAGTGCATTGCTAAAATGCAGGTTACTCATCTTGGTTCTGCATTTCGTCACTTCTTTAGGTTTTAAATGTGTAGTTTTTATTTTATGAAGGCATTGAAATACAACAGGCAAGCAAACCATAACATCCCACTGCTTGAAGTGCTGAATACTGATGACAGTGCAACTGAAAGAAGAACACTGTGCTCAGGAAGAACTGCAGCTTTACTTTTGGCCTGTCTTCATCCTGCATGTGTTGGACATCCTGTAATTGTCAAAGCAATCCAATGACAAATTCCAGTAATGTGGAGTTGCTTTTACAGCTCTTGCAAAGTGACAGTCACCAGGATTTGGATAAATTGCTGAAAATTACAGCATAAATATTTTGCACACAATTACAGGCTCCAAAACAGTCACTGATGTACAAAAATTGGTTACAAAAGGTGCTATACTTTGTTACCTGCTATCACATACAAAGGACGCCTGTTGTCCAGTACAGTAGATGTTGAATAAATTGGCTTCACCGCAGGAAGTGGTTACCTACATTAACAACAGTCACAAAAGACATTCCAGACTCCTTCTGAAGTATTTCCATCTGTTCAATTTGCATTCTGGGGGGTCATACAAAGAAATGTAAGCAAGAATACTGAATTCATTCTGAATCTCTTCCTCTCACAGATGGGGTCTTTTACATGAAGAATTGCAAATTTAGGGCTAAGTTTTGAATGCTTTCACACTATACAGTTATATCACTGTGTAAATTGTTAGCAGAAATCGAGCAATCACATTCAAAACCACATCTGGGCTAGGCTGGGGACTGGAGCCTGCTTTTAAGCACTAAGCGAAGATTCAGTTCAGGTTTGGCTTTGCTAATGCAGAAATACTCAGAGCTGACCTTGCAACACCATGGCCTTCATGCAGACCAGAGCACCTCAGAGCTTCGGAGTCCACGACTGCTCCCTGGTGCCATCTTTAAGGCTCATATGACCATATGAGCTCCATGTATCCATCCCAGTGTTTCTTGTCTTCCCATATTGCTCAAATCCTTTAACTTAATGCCTCGAACTTCCTGGCATTTAGACAAGTGTCCAAGTGAAATGGCCACTTAATTACCTGTCTGGCAGTTTCACTCATTAATTGTTGGTGTTGGTTTGTTGTTAGAAAAGCCATGTTGGTTCTGGCAGTTCCAGATCTATATGTCACTTCATATAAGCCTGTAGAGGTGAGCAGCAGGTCCTGTGGGCACTTCCATTACAATGTACTGGGTTTATCCAAAGAGGCCAGAGAGAACAAAGAGTCACATTTATCTTTCACCTTGGCGTGTGCACATATATTTCATGCTAGGCTCTTCAGCTGCGTAAAAATTTTCAGAGGACAAGCAGGAATGGATTGAAGGAGACTGACTGAAAATGTTCTCTCTGCAGTTCTCACAAAAAGTTACAGAATACGTATATTTTTAAAAGTCTTTTTATGACTTCGATTCTTTTCCTAGTGGTTCACTTTTCAGCTGACAAAATGATTTATTAACTGTCTTTAAAATGTTCCATTTCACTGAACAAAATGATAAATATCAAAACCTGAAGCCTGACCCAACATCCATATTTAACTAGCTCAAACATTTATATGCTTAGTTTATTTTTCAAAGAATAAACAAAAGATAAGTGAATAAATACACAATGTAAGAATGCATTAGAAATGAGTTACTATTAGCCACAGTGGCTAGAAGACCAAACTTGCTATTTTAATTCCACTAGACATAAAAAAATAACCATACTTGAAAGTTTTGAATCACTTGTCCCCCTCCTTCTCTGGAAAAAGTGCCTCTATGCAGAAAATGTAGAAAGAATGCATAAGAAAAATAAAACAAAAAATAAACTGTGTCTTTCTGGTTTGCTTTGTCCTCCCAGCCATCTACCTTCCTAAAGGCTTGTGATAATTTGTGTGGTCAGTTCTGTTAAATTAATGGAGAAGAAAGACTTGGTGCTCCTGCAAGGAACAATAACGGAGAAGACGGTCTTATTCCCAAATGCATACACATGCACACATGGAGTGTAAAGGCAAAAACTGTGAAGCAATCAAAAGTACTTCATTCATTAGAAAATGTGATTTCCTACCATTCATGAATGCTATTAGTTTCACATAAGTATGTTTTCATTTAAGCCATTTATAACTTGTTCATTGTATTTTGTTTAAACTCCAGTTTTCTTAAGTGGATTTTTTTTTTTCCCAATCCAAATACTGCTTAAATACAGAAAGACATGTAACTATGAAGATATTCACAGCTTTGGTGCAGCTTGTTTTACATCGTGCTGATGCATGTTGATCTGGCTGTCAGAGAAGTTAAGAATGGAAGGGCTCAAACAGAGCCCAGATGCAGAGTTAATTGGCAATTCTCTACACATACCAGTATTTGTCAGCTCAAGCTCAGCATTCTGCAAGAGAAATCCCCATGATCGTGTGAAGATTTCTGCAACCATCACCTCATTTTATCAACATCAATTTTTATTCATTACATGGAAAGAGGTGAAAGGCTGAAGACATCCAAAACCTCCCCCAAATGACCCAAAAGTTCTGCAGCCTGTTGTTTCTTAAAATACATTCTCAAATAATAGAAAAGGAACAAATGGCTCATGAATTTCACTTTTAGGGATGTGTAAGTAAACACTAGACGTTACCTAAAAGATGATCTTTCAGAATGAGGAAAGCCAGAATACCTTATGTTCTTAAAAACATGGCTACTCTTCATATTTCCTGGTGTCCATAAGGTGTCCACAACAACGCATACCAGAAACAAACTCAGTTTTCAGAAGGGATCTAGAAAACTTCTCCAAATAAAAGATTTTTGGGTAGACACAGAGGGTTCAGGAGTGGAGAGCCTCTACTGAAAGTAAAAGCAAGGAGCTAGAAGCACTCAGGATGGATTCCTCCACTGGCAAACACCATTCTTCACAGAAAAGATAATCCTTGTAGGATACCAGAGAGAAGGCAGGTTTAAAATGAAGGAATTACTCACTTTTTGTATATACATCTGTGTTCAATGTATTTTAAAGGTGCTGTTGCACAGAAATATTCCTCTTAGATTTTTAATACATAAAAGTTGATCCTACAAAATCTTTTGATTTCTAGAAAAGAGAAGAAGAGGATACATATATATATATATATATTCAGCTCAGAGAAGAGTGAAGATATTTATTTTCAGTTGCTCTTATAAAGGGCCCCACTGTCTTAGAACCTGCTGAGGGATAGAGAAGCCCCTGAACAGAAGTGAGGAATGGACAAAGAGTAAGAGAATGGCATTCTCCTGCAAGATGAAAGTGCAGGCAGAAAATGTGGATTTCCTGACCTATCTTTTCCTCTGTAAAATACCAGATTAGTAAACTGTAAGTGTAGTTTGTCTCCCTGGCACTAGTTGAAGGCCAAAGATAGCACACTGACTGTTTCTGGGATCTACTGGGAGATGGGTAACCTTTAGGGTCAGGCTTGTCAGATTTGCTGATATCACAGCAGATTGTCTCCATGGCTAAAATGAAGACTACTGTGATATCTTTTCTCTGCTTATCCAAGTGACCATGAAGAAAAATGAATTTAAATTCTCTGAAGCAGAAAGGCACAAAACTCATGTGAGTGGAAAACTGTAGGGCTGAATACTGTTACCAGTTGTCATAAGACTAAATTTATTTAATTATATGTCCCTAATCTCCGTCAATAATTAGCTTTCTATAAAATAATAAGAAACTAAATTTATGAGTGCATTGGGTTTACATAGCAAGGTTTGGTAGCGGGGGGCTGCAGGGGTGCCCTCTATGAGAATCCAGAAGCTTCCCCATGTTAGATAAGGGCCAGTTTCATCAGGCTCCAATAGGGATCCGCCACTGAACAGAGCTGAACCAGTAAGTGATATTGTTTGTGCCTCTGGGAGAGCAGATTTAAGAAAGGGGGTTAAAAAAAATGCTGTACAACAGCAGCTGGGAGATAGAGGAGTGAGAAAACATCAGAGAAGCAGTCCTGCAGTCTCAGAGGTCAGTGAAGAAGGCAGGCCGGAGGTGCTCCTGGCAAGCAGCAGCAGTTCCCTGCACCCTGTGGAGAGGCTGTCCCCCTGCAGCCCATGGGTCCCACATGGAGCAGATCTCCACGCTGCAGCCCATGGGTGGAGGAGCCCCTGCTGGAGCAGGTGGATGTGGCCTGGAGGAGGCTGTGGCCCATGGAGAGCCCCCGCAGGAGCAGGCCCCGGGCTGGAGCTGCAGCCCGTGGAGGGGAGCCCACGCAGGAGCCGGGGGTCTGGGGGGACCTGCCGCCCGTGGGGGACCCGTGCTGGAGAAGTTTGCTCCTGGGGGACGGACCCCGTGGTACGGAGCCGTGTGGGAGCAGTTCTTGAAGAGCTGCTGCCTGTGGGCAGCCCCCACAGGCTCAGTTTGAGAAGGACGGCATCCAAGGGAGGGACCCCACATGGAGGGTCCAGCCCCTATTCCCTGTTCCTTTGTGCTGCTCAGGACATAGAAAAGGGTGGATGGGGGAAGATGTTTTTAGTTTTATGTATGTATGTATGTATGTATGTATGTATTTATTTATTTATTAAGTTTCTCACTGCTCTAGCTTGTTAGTAATAGGTAATAAATTTAATTAATCTCCCTGTGTTGAGTCTGTTTTGCCCATGACGATAATTGTAGTGTGAGCTCTCTTGTCCTTATCTCACCCCTTGAGCCCTTTTCATCATATTTTCTCCCCCTTTCCCTTTGAGTAAGGGGAGTGAGAGTTTGTGGTGGAGCTCAGCTGCCCAGCTGAGTAAAACCACCACAATGAGAATTGCTGTAGCATCAGGAGATTCAAAGAAAGCTGTGCATAGGTGCTTCTGTGGAGGGCAAAACAAAAATAATAAATAATAATATTGCTGTAGGGAGTGGAAACTTTCAAAGGGAAACCCTTTATTTTAAAGATGAAGCTCAGAAAGCTCAGAACACTGAAGTCCCAGGAGCTGTGTTCCCATGCAATCCCATGTGTCATCCAAGTCCAGTTTAGGCACAACCAGCTCTGGTGTTTAAATCCTCAGTATCCACAGCAGGATACCTTTTCCATATTATTCATTACCTGGATTACTCTATTCCCTGGACTGCTTATACCTCTTCAAATAAAGACAGAATACATATATAACATCTTAGCTCCAAAGGTGGATAGTAGAGGCAACCTGTTTTTATTTGGTTTTAGAGATCAAATTCAATCAAGATGTTTTTTTGTTCCCATTCTGAGAGCTTCCTGGTAGGAATTTCAGTCCTTCAAGACTGAAAACATTAGCAGAAATAAAAAATCCTGATATACCTTCTACTGAATCTTTGGTGAAAAGGATTTGGCATTTCTAAAAATAAATAAAAATAATAATAAAAAAATCAAATTGTGCTTTTTAGATCAGGTGATTGCAGGAAAGACTCTTAAACATGTAAAAGTCTGTTAGGGACCTAACTTCCATAAGAGATGGTGGAAATGTATTTAACTAGCATTTGTATCTTATGAAAATTTCCTCTTCAGTGAATATTCATTTACTCAATTTGCAAGCATAAATGCACAATTTTCATGATCTACTTAGGCCAACATATTGTACTGCATCCTGAAATGGTTGTAAACTATTTACATGGCTATCTTACTGCCAATGTAATACACTTTCTAAATCTGGAAATACTCCACTTAGCTGTTGCTGCTGATTGAAAATGAGAGCTGTGTTCTTTACACTTTGTGGACATGTCCATTAAATAATGATAAATCTGTATGATGTAAAGTATATATCATAAATGGTTCTCTTTGACTATATATACATTTTCATTTCTCTGTTAACAATGTTCAATTAATTCCTGGTTTTTTTTTTTTTTTTTTTTTTTTTTTTTTTTTTTTTTTTCCTGAAGATAAGAGATATCTATGTTATTAGATAGCTCAAAATAGGTTCATTTCGGTCACTGCATACATTCAAAAATATTTTGCTCTTTTCTACTCTGATATAATTTAATTATATCAGAACTATACCTTAATAAAACTATACTTTCAAAAATTCTTGAGAAATATCTCTAGCGACATAAATATTATTCTCTTAATGGCCTCCAAACCATTTTGATGGAATATATTTGGAGCATATCAGAGTTTTTTTTTTGACAAAATTTCAAATTACCTATGTAATCTGTGAATTATACATTTTCTTCTGCATGTAGGTGCATCTGTATAGCTTTAAAGTGTGATAGAAGTATCACAGAGCATGTTTGCTATCAGATGTGGCATATAATCAGGTCTTTTGTTCCCTTTGTATTTGTGCCTCACTCTGATAGTGAGGTGGTCAGGATACTTATTTTCTGTTTAATTTTCTCCTTGCCCTTTCCCTAAAGCGTTATTTCTTTTTAGTGAAGTGGTAGCAGGTCCAGTACCACAAGAAATGTATCAGTCAAGTAGTAGGTTCCTGTTTCTTTTAACAATATAATATAAAAACATTCTAGTTCTCTCCTTTCATAAAGACTAAAATACTGCTTGTTTTCTTTTTTTTTTTTTTTTTTTTTTTTTTTCCTTTCTTCTTCTTATTTTTCTGTCTTATTCAGAAATGTTTTTTCAGAATTCAGAAACTTTTTTTTTTACTCAATGGCCATCTTTACCACCTTGCTGTCATCTTTCAGTGTTAGAAAAGTGCTGTTCTTAGAGGCTCCAACATCACCTTTGATCAAGAAAAAAGAGGAAATATCAAACTGGAGGGAGGCTACAACATTGCCTTTGCACATGAGAGCTACACAATGCTGTAACAGCTCTACCTTTGCAATAGCTGTGCTACTGCTATTTATATAGCAACATAAAATTCTTTGCTCCTGTAATATGCTGGGCTACCATAGTTGTTCTGTTATCACTTCAAGAGGAAGAGACATAAAATCAAATACCTAAATATAACTCTTAAAATGAGAAGCTGATCCTATTCAGCTTATGAAAAGGAGGCCAAGATAAGATCTTACATAGCTACTCATACATGTAGGGGGAAAAAAAAAAAAAAAAAGATCTGAAAGGGTGTAGTTTTGTTTTTAAGGAAAGAAAGCAATGCTGAAAGTGTTTTCAGTCTTACATAACATGAGATAGCCAGATCCAATGAGCAGCAGTCAAACATATTCACCTTGACATAAGATGCTGTTTTTGAGCAGGGAGGATGATAAATTAGCACTGATTTTGGAGGGTGGTGCAGTCACTATAATTAGAAGGTGACGTCAGTTGCTGTCCTAAAGATAGTGTTTGATCCAGCTTCTGAGAGCTCAAAGGCTGCCTAGGCAGGTGTATAAGTAAGCCTATGTAGTTGTGTTCCTTCTTGCTTCAGATCTTGTGACTCCAAATGCTACTCTGCTGCCTACTTTAAGCCACCCATCCCTAGAGAACAGAAGGATCAATAGTCTTTCCTACATGGTCCTATAGAGCTGGCAGCTGTGCAGTAAATTGCTGTAATATATTCCCAAGACTCCCATGTCCTTCAAGGTTCACACCAATTGCTCATTTGAATAAGAAGAACAATTGGCCAAATATTTTTTTTTTTCCATGTTTCTACCTTAATCTAAAATATTAGACTCTGACTGGAACTGGGTGCAGGACAACAGATAGACTGGTACTCTAAGGTTCACCAAGTGGGTCCAGCCAGTTGGCTGAAGACTGACAATTCCTTAAAGTTCAACTGAACACAAAATCTAGGAAGATAAAGAAATATTTCTGGATGAAAAATATTTCCATACTGGAAAGACTCATGACACTTTTTTTTTTTTTTTTTTTTTCCTCCCCAGATTAAGTAAAAGAGGAACAGATAATTTCTGTTGTAGTAGATCTCCTTCACTGTAGACTGACTCCTCAGTCTTCTCTGTTCCTTCTGTGGTACAAAAGGGTTTAGTTGCCTAAGGATTTAAGTCTAATTAAAGTCATTGTGTTCAGTACAGGAATGTGTGGGTGACATTTACATGCCTTTAATACATGAGAAGTCAGTCTAAGTAATTTAACAGTCAGCTCTGGCCTCTTAAGATGACATGCTCCATGAAAAGATGAAATCACCGCTTCTCATAATGATCTCCCTCATTAATATAGTATCAAATCCAGATGTCAGATTTCATTTGTTAGCCCAAAGCTGTTGGCTTACTGAGAGTCTTTTGGGCCCTTCTTTGCCTCAGCTTCAGACAGTCTCTGCCAGGATGTACATGCTCTGCCAGTGATGATGGGCAGCCCATCTTTACTTGCCCTGTTTCCTCTCTCCTTCTCCACAAGGAAGTCTGTGGGTATCTTGGCCAGGAGCAGGAAGCTGGTGCACCAAACCACATGCAACATCTGGAAGGCAACACTTGGGACATGACCCCAGGTCATCCTTTGGAACTGGGAACAGCTGCCTCCAATCATAGGTAAGAGGTAAGTCTCATAGCTGTCACCAGCAGAAAGGTGTCACATCTTGTTAGCCAAAAGCTAGAGGAGCTAATGGGGTCTGAGCTCACAGCGCCAACATAAGGAGCTCCCAGAAGGCAGAAGTAAATTCAGGAGGCAAAGACAAATAGAGAAGGTGCAAGAAAATTGAGGGACAGTCTTTCTTACACAGGGAACAGAAATCACAGCTTTTAGCACATCTGTACTAGAACATGAAGCAATCTGTAATGAGGTCTGCTCTACCACTTCTCCCCACATCTAGCATAGCTGACCTGCACCTTGGATTCACCTCTCCCTGTCCCTGCTGTACCTGGATGATACACAACTTCTCATCCCTATTCCCAGCAAGAACTCTTGCTTTTGGTCACACCTTCAAAATCTGGTTCCAAGCTCTTATTAGAATCATCTTGGAATAGACCTTGTTGGCAGAGGAAAAAAAAAATAGATTTAAAGATGAAAAAAATCCATATACAATCACATTAGTCATAGCATCTCAGAAATCCACTCTCTGCCCAGGACTCCTTTGAGCCAGACAGGGTACAAACACAGAATAAAATATTGCCATGTCACAGAGACTTACAATTCTTTGAGCCTAAAAGGCTGGTAGATGATGTTTTACATTCACTTTATGCTGTACAGACCAAAAGAAGTGTAAGGAATGGACAGTCAGGGTGGTTCCCTTATCCTTTGAAAGTCAGCTGATTATTTCCTTGTATCCTAAAGTACCAAACATATGTACCATGTGATATCACATTACATTGGCATTACATTGTTTTACATGGGGATCTTAAAATTGCAAGGTTGATTTCATAATAATTCTGTGGAAGGGAGTCTTTTGCAAGCAAACCCAGAGTGTCTAACTAATGTGCAAAAATCTGCTGAAATTGTATGTATTTGGACCTGGTGAGGAAAAGAAAGTGCCTACACTGCCTTTAAAGTTAATAATAAGTAATAAGTGTTAGGTGTCTCTGAAGATACTGAAAGGGAAGTGCAGCCTTGCTAAATCAGACATTTATCTTTCTTCATTAACTTCATAGAGACATTATGAAATAATAGATGACTTCATCTCTTCAGAATACATTCTACATAGTCCTCTTTGAAGATATGGACCTAATAAAGCATGACCACTCTTGTTATAAAATAAAATGATAACCGTGGTGTTCCACTTTCCCACTGTGTAGATATTAATGCAGTGATGAGAATCCTTGCTCCAGAGTGGGACAGCCTCTGTTGCGGACCCTCATAAACCCAGGGAAGTTTGTCTCCGTCTGTCCCAGGAAAATCTCTTAACAAACTGATTTTTGTGTACAAAGTAGGAGAGAAAAAATAATCCACAACAACCCCAAACAGAGCTACAGGCTGGGAGATGTGTGGATAGAAAGCTGCCTGTCAGAGAAGGACCTGGGAGTTTTGGTTGACAGTCAGGCCAGCAGGTCCAGGGATGTGATTGTCCCCCTGTACTCAGCTCTGGTGAGGCAGCACCTCGAGTACTGTGTTCAGTTTGGGGCCCCACACTACAAGAAGGACATGGAGGTGCTTGAGCGAGTCCAGAGAAGGGCTACGAAGCTGGTGAAGGGTCTGGAGAACAAGTCTTACGAGAAGCGGCTGAGGGAGCTGGGACTATTTAGCCTGGAGAAGAGGAGGCTCAGGGGCGACCTTATCGCACTCTACAGGTACCTGAAAGGAGGCTGTAGCGAGGTGGCGGTTGGTCTATTCTCCCACGTCCCTGGTGGCAGGACGAGGGGGAACGGGCTAAAGTTGCACCAAGGGAGGTTTAGGTTGGATATTAGGAAGAACTTCTTTACTGAAAGGGTTGTTAGTCACTGGAATAGGCTGCCCAGGGAAGTGGTTATGTCACCATCCCTGGAGGTCTTTAAAAGACATTTAGATGTAGAGCTTAGGGATATGGTTTAGGGGATGATTTGTTAGTGTTAGGTCAGAGGTTGGACTCGGTGATCTTGTCGGTCTCTTCCAACCTAGACTTTTCTGTGATTCTGTGTTTCTGAGGCAAAAAGGTTTAACTACCAGGTGAGAAAGAAGAACAGGTATAGGGTCTCTTACCCTAGATACGATCATTTTTTTTTTTTTTTTTTAATTTTATTTTATTTTATGTGCATTCTATCATTTTTATATACTTTCCTTCCTCTTTCCATGCAAATAACTCAGATTGAATTGAGACCGCTTCCTTTCTAAATTGCAAGAAATAGCTGAATAGCTGCAATTCTCCAGTCAGCTATGTCAAGAAGTTGTCAATATATATGAATTGGTTATGACACCAGCGTGGAGGAGAGTGTAATACATGTAATACAGTGAAAGTTTGAACATAACTCCTGAGATTTAGCTATCAGCAGAGATAGATAACTTACCCTCAGGGGACTGCTGAGCAAAACTTTGTAGTGATTTGATATCTTCAGGTTTATCAGTTAGCTTTCTCCAAGTCTTACCAACAACTTCAATGTTAGCACATATCTATCATATTGATCTGAGGCTTTTATAAGCAACATTTTCCACAGTAGCTTTGTAATGAACATGATTAAGCAGAGACCTAGAACAAAGTGTTATTTTTATGAGGGAGAAAAATACAGATGTGCTTTTAAGATTTTAAACGAAGAGGCTCTTTCCTGCCTTCCTTCTCCTTCTGCCAAACAAACAAAACAAACAACAACAACAACAAAAGCAAACAAATTCAATTGGTCATAAAAGGCCCTCTATGTAGACTTGTGTGAATAGGCTCTACAGGAACTTACAGACATAGACACAGAAGGAGAAAGAGTTACTGGAAAAAGTCAGGGGCTGTAAACAAGTGTGTGACCATGACTGGTGGATAATTACCTGTAACTAATTTTAACAGCTTCCCTCCATTAACCATAACAACTTTGGCAATAAAAAGTGTTCGAACAAATCTTGGCTGTGGTTTGCATCTCCCCCATTTAGACAGCCAGTTAGACAGGGGATAGAAAATTTTCATGTTTTTCAAATTGTTTTTCTGTAGAAACCATCTTTTTCTTTTCAAAACAATAAAATTTTGTTCTCAACCTTTTATCTTTACTGGTAATTTGGGATTTTAGTTATTCACAATTGTTCTTATCTCTTTCTGTTTATCTTACTGGTAGTACTCTGTGGGGAAGAGAATGCATCTTGTCAAAGCATTTAATGTTCTTATTTTGATTTTCAGGGAAAAAGCAATACAATATTAATTTAAATTCATCAAATGATGTACCTGATGAAGAACCAACACTTTTCAATCAGCCTGGTTAAGAAATAAATGAGATACCTCCTTGAGCAAACTATGATAGGAACAAATCAATATAACTGTGTAACTACTGCATGTTCTGCATAGAGTAGAGTAGTAAATGGGTTGTAAAAGCAACAGTCTTCATTCCTGTAAGTTCACAGGCACTTTCTGCCTAGAAATAAGCTCAGGTTAGTATATTAGGAAGTGAGTAAATAGCGAGATCACTTTAGAGGCTTTTTGTAAAATTGAGTCTTACTTCAGCAGTCCTAAATATAAATCCACATTGCTTGGTACTGATCTTGTCTTGCTCTATCTATGGTTGGAGTATGTCTGTATATGGGAATTTAACTACAAGATAAAATAGTCCTTTATATAAATATCTTATGAGTCAGTCCCAACTGTAACTCCAAAGTGGTGAAGTCGTTAAGTAAATGCTGTTAAGAGAAATGTAAAATGAGCTATGACTTCTTCACAAGAAAATGCTTTTATAGCACTTAATTTAAGGAAAAAAGAGCTTTAAAAAGGCAGCACTGGACCCTGTGTCATGCTCTACAAATGACTATTTGAAAAGTAACAGGGTTAAAATAAGACAGAGATATGAATCAACATGTCTGATATAGTTACCGTGATGGGTTTACGCCAGCCACACTGGGGCATCCTATGATACTTCTGTAGATCAAATCTCACAATCTTTTCATAAGAAGAGAAATTGATCTTTTATGAATATAAAAATAATGTACCCTGTGCATAATGTGTTTCTGCCTGTAGATAAATCTTTGTATTATTAACTCATCAAACCCAGTCTGTTATTCTATTCTTTTTCACTGTGAGGGTGTCGAGGCACAGGAACAGGTAGCCCAGAGAAGTTATAGATGCCCCTTCCCTGGATGTGTTCAAGGACAGTGTGGTGGCATCCCTGCCCATGGCATAGGGATTGGAACTAGATGATCTTTAAGGTCCCTTCCAACCCAAGCTATTCTATGATTCTATGAATATTAAATGAGATAAATTATTTATATAATTTTTAATTAGTTGAATTAATGCTTATAATGGAGACTTCTGTTATCTTTGATTTTTAGTCCTTCTTGCCATTATTATTATTCTTTTAAAAATGATAATTAAAAGTCAACCCATATTTCTAAGTTTCATTTTTACTCTATTTTATTTCCAGGAAATATAATCGATCTATTATTTAATTTTTTTTTTTGTCACAAAATGGTTAATTTCTGTATAGCTTCTTCCAAACTAGATTGCCTGGGGACCAAGTCAATTTTATCAGCAATTAAAAAAGTCATTCTTTTATCTGTTAAAAAATACCCAGTAACATTTTTTATGGGCCATATGTTACAATACAGACATGTTCTGATAAGTGATCATCATGTACAACTGGCTTCATGGGATTCTAATTTTTATTGTTCTTCAAAGGTTTAATTCCACATCTGTCACTTTATAACCACATTGTGGTTGCCAGCAATGCAAATGTACGTGCTGGAGGATATGCTAAGCACCATCAGCAACAAATTTTGTTTCAGTATCATTGACTTCTGTAGATGCCCCTGGACATTGCTCTTGAATTGTCTTGTGAACTGCTGGTAGTCTCAGACATTGAGCAGAGTCTTGTTCCTGTGTGGTTACATCTGGTCTGCACAGCTAACACCAGCAGAAAGTATAAAATCATTCACATTTGATCTGATGGCTTTACACAACTCTGAGTTAACATTGTGGCTGATGAAGGTCCTAGTGTTAATTGGGAAACAGATGAAGTTCACACAAACTGCACCACAGTTAGCAAGACACTGAACATGAGGAAGGTCTGTCTGCACAAACCACACTGACCTTCCTAAGCCACCAGCACTGCTGTGGTCTTTCAGGTGGAAGCCATATACTTTATGGCAACAGCATGCAATTTCTTACATGGAAGCTCCTTCTTTAGTAAAGGATTTTTAAAGGCTCATCGGCTATCACTGATGCAGTTTAGATCCAGAGACAAGTACTGATAGCGCACATGGCACTGGCCAGCTTTCTGCACAGTACTGCCTATGTTTTCTGAAATACCACATCTGGGAAATATGACCTTGGTTCCCAGAGCTGTCCAGTTTGTGAGAAATGATTTCTTTTCATATGAAATGAGTATCCCTTTGGTCAGTGTTATGCCCTAGTCCTAGAAGAGAAATGAGAAAACTCATGTTTTTTATGGAACAATAAACTAGATCTTGCAAATATGGCTGCTTAAATTTAAAGCATCTGGGCTGTGGAAGAAGTTATAGACCGCAGCTAGATGACAGCAAGAAAATGATATTTTCTAATAGTAGTAAATCTGTAAATGATTCCAGAGAGTTCAGAAGATGTGTAAGTCCACAGCTCGTGAGTAGTGCTGTTTCTCTGATCCGAATCTCTGCAGACAGTAGAGTAAGGACTATTCATCTAAGAAGCTGCATCCTGTCTCAGACATGTGTGGTCAGCCTTTGTGATGGCCTGAGAAAGAAGCAGGAACAGGAGGTATCTCTGTGGAGAAGTCATTCCTCTAATGGATATGAGGAGAAACTTTGCTTTTCTTCCTACCCAAAAGGCTGACAGGAAACAGCCAGAGTAACTGCTGAGCTGCTATGGAAAAAGAGAAAAATTCTTTGTTTTAATTGTTGAAGAGTAGGGGCATGACATTTCCTTTGTTCCACTCACCAGGGACATCGCCCGAATGCCAGGACTTTTCAACTATGATGGAGAGATGCTTGGCAAGTACATCAGCCAGTTCCCTCAGGAACCTGGGATTCATGTCATCAGGTCCCATAGACTTGCATCTGTTCAGATTCGTCAGGTGGTCTGAACCTGCTCTTCACTTACAGTGGGTGGGACTTTGCTCCCCCAGCCTCCATCTATGGGTTCAGGGAAAGACTTGGGTAGCCTGTCTACCAGTGCAGACGCAGGCAAAGAAGTTGCTGAGTACCTCAGCCTTCTCCATGTCTGTCGTTACCAATTACTCAGATGTAGAAACTCACTCCTAATATAAGAAATTTGCCACCCATAATCGCTTACACACTACTATTTTCACCCCTCAGTCTACTTTCACAAATGTTAAAGGCTCATTGTGGCCCTCAGGGACTCCTCCTGTCACCCCAGTGCAGCAGCTGGAAGGAAGCTTGTGCTCTTCCTCAAGGCTCCGTGCAGAAGGGATGTCACCTCTCGCACAAGGGCTGGCAGATGGGAAAGAAGCACTCACACAACCCCTGAGAATCGGCATCAGAGTTCTTTATTGCTGGGACATCCGCAGGTAAGCCTGAAGGATGTCCGTGATGTTTGGTGGCTCCAAGCTAATGCTTGGCATGGAGCCTGAGTGACCAGTAGGGAGCTTGCCGGGCCCTGCTGAGATGCTGTTGGTGCGCCCTGATGGCACAGAGCAAAGACATGCCATGGTAGTCCCAAATCTGATCTGGCCGAGGTGGATCCACTTCCATTGGTTCCTCCACCTCTTCTTGTGGACCCAGCTCCATGGGCTCCACAGTGTTTGGCAGAAGGACAAGCCAATCCTTGCCTGGGACTGCCCAAATGGGATGCCTTCCATCAGGAATGTCTTCAGGCCAGGGTGCCGAAGCAGGGAGTCGTCTAGTTCCATGCCTAGGTCCCATGCCACTGTCTGCTTGATTTCCATGCATGTTTTCAATGCTGCCTTTGTTTTTATGGCCGTGGCTGTGTCCCATGCTGTATTCTGGACGACAGGCACACCTCTGCTTCCCATGGCTGTCTGTCTGATGCTCCTGCCTTCACTCCACACCATCACTGTGCCACTGGGAAGGCCCAGGCCCCCTTTCACTGTATGGCTGAGGGCACGGCCTGTTCCCCACGTCGTTGAGGTGCCAGTGGTACAGCCTGTAAGTATCTGTGGGCTGGGTGCCAGAGGTCCCTTGGGCACTGGTGTCTTTTGTGCCACAGGCTCTTTCCCTCTGCCCATGACACTTCTTGTTAGCTGCCTTCCTTCGTGGTGCTTCCTCAGACTGCATTGCTGTCCTCACACCGAGGAGGGCTGCTGCTCACCTTGCTCCTTCTAGCCTTCTTCCTGCCACACATGCTGGCTCTCAGAAGACCTAGTAGCTGAGCAAGTGGTGGGCCAGCTGCAGGGGGCCTGTTTTAAAGGGCCCAGAGCAAAGGTGGGGCAGTGTTGGCCACTGTGATCTCAGCAAGCCTCTGTGATGGAGTGGCCCATGCGTGGCCAAAGGCGGCTGTGTTGGGAGCTGCCTGGAAGATGCCCTCACATGGAAGAAGGAGGAAGGTTGGGGGGGCCGAGGGCCACTTTCTGGGGCTGGCTCCCCTGGGGCCATTTGGCTTGCCAGAAAGAAAAGCTGTCCCTCAGCCACAGGGACTGCCCTCCACCTCCCATCCTGTGCCCAGGGTTTATTTTTAACCCTGTTTTTAGGTAATTAAAATTAATTTACAGAAAAGAACAGAGGCAAGGTGCGTCTTCAGCCCTAATTCCCATATGTGCTTTGTGCTCTGAGAATTTCTTCCTCACTTTCTGAAGAATTTCTTCCTCACATCACATCTGATCTAAATCTCTGTTTACTCAAAGTAATTATTCCTTGTTCCATCGCTACACTCCCTGATGGAGTCCCCCTCCAGCCTTCTTTTAGGCCACTTTTATGGGTTAGGTTAGGTGGCAGAACTGCAGGACCTTGCAAAATGCAGCCTTATCTACCTTGTTCCACGTGTTCCCCATTATGTTTTCCAGCTCAGGCTCTAGCCTCTCATCAGTGTAACATAGAATCATAGAATCATTCAGGTTGGAAAAGACCTCCAGGATCATCTGGTACAACCATCCCCTAACCACCAGTGTCACCCACTAAAACATGTCCCTAAGCACCATGTCCAACCTTTCCTTGAACACCCTCAGGGACGGTGTCTACCATGATCCCCAATACCTTTTCTGCAAACATCACTTCCAGCCATGTGGCTTCTAGCATCTACTACTACATGAGATTTCTCCTCACCAGGTACAGGTCTCAGCATTTGCTTTTGTTGAACTGCATGATGTTCCCGTCAGCTCATTGCTCCAGCATGGCATACTGTGATAATTTAATTTCCATAATGATTAAAATTTATTATTGCTGAAGAGTCACTGCAAAACACATGAATTGCTTAACATGCTTTAAAGCTCTCTCTTAGGTATAAGAAGATGTCTTAAGTGGGCTTCTAACATTTTACTGTTGTTATATAAGATACATGAACATGAAGACAGGTATCATCAGTATTAAAGACTTATTTTGAAGAATTAATTTAAGAAGTCTTTAAGAATTTGATCTCCAGAAGGAAAAAATATTTTTGCCTCCAAAAATGGTAATAAGGATGGCTAATTCCTTGCTAGATAAGGCTAGGGCTAGCTTTGTGACTCAAGGTCACACAGGCTATGTACATTCGGAAGCCCTGTGGCATAATAGGAATGTATCTACAGAGTGAAAAAGTCCATACAGATGATCCATTGTTCACATTACTTGCATTTTGGAGTACTTTTCTTCAGGTGAGGTCGAGTCCCACAGATCCCGTGCTCACTAGTGGCTGGAGAAAAACTGATGTAATCTTAAAACACATCTTTCAGTTTAGATTCATCTGTAAGGAACTGAGCTTGTGAACTGGGGCTGCAACTGCTCTGTGATGTGAACCTAAGTGGAGTCTGTGAAGTTGGAAGGGACCTTAAAAACCACCCAGTTCCAACCCTCCTGCCATGTGCAGGGACACCTCCCACCAGACCAGGTTTCTCAAAGCCCCATCCAACCTGGCCTTGAACACCTCCAGGGATGGGGCATCCACATCTTTTCTGGGCAGTCTGTGATCTCCTGGCTGAACAACCCCAACTCCATCAGCCTGTCTTCATAGGAGAGGTGCTCCAACCCCTTGAGTATCTTTGTGGCCCTCCTTTGGACTCGTTCTAATACTTTAATGTCCTTCTTGTGCTGGGGGCCCCAGAACTGAACACAGTGCTCCAGGTGGGGTCTCATGAGAGCGGAACAGAGGGGAAGAATCACCTCCATCAACCTGCTGGCCATGCTGCTTTTGATGCAGCCCAGGATACAGTTGGGCTTCTGGGTTGCAAGTGCACATTGGTGGCTCATGTTGAGTTTTTCTTCAACAAACATCTTCAATCTCAGTTTTGACATAGTCGTGCCACCTCTTTTCTTTTTCTCCTCACATGACCATGCACTTAAAGAAGGTCATCTCTTTAAAAAGCTGGGCTTGCTCCAACCTTTTAAAACTTCTTTGCTGCTGCTACTACCTTTCTGTGTGATAGCCTAGTGGACAGAGCAGCTACTTGGGATGCAATTACTACAGTCTCCTCTCTGCCTCAGGGTTTTCAAACCCTCTTCATGAGGTATTAAAATACTGTAATATCATGCAGCAACTAAGAAAAGGCAGTTAAGAATTGCAGCATTAGACATAATAGTTTTTCCCAATTAGCCTCATTCTGCTTGAAGCTAAGGAAGAGGAGAAGCAAAGAACAGACACAGGTGGATACATGTGGGTACCTAAAGCAGGGACGGTCCCTGAGATCTCAGCTGTATTTCCAAGCATTCTCAGGGGAATATTTGGAAGTTGCTTGCATGCGTGTAGAGGGAAGAAATAGTCTCATACAGCAGCAGAGATTGGAAAAGTAATAAAAAAATTAAATTAGATGAAATTAGTTTAAATAATGAGAAAGAATATAGAGGAGATGATCTCAGAGGCAGGTGCCCTTTTGAGAAAGTAGCTTTATTAGATTTAGATTTAATTTATTAAAGCTAGGTTGACAGTGTCCTTTTTTAATACTGTGTGGAACATTAGCTTCTGCTCCTGTTGGTGGACAATGACAAAAAGCAGTGCATCTAGCTCTGAGTGTGGTGTGAGGG
Organism: Nettapus auritus; assembly: GCA_011076525.1. Taxonomy (NCBI): domain Eukaryota; kingdom Metazoa; phylum Chordata; class Aves; order Anseriformes; family Anatidae; genus Nettapus; species Nettapus auritus. The sequence continues at coordinate 148,574,132 of CM021765.1, forward strand.
AGGACCTTCAAGTTTTGTTCTGTTTTTCATCTTCTCTCCACATTTCGTCCCTATTTGACAGCTGATACCTGCTAAATGGTCTTACTGCAGAAAAGCCCTAAAGCCTTCAAATTTTACAGTACCTCATGGCAGCTAACTTGGAAATAACCTCAACAACACAATGAAGATGTAGATCTGGTGCCTAAATGGTCAAAAAAGCAATTAAAAAAATACTTTTCTGGGTAAGTGTTTTAGTTAGAAGTTTACAAGTGCCTCCAGTTGGCTTATATGTCTTTTAGCTTCCCATCTTTTTCAGTGGAAATTGAGAGGGAACAGAAAGGTTTTTTCTGTGCTCAGACCATGGATAATCTAAACATTCTTTTTATCAAACCAGATTTATTTTTCTTTCTTAACTGAATTTATTTACAAGATGTGTTATAACAAGGAAGAAGTAGGGCCCCCATATTCCTAAACCTGAACGTTCAGAAGCGGGTATATTTAGAGACAGCAATATGCCTGCACTAGATCCAGGCACTCCTTGCTGGCAAGGTACACTGCAACAGGGCTCTGCCCTGCTTTTTTTTTTTTTTTTTTTTTTTTTTTTTTCTTACTTTCTCATCACTTATAATGTCATTTTATTCTTTGTAATGACTGGTGTATGAAGATACATGTTAATGAAACTAACAACTGTCAAAGTCAGATTTTCCTGTATGAGTGGATCTCTCTGCATTGTTCAGTGATCCCATGTGAGTTTGTGAATGGTGTAAAAAGAAGTTATCATAAACCAGAATTGGAAACTATTAAATCACCCTATGCTGTCTGCTTATCTTTCTCTAGGCAAGTCCAAAATATTCTAGGGACAGTCAAACCTCAGACCTCTAGATATCTGAATAAGACTTCTACTTCCTCTGGGCTCATTCTCAGCAGATCCTCCACTCCTTTTATTGCAGCAGACAGAGGATGGAAAATGCTACCTCCTGTCTAGATTCAGGCAGCCCTGGGATGGCAAAAAATTAGTGGATCTTAAGTTTATTGAAGAGCATAACTGGTTTTTGTTTGTTTGTTTTTTTCTTTACCCAATTTTCCACAGCAGCATTTTCTTCCTTGCCAGCTATCACCAGAGTTGGACTCTCATTAAAACTGCATTGAAACCTAATACATATTAGAAGCAGGATTAATTAATATCGTCAATAATCTATTCACTCTTCAATGACTTCTGCAAACCTTCACTTCCTATCATCCTGTGTGAAAATGAGCCTCAACTGAAGAACTGCTAGCAGAATTTCTTCATCTTCTGTAACATTTGAACATATATTAATTTTGATGAAGCTGATTTATAGGACTCTTGATTTTGCTGCTCTACACGTGAATTCACATGGATAAACAAGTTAAAAAATAGCTTTATTTCTTATTTATTTATTTATTTGTATATTTATGTTGCTTTCTCTCTTTAATGAAAACTAGCTAAGCACTATCCTTGAGCAGTCTGTCACTCTCTCATTTTTTTTTTTTTAATGTATTTTAAAAATAACATCAGAACAGCTCAAATGTCTCCAAAGAAGATGATTAGATTATTCTAAGCTATACACTGCTCTTATTTATGCTTCTAATAATGGACAGCAACTTCAGTGATTTGACAGTTAACTTCGATCATCAAAGGTGCAGATGGGAAACAAACCTGGGCTTTGTTTTCGAAAGGTGCTCTTATTTTAATACACCTCTTTGTTCTACAATTCCATGACACAAACCACAGATTAGTCTTTTAGTGCAATATAAATGCAAGATCTAAGATGTGCAGTGGATACATTGTCAGTCTCTCTTGTAATTTATTATTTACAACATGTTCTCATTCATCTGGAGCTGCAAAGTAGATCACTTTGTGTTTTAATTTATTAAATAGTAGATTGTTACCTGTAAGGCCCATGCTCCAAGTACAAAGTAAAGCCTTTAATTGAAATATGTTCAGTGATCGCTGTGCAGTGGAAGTGCCTTGTCATAATTTAAAATGTTATTCTATCTGAAAAGCTGGTGAATTGGCCATATCAGACCTGAAATTAACCCTTTGGGTTTGGGGAATGAATATGAAAATGTCATGAAAAGCTTAGAGTGAATATTTTTCCTTTTGGGAAGGAAAAAAAAAAAAGAAAAAACAAAGAAAAAAGGGGGAAAAAAAACAAAACAAAACAAAACAAAAAAACAATTTAGAGAGGTATTCTACAGTAGCAGTTTGTTCAGCACAATCATCAGTTAGACATTGACATGAAGAGAAAGTCCTGATGAAAGAAGTTACATGTGTAATTGTGTAATTTAGAACCTTTATCCTAAGGCAAGAATTTGTATATTTTGCCTTTGTTGTCTTGACTGGAATTGTTAACTCTTTATTGATATAACAAAAAAGAATCCATTTCAGATCTTCATTTTTCCAAATGCATTGCCAAAACAGGACTTGAAGCATAATTCTCATTTATAGATAAGTCTTACTATTTCATTCTTGCTATGTATGAAATATTAGAGTGAGTGCAGCTGTAAATTTCTTCCAGATGAAAATCTTTCTTATTATAGAATGGCAAATAATGGGGCCTTATTGTAAATGAGGGCAGCATACACCTTTGGAAAAGCCTTACTTTCCATTGTTCTGTAGACTCTTGTCCTTGTACTACTTGTATAACCACTTATGTGTGGGCAGAATAAAGGTACTATATTGATAAATCAGAGTTATTGACTTATCCAATCATTTTCTAATCTTTTTATAAATTAAAATAAAAGGAGAAATGCAAGGGAAGATATTTATGTGTGGTGTAAATCTCTAGCTTCAATAATGACAGTATTGAGAAAAGATCTGGTGATGCCAAAAATGTTAAGAGGGGCCATCACTGATATCAATCAGCAGAATGCCATGCCAGAACTTTGAAGAGAAAAACTAAAAACTAAAACAAACAAACAAACAAACAACAACAAAAAGCAAAGATGTTAACTGGAAGAAGGTGGATTAATGTGAATAAAGAGCCTTTCACTAGCTACCCTAAGGTGCTTCTTTCCTTCCTCACTGCCGAAGCTGTGGCAAAAATTTCCAGACTGTGTATTTAAATTAATATTGTTGCACAGCAAACAAAATAAATGTCCAATTTTTCAGGTTGGATTTACTGTTGCAGCTTTTATTGGCTCCAATACAAATTCTCAGCGCCTTAGGAAATCAAGATGTTTATGTGGGTGGTGACCGTACTAGAAAGTTCAAACACTGTAGTTTAACTTGTATGTTTAAGAACCAGAATGTCCATACGTTGAGGATTTTTTATCAATAGATGTCTGACTATTTTAATCACTTTACTGCCAGCATAGTAGTTTTTGAAACTAAGTGAACAAGTTTTCACTTTTTGTTTATTGGCATATCACACATACGTAGTAAAGGATTAGATTGAAATTGCAGAGTAAGGCTTTTAGATGTAATCTCTGTTATGAGAGCTAGTCATGCAGTCAGTGGGGCCAGGAGCATTTTTCAGCTGACCTGGTGCTAAGCTGTCTGTTCTAGGATGAGATTAAATGCTCCAGAGTCTGCTGTCCTTTAGCATCCATTGACTGTACTGAGGAACTCTCCATTGACTGCAGTGGGAACAGAAACACCTATCTCACATGTAGATAAATACAGACTGTGCATGTAGACATCTTACCTTTAGTCTTTCAACCTGGGAAATGAAATCCACTCACTATGACTATCATCAAGCATCAAAATTTGCATTCAGTCTTAAATAGTCACTTTATACATTAAAAAAAAAAAAAAAAAAAAAAAAAAAAAAAGTAACTGCACTTCCAGATGTAAGAGATTTAAGTCCTATTACAGCTGTCTTCAGCAACATTCATCTGTTAACAAAATCTCAGAACCGGTGCATATAGAAAATTTAAACAGTACAACTGAAGTAGAAAGAATTGCTTCAGAGCTAAACAACGGATAGTTTTCCTGGTGCAGTAGGGGGAAAAAAGGAAGAAAAAATAAAAGTTTTTTCTTAATTTAGAAGGGAACAAAAAATAAAAGTAGGTCACTTGGGAAGACAGATTTCCAAATCTCAGTTTTGTCTCAATAGTATAGCATAGTTTCATGTCATGGTTCCCAAGATAGATTTGAATGAGTTCTGCCTTGGATAGACCTACTGTTATGAGAAAGGGAAGGGAAGGGAAAGGAAGGGAAGGGAAGGGAAGGGAAGGGA
>CM021765.1:148578712-148597318 GCA_011076525.1 Nettapus auritus
AGAAGAGAAAAGAAAAGAAAAGAAAAGAAAAGAAAAGAAAAGAAAAGAAAAGAAAAGAAAAGAAAAGAAAAGAAAAGAAAAGAAAAGAAAAGAAAAGAAAAGAAAAGAAGAAAGATATTCTTGATCACTGTTACTGTGAAAATGATTAGTGATAATGAAATCTGGCATGTAGAGAGCTCTCACTGAAAAAACAAACAAAAAAACAAACCCGACACACAAAACTAAACAGCTCTTGGCACTGTTTCTGCTTACTAAGCTCTTTAATTCCTTTAACTATATTTTGTCTTATTTACCTGCACTATTCACAAATTGTTCTTTTATAGCATCTGACATATGCATAGTATACAACAGAGAAAAGCTTCAGTCAGTGATCTTATCATTATGGGTCTAGTCCCCAAAGTATTGCTTTCAGTGGGAAATGCTTAAATATTTTTAATGCTTGGGCTGTAGCCCCTGCCCATAGACATGAAAAGAGTGGAGAAAAGTGTAAATAACTTCTTCCAGCAAGCAGTTCAAAGGTTGGCTCTTTTGCCTTTTGTCCTAACACTTCTGAAAACGTACTCATAAAAATGTCTTATTGTTCATTATGCTGATGCCAGGAAGGAGAGTGTTAGAGACTGTGCTGAGAGAAGGACAAAAAAAAAAAAAAAAAAAAAAAAAAAAAAAAAAAAAAAAAAATTTTTTTTTTTTTTTTTTCCTTACAATGAAAAATTTTACAGAGCATTCACAATTTGTATGTCTCTCTCTCCTGAAAGAGGGATCTTTCCAGTTCTGCATTTGTAGATGTGCCCTGTTGCTGAAAGGATCAGTCTTTTCTGTGACCAGAGAAACAAAAGGGAAGACTCCTTAGCCCCTTTAACAGTCATGTTTACTACCATGCTTTCCTTTGCCCACTGAGTTTTCGGCCTTCTGGCTGTGCAGCTGTTCCATCACTCACATCTGGAGTGACAGTGCTGTGGTGATTGTGTCCCTTTTAAGTTCATATTGAGGAGTACAGCCATATTAGCGTGGTTCTCCACCAAGCTACTTAAACATGCTTCTCACTTGTACCTAACCTGGGAAACTCTACATGTCTATGCAGTGTTCGAGAAAAGCAAAAGAACCAGAAATCTACCCCAGCTCTCTCTGGAGCTTAACATATTTGTGGACATGTCAGAAAGAGAAAGCCTGAGTCTAGTGCAGGGCCCTAAGACAGATCAAGTGCCTGCCCTACGTATGTTTTGGTACACTGGACTTAATGGCAACAGCTAGGGGTTGAGTGATAGTCTATTGCTATCTATATAACCTAATGATTATGTAGTGAAAGATAATCACTCTCTTTAGATTAAAGAGTCTCTCCTCTGGGGCTACAACTGCAGCCACTGGCTAATTTTGCAGGTGGGCTGGATTCAGTCCTCTGAATAATCACTGGAAAGATAAAGAAGGTACTCAGGTAGGACAGAATGGATTTCCCCTCTTGTCTCCTGTGGCAGAGTGATTCAGTGAAATCAGTTCCCATGTCAGGCAACTAAATAGATAAGCAGACTTGTATCTTCAGCTTAGGTACCCATTTGAAGGGTACTCTTTATCTTATCATAGGTTGATGGCTGAGATGAATGCACTTCCTATTGAGTCAAGACTCAAAAATAATATAAAAATTCAAAACCATTTGAATGGTTTGGATTCTCTTCCTTTAGAGGACTCTGATTTCCTCCTGTGTATGATGGATTCTTGTTTCAGGGAACATGTGTGTTAATATGAAAACTCTGCAGATAAAAACACTTAATGAATAAAGTCCTCTGTGTCCAGCAGGTACATATCTGCAAATTCCCCTGCTCTGCTTTGATGGCAAACAGATTTATTCTCTTCTTTGGTGATCTGTCATAATGCTGACAGTGCTGCACATTTCACTGCTATCTGTTTAAACAGCTTGGCAGCCCACTGCACCACCTTTTTTGCCCACCACTTTAACTGGTGCAGCTGCTGCCTTAGGGTGCTCTGCTAAATGGCACCAAGACAAATATAAACAGTCTGCAAACATGTGTTCAGTCTTGTCACCACTGTACTTCTCTTTATCTTGTCAGGAACCGAGTCTGCTTTCTGTATCAATTACACTCTCATTTAGATCAACGTATATTTTATGCTTTCTTGTTGGATCATAGCACAAAGTGTAAGGTATCATGTTTTATTTATGCTTTCATCAGCGTTTGCTGTTTTTTTATTCCAGGGATCTTTCAGATACTTTGCTCCTCCTATTGCTCAGGCCACAAAACACTACAGTATCTTTAGCTAATAGTTTGATATCTTCACATCTTTCAAATACAATAAATATAAAACTGAGACACAAATGTAAAAGCTTTTCAGAAGCTCCGCTGAAGCAGAATTATTTTGTTCCATTTAAACCACTTGGAGCATTTTGCTGTCCTTCCCTGACACCATTTTTAATTTAGCCACAGAGCTGTAACACAAATATTTTGCCATTTAAGAGCCATAGAAGTTTCACCAGTTGGTCTTCATAGCAATTACACATATCTGAAATTAAATCAGGCAACTACAGACACCAAACCATTGTATCTCCTAAACAACTTAGACTAAGCTGTTTTTAAATGCTTTCTCTGTCCTAAAATCTGCAATATTTGCTTAGATTCACAGTTAATTGCTCCTCCAGTGACCTTAAGTCCTTGAGACCTTTATTTCAGTGTATCTGTTTAACTGCAAGAGCCTTGCTTCTTCAATATTTCTGAAATCACTACCCTTTACCCTCTACTACATGGTCTTGCACTATATTAAAATTTTATTATTGAAGGGAAAGAAAGGAGGCAAAATCTGCATTTGAAATCAGTGCTGGGACCAGGTTTGTTTAAAAATGAATCCCTTCAGCTCTAGTACCCGTGGCTGTATTTTGTTTGTACAACAACAATTTCACATTTGCTACGGATCATGGTCTCTGCAGTGACTGACTTGCGCACCCACAGAGGACATCACTGCAATTTTAGCCTCTCAATTCAGTAAGGGATGTTCCCAGTCCCCTGTCACAACCACAGTGCTTTACCGCTACTTCTCCACCATGGATTAGCCAGGGCTCCACTCTCCAAAGTGTCGGTGAGTTGAGCCACGCTTTTTGCTGAAGCTGCCTGGAGCCAGTACTAGCAGTGGCTGCAGCACAAAAGTTCAATCTGTAAATCTCTCACCTGTCATACTACTCTCTAACCCCTGCCAAGTGCCTTGAAAGTGGTCACTGTCATCTGATTGCTGCAGGTTAGACAGAGGTAAGTATGGCTGTAACAGCCTGCTCAGGTATGCCTGCCACAAGGGTGATGGAGGGAACTTTAATAGGCTTTCTGAAGAAAAATCTCACATGCACACCTACACAGGATCCTCCTGCATCACACTGCTGGACTCTGTGCTCTACCAGATGATCTACATTTAGCTTCTCCCCTGGAAAAGGCTGAGGTGGTACATACCCTGATGGACTGATATGTGTTTACGTTCATTGGACCTCACTTTTGTCAGGGCAGTTGTTCACAGCTAAGACACGCAGGAGCATTTCTGTGCTTCTGCGAACATCTCTCATGTTGAATAATGAATTAAATGTTGTCTAACATGTGACAACATCCGAACTGTCCCAGTCTGGGTGTTTCCTCCAAGCTAGGTTTCTTATTGTTTCTTGAAAACACTGATTTAGTCCAGGCGTAGTCTTTGATTGAGTTTTACAGGGCCCAGTATGCCAAGGTCTTGATCCATGACTAAAGCTCTTTGGCATTAGTAGAGTAATAATAACAAATTGCTCAGTAAAGCAATCTTGGCACCTCCCTGTAAAGCATTTCATTGTAATTCCAGTCCAAAATAGGGTAACAGATTAGGGTTTTTTTTTGAATGTCAGACCATGTTATGTAGCACTCAGTCAGCATCATGCTCACATCCCACCCACAACCCCGTTACTCTCTCACAAAATCTTACTATGCTGTATGGAGACAGTAGGATTCCTCCCAACAATTACTCCTCCAGAATATCAGGACCTGTTTAGGCCCCTGCTGAGCAGGCAGTGCAAGAGTCCTTTCCCCCCCATTCAGTTAGCTCCTTCTTTCCCACATATGAGATGCCATCATGAGATACCAGGCTGGTTGGAGAGAAACAGATAATGAAGGGCACCATTCATGTACAAGAAAACATCCACTTATGCTAGCAACCAAAAACAATCCCAGGATCTCCAAGTATGTTCACATTTACCCATGCAGCTCAACAAGGCACCACCAGCACAGGGCACCATTGCAGCACCAGTTTTTAGCACCATTCACTGGAGTTCCCTCAGGAATTCTCTTTCATCATGTTGGAACAACAGGTAAATCCTTATGTTTGCTAACCTCTTTTTGTACATATGTAATTACAGATTTGACTAGCATCTGCTTGTGAGATGCAGTCTATTCCCTGTTGTCTCCCTTTCTTTCTCAGATAAGAGCTGTCACCCTTACTGTCCTAAAGAATTTGACACTGGGCTGGAACTGGTGAATGAACATGTTCTAATTTGTAAGATCATCCAGTATTCAAGCTCACTCCTTTCATTCTGTTAGTGTGTGTGCCCATATGGTAAACAGTAGGAGAATGACAATCGCTCCTTCTTCCCTTTACAACTAGGAGCAAAGTAGAAATTTCTGAAAAGACTATATTCCTTTATCTCCATTGATCTCAAAACTTGAGCACTTCTTTCTGATTTCCTATGATTGAATAGTCCAGAAATCTACCAGACAGTATGACAAAGAGTTCAGCCTCATTGACTCCTCTATGCTTTACTCCCAGCATAGAAAATAAAGAGATGAAGAGGATTTTAAAATTAGCTGTCCCCAAGGATGGTAACAGTCTATAGTCGAAAACATTTATTTAGGGGCACAGCTTGTGGATAAGACACCTCAAATGAGGTATCTGCATACATGTGCAGATACCTCTGCAAAACCTGTGAGCTGAGTACCTAAGCTCCACTGTAATCGATAGAGATTTAGGAGCTCTGTACATTTGGCTATTCATGGATAACCATCACTGGTCCTTTGAGATGCTCTAGGATGTAGTGTGGCTTCCACCTGCAGATCCAGAAAAGTCACCCATAGATACAGCATCATATCTGCCATGCCTGATGTTGTAAGATGTCTCAGGAAGAGTCAAATGGCACTTGATGTCTAAATTTCAGCAGCAAAATTGAGTTTTAGACCTCCATGGACTATAATAGAGTAAAAGCATCTAGCTCACAGATAGTCATCTGGATGCCTTGCTATACAGGCTCAATTTCATCAAATGATAACTACGGTCCTAGTATTTTCTGGACTATATGAAAATAACACTAGCTATGTAATTTTAATGTGTAATTTTAATGTGTAATGTGTAATTTAGTTTGCAGCAGATTATTAAAAAGCTATTTTTTTTTCAATCTTACTCTTGGAAGCAATGTATACAGAAACTTTGGGTTGAGGGGGTTATTCTGTCTTCAGCCCCACTAACATATAAGCTGCACATATGGCTTGCCTTGATATCCTGGGAAAACTGTCTCTCTTCTCAAAGAGAAAATTCTTTTCTCTCATCCAGAAGACAGGGAGTCTTGGTAGTATGCTGTAAAATCAAGTTTTGTTATGTTTTTCTTCTCTCCTCAACCTGCAATAGTCTCTATCAATCAGAGGTTTTCTCTGTACAGCCTGAATGCTCAGAATATTTCACTACTTCTTTCTCCATTTGCCCCAGAAGGGAACCTGAAATCCGTAGAAAAAGATCTTACCGAATACTTCATATTGATTTTCACTTCTCTTGACTTGTAGATGACATTTTCTTTCACGAGGCTGCCTATCTTTTATGCATATATCTCTTTTCAAGTAAAGTCCCTTATTCCATGGTCCTTCAGGCAGATCATCAGAACCCTTGAGGGAATGTTTTTGTCCTTTTTTTTTTTTTTTTTTTTTTTGATTGCTTGCCCATTGTATTCAGTAAAGTATGAAATTTATTTTTGCTCATGAATCTTCCTTCTGTGATGAAATGCTTACACCCAGTTCAGTGCCAGTTAATGATAGGCCATTTATAAATTAATTGAAGTGTTGAAAAGGATAATTTATACTTAGGCTAAACAGGTCTGAGTAAATGTTTTAGACTTTTCAAGGTTCTTATACATATTTCAGCTAAGAATAAAATACTTCCTCTGTTTTCTTCACATCAGGTCAACTCTTCTTTCAAAAGGCTAATCTTTCCATGACTTTAACTTTCCATAAAGAAGAATTCTAAACAAATCTCGTTCTTGCTTAGGTATTCCCCCAGAGGCTTGCCCTGTTTTGGGAACTTCCTCAAGGGCATTATCGGACACACAAGGTGAATGAGGTACAGAGCTCTTGCTTCTGTCCTAACTCCAGTAAGCCTTAAATAACATCACCTCCAGAATGAGACTCTTTTGTCTCTGCTGTCACAGATCCTGACACCTGAATGATGGTGAGATCCTAAAGAAAAGTTTTACTTTCATTTAGAAATAGGGAGTACATGCTAGCCTGAAGGAGGTACATAAACCAATTACTGGGGTGGAAAGCTTGTCAATGACTTATTGTTTTTCACAGATCACAGACTGTTCCCAGCTATATAATGTTGGCTCTGGTGGTCAGCGAAAGATAGACGGGGATCTCTGATGTTTTTGGGAAGACTCTAGATCAATTTTATGTTTGCAGGGAGCAGTGACATATGAGCTACCATGAATAGCACTAGGGCTGCTACAAACTCCCAGCCAGCTGGCGTAAAGGTGGCTGAGCCAGATCATCTTCCCAGCAGCCTGTGTAACTCCGGCATGCTGCTGTCATTAATGTTGTTCATTAGCTCAACAGGCAGCATGGCCATGGGGATGGGGAAAGGGACCAAGACGCTTCTTGGCATTAACTTCTTCTGTGACTTTGCCTCACTTTCTTTCTACCTTTTCCTAAATTTTATCCATTGAGTTTTGCTTATTTTTCTTCTTTCAAACTCGGGTGCTTACAGGCAGATACCTCCCCGTACATGTAATGCTCTGCAGGCTCCATGGGTTCGCTTCTCACAATATGCCTTCTCACAATTTCTGTGTGTTATTCTTCATTTCCATATAACAGGGTAATGACATTTAAATATTATGTAGATAGGGATCTCACAACCAAGCAATTCATCTATACACATAAATCCATAATCTCACTGAAATGATAGCTATTGGAAAATTTCAGTTCCCAGCACTTCTGCTGGTGTTAACAGTCAGAGTTCCCAAACATTGGTGGCCAGCCAGCCAGACATCTTCATGCGGGAGGAAAAGCCCACAGAGAACCCTCTGAGTTTTTACACACTTTAGTCTTCCACTTCCTGGAGCAATGGCAGCTTCCATGGCCTCAGGAGAAAACATAAAACTCTGACCATGACCAACAAATGCAAATACAAATAGAAATGTCAGAGGTGAAAACAGTGTCCTGGGACTTCTGTTTTTGTCTGAGAAAAAGTAAATGGTCAATGACAGGACCTTGTCTGGGAAAAAGTAAATGATCCATGACAGGACCTTTGTCCAAAGAGGTAGAGATGATCAAGAAGGTGGCTACAGATGGCTTTGGCAAGAGGAGAAGAGCAGGAGAGGACAGAGAGCTGTTCATTCTCCCACTTCTATTACCCGTTTTCTTCTTCCACCTTCATCTTTTCAACAGCTCCCTTCTACTGCTACCCCATTGTCTTTTCCCTCATTGCTTCACGCTCTGTCCCATATTTCTGATACCTTCCACTGTCCACACAGTCCCGCAGAGCATCCAGAGGGGAGAGGGAGAACACAGGCATCAACTTCCAGAGGGGAGAAGGAGAAAATAGGCATCAACCTCCAGCCCTCCCAGTGCCACCTCTGCAATGCATGGGTGCAATCACACTGCTGCAGGGCTGGATCCGTGCAGTGAGCCTCCCACAGAGGCTGGGGAGGGCCGATGAAAGGGCAGGGGGCTCTCTGCATGAGACTGCAGTGAGTGCGAAGGATCTGGCCTGGCTGTCAACTTGTCTGAGCAACGGGTGCTTTGTGGGGTTATTTTTGCATTGCCTTTGTGTGTGTTCGCGGTGCTTGAGCCCCCCAGTAGTATCCCAGGCCTCCACCATGCACCACCCTAACACAAAACAGCACCTTCCCCTTTGGGGGCAACCCTCAACCCCCCCCATCACACCTCCCACATCCAACCCCCACCAACCCCCACTTCATGCTGCCGGCTGCTCCAGCCACCCCTACCACCCCAGCCCCAGCACCATGACACCACCCAGGAGGGGACACAAAGCCCACCCACCCCCGGGGTGCCTGGCATCCCTGGCGGGGACCCCTGGCCCCCATCCCTGCCGCACGTGGGTACGTGCCGGCGCTGCGGGCCGGGGGGGTAGCGCGGCTCCTCCTCCGCGGGCGCCCGGCGGCGACTGGGCGCCGAGGCTGCGGCGGGCGGGCGGGGGGCGGCGGCGGCGGCGGCCTCCAGCGGGGCCGGGGGGCGGTGGGGAGGGGGCTGCGGGCGGGGTCGGCGCCCGGAGAAGGACGGCAGGCGGTGTCTCCGCCCGAAGAAGAAGCCGGGCTTCTCCGGGGACCGGCGGTGCGCTCTCCCGCCGCGGGGCCGCACAATGGCAGGCGCTCAGTAGGATGGATCCTGCCGTGGCTTTTGTTCTGCGGATCCACCCATCCTCCTAGCAGTCAAGTGCCAGGCTATGGTTTTCTCCTCGGGGATCTCTCCGCCGCGTTTTGCCGGCGTCTCCGGTGAGGGTTTGGCCTCGGCTGGGATTTCGCTACCTTACTTTTCGTTTGGCTTCGCGCTGAAAAAGGGGATTTTTCTTATTCTTATTTTTCTTATTTATTTATTTATTTTTCCTCTCCCTCTCTCTCTTTCCACGCTTTTGGTTATAATCCAATGTTGATCTAGGGGGAATAACCATTCAGCCTGGCTGAAAAAAGCATCCATTGAAAAGTCTCAAAGAAATATACCACGTGAGGAAAAAAAAAAAAAACAAAAAAAAAAAAACTGGGAGAAGATCGGAATATAATCATTTTTTCTATGATAAAACTGGTGCCCCTCTTCAGGAGAACTGGTCTCAATTTATTATTATGCAACCACAAGGATCTCTTCTTTCTCAGGGTGTATAAGCTGCTGGATTGCTTTTCGCCCAAATCAATGTGGTTTCTTTGGAACATTTTCAGCAAAGGATCGCATATGCTGCAGTGTCTTTGTGGCAAGAGTCTTAAGAAAAACAAGAACCAAACTGGTAAGCAATCCATTGCACTGCATTGTTTTTCTTTTATGCTACCCTGTCTGTTGCTCGCCGAGGTAGATCTGCAATCCTGCTGAGGGGAGAAGGGGGAAATATAACCAGGCCGGCACGGACATGCATGTGCATACGTGTATGAATAAGCAAGGAGCAGCACGGATTAGCTTCAGCCCCTGTCACCACGGAGGAAAAAGATAATCCAAGGCGACCCTATAGCCCGGTCCGCATCTCCTAGTTGCCGTGCGCTGTTTCCGAGGAGGAAACTTTGTTCTCGCTGCCCTTTCCGAGGGGCGGCCGGTAGCGCCCACCCTCCCGGCTCCCGGGGGCGAGCCCCCCGGCCACTGCCCCTGCGGGGCGCCCGCTGCGGGGCCAAGCAGCGCGGCCCCGCCGTGCCCGTGCGAGCCGGCCCCGCTGCGGTGGGCGAGCGGCTCCGGGGCTCCGGTCCTGCCCCGCACTTTGTGCTCAGCTCGCCGTAAGTCGCCCCCTCCACACCCACCCGCCTCGTCCGGCTTTGCCCAAGCCGGGCCCGGCACCCCCAGCCCCCGGATGGGGAAAGGAGGGGAGGGGGTCCCCGTTTATTTCTCCCCCTCCCTCCGCCGGGACTTCAAGCCAGGGATGTGGAGGGGGCGTGTGTGGGGGGCACGGACCGGGGGTGGCCTCTCGCCAGGGGTTTGTGCCCTAGACGGCAGCCGAGGTGAGCGGCAGCGGCATGGCCGGGGTGGCTGCGCGTCCTCCGGGATGCCCCCTCCGTGCACACCCGCCGGAGGCCGTGCCGTGCTTCTCGATTTCTGCCTCGTTGCCGGCATCATGCGCTTCCCCTCAGCCCGGCTCCGACGGGGAAACTTGCGGTGCATTACATAAGAAATGTAAATGCAGGTGCCCCGGGTCGCCCGGCCCCGGTGGGGGGGGGGGGGGATGTGGGGGAGGTCACGACTGCCGCTGTTGCATCCCTCCGGCTCCGGGCGTCCGGCTCGGAGGGAGGGGAGGGCTGCTTTTCGGGGAAATACCGGCCCTCCTTGCCTAACCCCCCCGGGCCCCCGGCCCCGCCCCCCCCCCTTCCTCCCTTCTCGCTCCCCCGGCCGGCGGGTTGTCTGTAAGCACTTCGTGCCGAGGGAGGCGAGAGCTGCCGGAGCCCGGGCTGCGTGGGGAGGGATGCTCTGCGTGTGCGTGTGTGCCGGCTGCCCTGCAGTGGCAGCTCCCGAGCAGGAGGCTCCTGACGCTGGCACTGCAGTGTAGTAGATCATAGGCTCTCCTCGCCTCTCTGACACCCCAACACCGCCAAGCAGCAGACCCGGCAGCCCGCACCCCTCTGCTCCCCAGCCAGCCGGGGGCTGGACCCCACTTTGCCCGGCTCGCAAAGGTGCGGGGAGTCGCGGTGGGCACCTCGGCAGATTTTTTGTGCCCCCTCCCCCCTCCCCCCACTTCTCCCCGCTCCTGCTTTGCCAGCTCGGCTCCCCCCTTCCCTCCCAGGCGCTGCAGCAAAGAGCAGCCACTTTTCAGCATACCAAAGAAGCCGAAATGCCCCGCTGGGGTCTGGGGAGCGGCCGCAGCCACTCCCGACTTCCCTCGCCCCTTCCCTCTGCACCTCCCCCAGGCCGGGGGCAACTTCCAGGTTCTGTGACCACCGCTCGGGGCAGGAGCAGTTCGCAGCCCCCAGGGACAGTGCCTGCCCCTGCCCGGCCCCGGCCGTGCTTGGAGGGGCCGTGACCGCCATGGGGGGGCTTCGGGGGTGGGGACGGAGCCCGCTGCCGACCTCCAGGGGGGCCCGCACCAGCGCCGCCTTGCCCTGAGCGAGAGGGAATGCTGATGCTCCTGGGAAGGGTTTTGGGGGAGGAGGTGGTTTCTAGACCTTTCAGTTCGCAGCCCCGGGGGGTGGAGAGGAGTCACACCCCCCCCCTCTACACTCCCAGGCCCCAAAAGAGTGGGCTGGTATCAAACTGCACCTGAAGCCGAGAGGAGGCCCTGGGGGCGTCGGGGCTGGAGCCCTCCTGCCGGGGTGGCCGTGTGCCCCTCCAGCCGCTCCCCCCTCGCCCCTCCCGGAGGAGGAGACCCCTGGTCCCAAAATCCCGGCCCCGGGCAGCCCTGAACGGCAGCTGCTTGCAAAGTCTGGGCCGGGCAAGGGGGTCTTGGGGTACCGGGGACAAATCTCCTCCAGCTGCTGTGCGGTGCCCGCAGCAGAGCGGGGAGATGGGGCTGCGACGCTCCCCGGGGAGCTCACCTTCCTGCCACCACCCCTCTCGTTCACCCGCAAAACTTTTGAGGGTCGGCGGGGTTCCTCGCTCTCCAAAAGACTGCAACACCGGCGAGCTGCTGAACCAGCCGAGGGGAAAAGCGGGCAGGTTAGGCAGCTGAGGTTTCAGTTCATTCAGTTATTTGCGGCCTGATGTCATTTACTTATTTAATTATTTCTGTATGGGTCCCTCACAACAGCCGGTCTCTTTCCAGAAACGGGTTTCCAGATGTTCTCTGCCTTGTGTTTCCACCCCGCGGCTGCCTGCAACCCTCTACCCCCTATGCTGACTTCCTCCCGGGCTCGCCTGCTGTCCCCGGGGGGGTTCTCGGCACAGGGCAGGGTCCGGAGTCAGGACGAGAGGGGTAGGAGAGATAGGGAGCCCCGCGGGAGGTGTCAGAGCTCCGGCAGGGTTGCGGCAGGAGGCTTTGGTTTGTCTGTCATAGAAATGCATCTGGCTGAACGTGGTGTTTCAGGTCCGAGATCCTGGAAAGAGGTGCAGCCTGTGAGCACTACAGTTGTTTATCTCTTTACATTTCTTCATAAGGAGGAAAACTTTGAGGAACCATAGGTGTGGCTTTTCTGGCACTGATTGACTTGTTTGTTTTCTTCCTGGAGTTTAATAACACACAAAATGACAAAACCCCATGTACCTTCAGAGTCCTGCCCAGCATGAAAATATTTCCAATGTGTTAGGTTCCTCGGGCCTCACTTTCAGGTGTAATTACTCCCACCTAACTCAGCCACTCCGGCTTGTCACACACACACACACAGGACTTCACGAAGTGTGGGACTAAAGGAACACTTTCTCAGAAAGAGTTAAATATTGCTTGAGACCGCAGGGCCTGTAATGGTGAGATGCCATCCTGGTGGCTTCCCCCTGAGGCTCTGCACTGTGCACGTTTGGTTAGGGAATGGCTAAGTTTTCAGGAGAACTTGGGGCTTGGGGGGATATGGGGAAGGTGAGTACCCCTGGGTGTTTTTTAAGGCAAATGCAAGAAGCGACTAACATTTTTTACCAGGTGACAGCTGCTAGGTTGCTCATGGGAGATGGGTTATTTCGCTGGGGTACGAGATGCCCCCATCACTATCACATTTCACTCCTTGTGGCAGCTCAGCAGGCAGAGGATATATCGCATTTCCTCTCCATTTACCTGCAAGGAGAGGCATCTCTCCAACTCAGTCAGGGGTGTTGACAGGAAAGTAGATGGAAATTGGCATTACTATAAATATGTTGCTGATAGAGGAATTTAGTTTCTGTTAGTATCAATCCTGGATCAATCTCAAGCACAAAACCTATTTAAAAGGAAGAACATCTGACATGCGAGTGGTGTCTAAACTGGGATCTCCGTATAATCCCCATAAAGCAGTCAGGCTGCTCCTTCATGGTCACTTATCATCTTGAAAAAGTTTCCGAGCATAGTCATGAGAGATTGAATCTGTTTAAAACAGCATCTTGGGTCCTGCTCATCAAATATATAGTGTGAGTCATTATCTGAATTTGAAGCAAATTGGGGCCCCCCACTGCGTTTCTTACTCACAGAAAACAAACCTCCCACTGAAAGGCAAAGGACCCCAGTAAGAGCTGTGGGATTGGGTCCTTGGAGTTTCTTTCAAGTAGGTCTGAAAAGCATCTCTGACTGCCTAAATACCATAATTCCTGTGCTGTTATTAGAGCCACAGTGTGTTTCTCTCACTCAGATGTAAAATTGCCTATTTACATGTATCTCACCTACTGAAGTTTTGTCCTCTATGGAATACATTTTGTGAATTTATACAAATTTGATTATTGTTGAGCAAATTAGATTGCATATTCTACTTGTTAAGGGGTGAAATTTATGCCTGCTCATGAATCTCCCTACTGTGATAAAATGCTTATACCTCAATGTTCAATGTCTGCTAATGATAGGCCATTTATAAATGAATTCAAATATACAAAGGATGACTTAGCCTTGGAGAAAATATGAAAAATGCATTTACAGAAATAATTGGTTTAAATATTTATGTGTATGCCATTTTCCTTTAGGAGTGATGTTTATTCTACTTACCTGCTTATATTATGTTAAGTATATTAATTTTGAGCTAAAATCCCCCTTGACTTCAAATTCAGGTAAGGAGTGATTTAGACATTCAGAATTTGTCCCTTTCTTTGCAGAGATTTTCCATCCTGTAAATCTCTGTAAAAATGTAGTTTGGAGAGGAGAGATCTGCTTGAAACTGGAAAGCAGTTTTTCAAGAGGACTTGATGAAACTTAAAGAAAGATGCAGCTAGGTACTGCAGCAACTGTGCGGTGGTATTTTGTAGTTTATGGGGTCACTATTGAAATTTATGTGTAATTGTAGAGTGAGATGCTGCAAGTCTAGAAGGTGGTAGGACAAATGAAGTGGTTGTGTGCAAGTTAAACTGTGCTGAATATTCACAGAAGTTAGCCAAATGAGACTGTGAGCACTGAGTTCTAGCAGAGCAGGTTTCAGGCAGCCAGGGCTGGTCTCATTACTTTGGGTTCATTTCTATACCTAATTCTGTTTAAGATCTCCCTTGGGATTTTGAATGCGCAATTGCTGCCCTTTGTCTTGTTTCTTGGCTTGTTAAAAATTACAGACATGACCAACATTGCAAAAGCATGCTGCTGATACATTTTTTTCTCTGTGTTTCAGTGAATGATAGCTTTTTAAAGACAAATTACTAGTTCACTAAAAAATTTACTGAGTAACAAAACACCAAATGCTTTTAAATTTGGAAAATCTCTGTTGTGGGGAAAGAATAAACAAACAAACAAACAAACAAACAAAAAACCAAACCTGTTTTGGTGCAGCACAAGACTTGAACAATTAAAGCACCTGAGAGCTACTTGCCACTGCATGGAAAGACTGTATTCAGCAGACAGATAGTGTACCTGGAAATAAACTTTGCAGGACTGGGACCATGTTTTAGTTGAGAAAGAGCCAGCATCTTGCACAGAGCATGTTTCAACTGTCAGAACAAACCAAGTGGCTGTGAGGAAAATATTTTTCTTGGAGGCCACGTGATGAAGTGCTCAAAGGAGTATATTAATCTTCAGACTGGATATTTCAAAAAATTATTTATCATCTTCTTAAAGTGGATCCTGAGAGGTTCTAAACCACTCAAAAGTACTGAAAATTATAGTTGCAAGGGGAATTGATGGTGTTTTGCACCATGACGAACTGAACTCATAGTGAACAAAACATATGTAAGGGATGTATCCTTTTGAATATACTCTGCACCAAAGGCAAATAACCAGCAAAACTGTTGTTCAGATAAGGAATGCATTGTCTTTGAAGGGGATCTTTTGAGGGCAAACCCTCCAAAATCATTAAGTGAAAGGCTTTTAATGGATAAATGTAATGCAGGCTTTGTGTGTCTGTAGCATACTCTGTTGTAAGCACTCCCATTAAGTAGTAGCAAGAGAAGTAAATAGTTGCTGATGAGACAGTACTAAGAAGTCAGAATAATAATATCTCTAGTAAATTCAATGCACAAGTCAGAATAATATCATCTGTAGTAAATGGACTAGTCTAGGTAACATATCGTGTAGAACATAAATTTTAATAGTTTGGGAGTTAATATTGGATAGTTGTGTATGGTAAATGACAATAAATGTCACCCAGTTGATGGCAGAAATAGATCGTGTAATTTTGATGTCCGTGTCCTGTGTTTTCATTCTGACACCTACTTATTTTACTTTTAGCTGGAAACAGCATGAGGATTTATACTGAACAAGTTTAATGTTTGCATACAGAAGGTAGTGTCTTGGAAATTATTTGGCTTGATCATTCAGTAGCACTAAAGTTAACCAGGTCTCAGAAGACAGTAGAATTGTACCAGGGTTAAACATTTTAATTTCTCTGAAATTATTTTCACTTTTACTGGCAAACAATGATCCAAAAGAAGCTGTAATCCCATATGAAAGATTTGTTTTAAGGATTTTCCAGAAAGGTCTCATACAGGAATAGACTTTTCTGTTACCTGCAAATTCATCACATCATTTTTTTCATGCAGCTTTCTCATTTACAAAGATAAGAAAAGGACGAGGATGCAGAATGTGTGCAACTAGTGCCTCAGCTGTTGAACATATCATATCCTATCTCCAGCACTGGGCAGTAGGTGGAGTTTAAAAAAATATAAGAAACAAGGCAAATCTATGTTTGATCCTTCTCCTAATCTATCCACCCAGTTTTCAGTTATCACCAGACTGTCAGAGACCTCTTTATTCAGGCCTCTGCATTTATTAGCCTCTGAAGGAGCTTGTCTAAGAGCTTTTCTACTTTGGTCTTCAAAAACTTTTTGTGGCAGTGAGCTCCAAGTAATGATGCATGGAAGGGGTGTGTTAAGGAGTTTGTACTTTCTGTGGGTGCTCCTTTGCTTGACTTCTGTTGAAAATCAGAAGCTAAAAACACTATTGCCACTTCATGTTCATGATTAGTGAACTTTTCAGTATTTTTTTTTAGGGGCATTTTTCAGGGCTATCTCATCTGTAAGGTGAAGAACACTTCCCTTATGGTGCCTTCTCCTTCCTTGAATGGTCAGAGAAATACTCAGCATTTCTATCATCTCAGTTCCCATGCAGTGTAACTTGCCTTTGTTGAGGATGTAAGATGTCTCTGGCTTTGGAGGATGAAGATGAAGCAGCTGCTGACACTTCCCTTTGCATGGGGAATCTGCCTCTGTGGTCCTGCTGAAGCCAATGGAGGTTTTGGTTGTGTGTGGATGTGTCTGCAGAGCATTGCCCATGGTTTCACCACAGCCCAGAAGCTCACAGAGCCACAACACAGTGAGGAAGATGGAGTCCAGCACTGACAGGTCTCTTCTGCTTTCATCCAGTTAGAAGGAGTTCATTCCTATATATTTTCTAGGCTATGGGACACAGACGTGTCTCCTGCAAAGGGCATGTTTTCACAAAGTCCTTTCTCTGGAGGGGGATATTGCTGCCTTGAACAAGCTTTTAAAGGAGTAAGTTCTAGTGTCACTGAAAACTAGAATTTATACCACTGTTAAAAGGTTCGAGCAGGAGAGAGAGCTTGCATATAAAATCAGATACTTCTGTTTACACATAAATCTCTTGGTTCTCAGCAATGCTAGCAAAGGAAATTAGAAGAACTTCATTGTCCTTTAATGAGGATTTGAGTTTAAAATGTTGATTTAAAGAAAACAAATTTGCCAAACTTGTTACTCTTTCAGTAAATGCATTTCTAAGCATGTCCTGCTATGTTTAAACAAAACTTCCATATAACAGTTTCCTGTCAGAGAAGTGGATTATGGAGCACTGCAGTTGCCTGGTGGTTTTATACACATATTACTCATTGCTAAGATAGGTAAATTTACAGACACAGAATGGCATGACCAGGAACTAACTGTGCAAAACATAGTGGAAAATACAGAAAAAGGTACAGAAAAAATGTAGAGTAAGTAACTGCTTAAAATAAGCAGTGAAATTATTAGTAAGGCATTAGATTATAAAATAGATTGTCCTATCAGGAATATCTTGATAAGAATTAAATTAATAGTAGTACATATTAATTCATAGAGCTCATGGTATGAGAAAACACTTCACAGTTAGATATTCTTGCAACTAGAAACTGCACGTAGATACTGCACTACTAATAGTCCCCAAGAAACAACCTAATCATGATTTAGACAGATTATCCCACTAAGAGATCAGCACTAGGTATCAGATGTGAATTAACTTTAGGCTATCTAAAACCCAGGTGTTATTTTGTAGCTTGAACTCTTTAAGCTTTTACAAAAATCCATGTTTTGAAATGGCATTAACAGGTGCATTAAAATCTGCAAAGCCTTGATTCCCCCAGGGATTTACTTATAGAACTGATGCTTTGTCCCCATGTGAAGGTGACTTTCTGTCTCAAAAAACAGGGTTATACAGAATTCCAGCGCCCAAAACATTTTGTAATCTCCTGGTTTTACTGGGACCTGTTTTATAACCATGAATATGATCTTAGCCCATCACAGACACCGTGGCCTTCATAATAGCATCTTGCATCTCAGTTCTTTCACCTGCTTTCTGGGTTAGGATCTGTGAGGAAAATTAGACCTTAATTATAATTCTTTCTGATGTTTTTAAGTTCTCTCTACTTTGAATAATTAGCTAGTGGCAGTGAGCAGAGCCATCTTACAGGTTATTACTGAAGTAATAGATATTTATTATTGAAGAAAGGTTAGGCTGATGAACTATCCTGGTTTATTGGACATGAGCTGTATGAATGATTGGTTTCCCTGTTGCTGCTAATTTACGATAGCAGAACAGTAGCAGAAGTACATAAATGTAGAGGCAGCAAAGCAACTGTGATTAATTAGGAAAGGACAGTAAAATCAGCAGGAGGAATCAGAAAACCCAAGAACAAATGTTACCTCTGTCTATTATCTTGGGGACTGTTTAACATATTACTTATTTGAGGATAAAATGTTTTATATGGGATTCTGCACTTAAAGCAGGACAACTCAGCTTCCAGGAAAATTTTCTGGATAATATTGCTGACCTCTTCTTACTTGACCTGGTACAGAGTAGATTTTGGGGCCTGGCTGTTCTTGTTCACATGGGTGCCATGCATCTCCTAGAAGCTTGTGAGCATGGTACCCTACTAAAGCTGCTCCCAAGAGTTCTCAGAGAACTGCATATCCTTTGTGGGTGCAAGACATGTCATGTATGTCTATACCTTCAGCAGGGTACAGACAGAATGAACTTGTAGTCTGGGTCCTGCTTACCTTTGATTCACCTTTGATTCAACTTGTTCACCTTTAATTGAGTTCACTTCTGATAGTCTAGTTTGGAGACATTATTGTATGAGATGATTATCATATGCCACTTCAGTGCAACATACTTTAAGGTTTCTGCTGACTAGGGACATTTGTGACAAAGCGGGTGACTATATGTGTTATTTCTCCCTGTGTCTTGAAGTACTGAGTTCTGTCTACTTGCAAAAAAAATTTGAAACATGTTGAAGATGAGTTCTCTCACCTTTGAAGCTTGTATCTTTAATTCTTCTTTTCCATGGAACAGTACCTAAAAACAATATGGGATTGTTCTCCAGCAAATATGTCATTATGGACTGTTTGTGTTGAAGACATTTTTTTTTTTTTTTTTTTTTTTTTTTTTTTTTTTTTTTTATAACCA
>CM021765.1:148597418-148710507 GCA_011076525.1 Nettapus auritus
CCCTTTTTTTTTTGTTTTTGTCTTTTTTATTTAAGACACTACCACAACACCCCATTTATTATATGTGAAATAAAGGATAAAAAAAAAAAAAAAAAAAAAAAAAAAAAAAAAAGCTTTTGTAGCTTCCTAGGCTATATCTATCTGGGTAAAATCAATGAGTTTAATCATGGTTGGAGGAATGTGTGCCAAAGAACTGGGAATGGAGTCATTGTGATTTTATGTTCTGGTGTCTTTCCTTATTTCAATTTGTCTTTGCAGTTTATAAGAGATGATGTATCTGGGGTACTACTGACATGAAGTGGAGGTGAATCCTGAGATTGTGAGCCACGGAAGATATTCTCTCCTCATTGAAGGTTTTCAGAGAAAGATTATCTTAGAAGACGTTGGTTGTCTGAGCACTGTCAAAGCACGCACATCAATTTTGAACATTGCCATACACCACTGAGGAAAATACAATACAAGCAGTTCCTCAAGATGCCTAATTAGACATGGTGCTCTTAAAAACAAAACAAAACAAAAATAAAAACTGTAACCACAGTGAGAAAAAATAATTGAACCTAAGTATGTACAGATGAATAGAATTGTAGTTTATTTACTTAATTTTATGGCCTCTTAAATGCTGGATCAGAAATATTTTATTCCTGTTTTGCCAGCTGCCTCCAGAATGAAAGAGGAGGTAGAAGTATAGGACCTTATAACCAGAGCAGAAGTAAACTGTAAGTTGTGCAGGTTAGGTTAAAACCTTTTAACAAAATATCGGGAGAAATGGCAAGATGAGAGTTCCTTATGCTTGCTGAGTCCCATTTTCCTGGCTTTCATTGACTAACTGGAGTCATTATGGCTTAACTTCGCTGCCAAAAAGAACACTTGCTAATAATATTAAGACGGAAGATGGGGAATGGTAATTACTGAGACCGAGTAGTCATATATATAGGTTAAGAATTTTGGGGTGGAATTTGATGAAGTTCAAACAAAAGTAAGTCAGAATGCGATGTTAGTACATTAGGTTAGACTTTTTTAAAAGTGTGGATGATACTTGAACAGTGTGGGATGATCTCTCTTCCACTTATTCTCAGAGGAAGATGAAAAACCAGAATGACAAAAGAAATTATAAAGTAAATAATAAAGGGATTAAAGGAATCTGTACTCATTTAAAGAGGTTAGTGACAAAGTCCTGCAGGCAAACAGAATTTAGAAATTCTTTAAGCTACTTAGCAACTGAAGAGCAAATAGACCTGAAATTTAAGGACATTTTCATGGAAAACAACTATTTCTAGAAGCATTCCTTTACCAAGGACATATAGCAGTTATATTTGATAGAGTCTGCCTTCTCTCAATGTAGTCCATTTATAGCTATCTCGCTAAAGGTGAGATACCCTTGTAAATGCTACTTTGTTTTCATAAAACAGTGGCATTCCCACACTTGCATGAGTCTATTGTTGTCTGTTGTCTGTTGTTGCACAGCTCTGAGGGAGTGGCCTCCAGGGTAACCTTAGACAGAGTGTCAAGTACCTCCTGCCTGCTGGTGTGTGGACAGTCTGCCATCTGTCTGCGTGAGTGTGCCTGGCAGCCATTACTTTTCTGAACCTGCATGGGCAAGTGGTGTCATACGTGTGCCCCAGATGCCCAGACTAACACCTGCGGGCTCACCAGAGATGGCACACGAGTCTGGTTATGAGGGTGGCCAACAAGCTAACAGTAAAACAAGCTAACCCTAAACCATTAGTGTAGTTGCTGGTGAGAGGAATTTTTTTTTTTTTTTTTTTTTTTTTTTTTTTTTTTTTTTTTTTTTTTCCACCATAAAACTGATTACAGCACAGTTTTTAAAATGTGGTGTGTGTGCTTTTATGGTTCTTCAACTTTGTGAATCTTTTTATCAGATACCATGCAACGAGCAATATAAACTGTAGAGGTATCCATCTCCGGAAGCATTTAACTATCTTTTATCTTTAGCAAGAGGCTTCAAAGGCATTTCTTCACAGTTGCAGGCATTAGTACAGGTTCAATATTAATTTGACTTTTTCTTCCAATAGCTTGTTAAGTGCACAGCCAAGTAGGCCAACAATTTTAGGTGCCATCCAGGCCAACTAGATCACCATAAATCTGCATCAAAAAGCTTATTCTGAAGATCTTAAAGTAACTTTGAAGGGAGAGTCAATCTCAACCTATTATCAGGTGGCAATTAAGAATTGTAAGAACTATACTCCTTCAGCTGGGCATTTATATTCTTCCCCCACCTTAAGCTCTTCCTAACTGCCAAAGAGCAAAAGCTTAAGTTTATATTGATTGATTAAAAAGGAAGAGGGATTGATACTAGCCCAAATGGCTATGGCTGGCTCATATACACATTACTAGTAGTTACTGCCATCTCTAGCAGGTTTGGGTGGAGAAAGCTAGCTGAAGTGGTCCTGTGACGTAAATAACAAGTGTGAGTGATCAGGGGTCTAGCACTTTTATTTACAGTACAAGCACAGTCGAAGAAAATTAGAGAACCCCTTTTGACTTCACTAAGAAAGTCAGAGCAAGCTGTACCTGTAGGGTGATTTACTTGTACTCCCAGCCTTAGAGTGGAACACACCTGGACTAATACCAGCATATGTCACCATCCCAGGCATGCAAAGGGGATATTAGAACAAGAAATAAATCATAATGGATTTCTGAGGAGGATGAACCAGACAGGAGGGAAGGCTCAGTCTTTCTGGAGAAAACAACAGATTTCTCCTTTATCCTTTCCCTGACAAACAGAAGATGTTGATCCAAGGTAAGGAAGAGCTGAAGGACAAGAGTTTTCTTCTGTCTCTAAAATTAAACTTTCTCTTCTACTTCACTGACTTGTACTCACCTTCTTCCTCACTGACCTTACCCTTTCATCTGTGTGTGCATGTGCAATGAAGCTGGTTAACATTATTGGTCAAATTACTAAGCTGTTGTTTTATTGCATGCATATCTTCAATTTGCTGAGCTCTTTGACACCACCCTGAGTTACTGCTGCACGTGCTTCTTAATCTTCTTTTTAATAAAAGGATATATATTTCTTCCTACATGGCTACCGGTCTTTCTCTTTCCTTATATAGTTGTGAGAAGTGTGAGCAAAGATTTTTTTTTTACTGATTGTTGACATTTTGTATATTTTAACAGGCTAAAACTAGTCATGGTTTGTGAGTTGAAAGGATCTGGCTTACAGTCTGTCAGCATGCACTGGTATATTTGTGTGCATTTTGCCTGTATTAAGAGAATTAGAGATCATAAACCATTTTTTTAATACCTTTAGTAAAATCAGTGTATAGCACTTGGGATCTCTTAATTCTTTCCTCTGAGGCACCAAAGGGTATGTTTACTCTTGCATTAAATGATAAATACTAAAAGTTTGAATGTAAGCAGTGGATTCTCCTTTCATGAATTCCCTGAGAACCTTAGTTTTTTTCTTAGTGTAACTCTTTCTTCACAAATTACGTATCTTAAGAAACCCAAGCGTCATTACTTAGTCTGTGACAAAGAAAGATGTTCTATTTAATATGAAAAGAGATTGTGTTTGCATTGCCTGCAATAAAACCAATTGTAGAATGCTCTTGATGATGGGACATGGTTTTCTGGTGCCTTAAAACAGACCATGTTGGAGGGCTGTGTTCAGCACGTGGGCTTGTTACAGAGAGATGGAATTTCTGAAACCACTCTGTAAATCTGGAAATCAAGTCAAATCTTCTAATCTGTCAAAGTCTTTGTAGTAGTAAAGCTAAAAATAGAGTAAAAGACTTTCAGTACAAATACTTCTCAAATTCATTGGTATCTTGAAAGCTTGTTTCTTGAGTTAGCGTAACACTAATGTAACAAGTCTAGAACCTTTCACACAGCACTGCAATTAGGTTAACTTGGGCCAGATTAAATGCTTTGAGCTTCTTTCCAAGAGCCCAAATATTCCATCATCATCTCCTCTTCCAGGATGGGCAATTGTTTTCTGGTATCTCCTTATTTACAGTGCCTTTCTTTTTGGCAGGCTAGCTGAATGAGCCACCTTTAACCCTTATTCTGGAAGATCCTTGCTGTTTGCTCTATGCTGTATGCTGTAGTGTATATATCAGTGTCATATCGGGTCAACAAAGATCTCCAGAGAAGGTTTTACATGGCAAAAATGGGTACATGTTCTCCATGATCAGACTATGAGACCATCTGTGTGGCAGAAGTTATCTTTGCACTGGAAGGAAGGAGAGTGTTTTTTTTTTTTTTTTTTGTTTTTTTTTTTTTTTTTTTTCCTGGCTTTAGCACACTGTTCTCACTGTTCTGGATTTTTCAAATCTTACTAACCTTAAATACTTAAATACTTTCTTCCTAGTACACCACTCCACTCTTTGGTCTCCATAAGGAGAAGGTTCCCCCCCCCCCCTTTTTTTTTTTTCCTATGGAAGATATTAATTGTACAGATTAAGTGGATCGGTGCCTAATTTACTCTCATTTGAATTCTTACAACATAATTCTCAGTCTGCTCCAACTTCATGTCTATTTTAACTTACTGTGGCTAATTTGAAGAACAAGCATGTCTTCTCCAGTTTGCATTCAAGGGAATTAACACATAATTAAAGTAATCTAGATCTACAGAAACCAGTAGAACATGCAGCAAATGAAGAGCTGAGACAGAACAACAGTTCTTCACTCACATATACACAGTCCTTTTGGGTTTTCCCTCTAAAAAGAACTGAGCTTTATCTCAGAATCCCAAAGGTCTTTGTTTGTTGTTTTTTGTTTGTTTGACTTTATATATTTATTTATTTTTCCCTGTTAAAGTGCAGGCAACAGAGGAAACCAACACAAACTGGTGGTTACTCAAAGAGATTTCAGAAGTCTCATTGCATCAGCCCTGATGAAGGCAAGAAAATTTGCTGTCTTTGGCTAGACAAAAGGACCTTGAAGTTCTTCTATGGCCTCATCATTTATTTCTTCTAACATTTGCTGACCACTAGGAGCAGATATTGCTTTGGGGGTTTTTGTGCTGGTGATTTTCAAAGAAGGACCTCAAAACAAACTTATAAAATGAAAGGATTTCCTAAGTTAGCTGGAACTTCTAATGCTTTTGAAAAATCCTTCCAAAAAAAAAAGGAATATCAGAAAATGAAAGTTCAAACTGCAAACATTGCAGCATGCAAATTAGTAAGCCTGGACTACATGTGGTAGTCCTTTCTGTGTGCAAAAACAATATCATAAATACCTAACAGAGTATGATAATTTATTTATCTATTTATTTATTTAATCTAGTACAGGAAGGTCTGGCTAGTGCAGAAACGTGGTATCTGTTGCTATAAATGGTACTTTTCAAAGAATAGCACTAAAAACACTAATCCTTTTAGGATTATATTTAATGGTAAGTTTATGATAAACTTCTGAAAGAGCACTGCTGGAATGGCTGCCCTGGCACGTACTGACACATATTATGGGTGAGTAGGTAACATGATGCTGAGTTGACTCTTCATCTAATTATAAAATGAGGGTTCATCACACAAACAAATTGTAAAAAATCTTGCTTGAAGTTCAATGCTGTTTGACCTAGAGAACAGTTGAAGCAGAAGGTTCGTGGTACTGAACACGCTGTTCTTTGGATCCTCTGCCAGTGCCTAAACCTTTTGAACTGAGGATGCAGAGAGGCACTCAGGCAGCCAAGGTGGTGAAATGGTATTTTCTTGAGTTTATAGGAACCAGTTGTATGCGATTTGTTTGAATTAATGGTGAGCAGTATTACATTAACAATTGTCTTAGTGCTAACAAGGAGGAGCATCCAATAGTGTGACACTTTGCATACTCAAATTGTACCAGTGCTTCAAGAGAAGGAAGGTCTTTTGTCACTCCCAGTGCTTTCAAACATAAAGGACTGCACTGAAGCTTTCTCACTCAGATATTTTTACAACCTCTTTTTGCTTCAGTGTATTTTTGTTTTATCTTTTTTTTTTTTTTTTTTTTTTTTTTTTTTTCTCTTTTGTTCATAACTAGGCAAACTGCTACCACACTATTTTCAAGGTCAAAAATTAGCCATAACTCCTATGTTTCCTGTCATAGTCCTGTAAAAAGACAATATTTTTGTCATAATATTCCACAGTAGATTACTAGGTGGACTGTTGCTGTCCCTGGATGCGTAGTAACCTGGTTAGAGATTAGGCAATACTTTAATTTTTGATAAAAGTTATCCAATTACAAAGTTCCTGTGTTTCCCCTTCTTTGCCCACAGAAGACACAAGCATGGGGAAACTACTTTTATCAGTGTCATGGTTTCTACCACAGTCCATCTGCTTATTCCCCTCCTTCCTGCTTCATCTCTCACTTCTCATCTTCCTTTCAGACAAATCTGTTAGAAACAGTGAAAATCCTGCTTTAGAGCAACCAGCTGGTACATTTTTCCACCTGGGAATGGGATTTGGAGCAAGGCTTTCTCTCTGCTCTCTCCAATTCTGTGGGTACCATACAAAGCTCCTGTCAGTTCACATCTTTCCTTGCAGTGCGGGGCCTCGGGAGCACTGCATGGTTTAAAATCCTGGTGGATTTTAAAAAGCCTGAGAGCTAGGACACCTCTGCTGTGCTCTATATCTTCTGCTCTTTCTCCTTCACTTCTTTGCAGTGATGAAAGAAAGTATACAAAGCCTGCTTTTAATGCTAGAGTGACAATTACTGTCATCCTTAGAATGCAGTGCTTGGCCCCACTACAAGATGAGTTTAAGCATGGTGAATCTGTTTTGTAACGGAAGAAACCTTTGTTTTAGGAGTGAAGAGACTTTGAACTTTGAGTTGATTTTACTGTGGGGCAAATACTGCCCTTCTGAGAGCACGCTCTGCTCAGAAAAAATTAGGGTGGATTCAAATAACAGATGGGAGGGAGAAGGCTTTTGAAATTTCTCTAGAGAGAGTGCAAGCCCTGCTTGCTGTGGCAGCTAGCCTGTATGTAGTGGGTTTTGTGTGCTGGGAGTTGGGCAAGGAAAGAACAAAGCCCAGTAAATCCACTGATACCCAGACATCCTACAAATGTTTTTTTTTTTTTTTTTTTTTTTTTTTTTTTCCTGAGATCTCAAATATTTAGCTATTATTACTAAAAGTTTTTCTGTTCTACAGAAGGTGAAAAAAAGAAAGATAGCTTTAATTTTATTGTAGAGAGCCTTCCTGTACTTCCAGTACTCACAGTACTCACAGTACTCACAGTACTCACAGTGTGCTCCTCCCTTCCTGCTCTTCCAGGCTCATGGATAGCATGAGGCTGTTAATGCTTATAAAATGACCTTTATTTTGATTCTTTTTCATCATACAGCAGTCATTTCAACTGTGTACACTCAACTTCACTCAATTTCTGGGCATATTGTGATGAGGATGTAAGAAGATGTGTAAACAGGAATCAAATAATCATATTTATGATGGATGTACAAGGACAAGATAGAGCACTTACAGGCCAACTTTAGTATTACTGTCCTGATGTCTCATAGCTTTGTGTGTACATAGAAGCATGAAAGATTTTTCAGAGGATGTTAGTTCTAACAGATTTTGTTTCTTTGTGTGTAAGATTTAGTTTAAAAGGTGTCATGAGAGATAAGCAAGTTAATACACAATGTTCTGCTATTAATAGATCATGAAATGTTCTTGAAGGTAGGATGTAAATATCAATGGTGAGATCAGGCTCATGGTTTAGCCTTTGTGTCTTGGAATATCAGCTGCTTTACAAAAAAACAAACAAACAAAAAAACACAACACACACACACACACACAAAAAAAAAAAACACAAAGAAACAAACAAAAAATACTTTTTGTTTGGAACATTCAAAACCCCTTCCAAGGCTCATTTCAGTAAGTGGGAATACTTCTGCAGTCCTGGATGAGTTTTTAGGAGAAACTTGCCCTATGTTGATGTAATACATAGGACTTACTCAATTAGCAAAAATGTAAAATGGAAGGTACAATTGGCCTTTTTGTATTTAAGGGGTAGTATTAACTTTCAGTTTCTTAACCGGCCTTTCCCAATGCATAGTTTTACCAGTGCGTGTAAACATTAGGTTGAATGAAAAGCTCAGTCATAACAAAGCTGTATCCATTCAGCAGCAGGAGGTTTGCAGCCCTGTCTGTATCTCAGTCTCTACTTAGGTGAAGCTGCTACTCTTTGATTGTGTTGCAAAGAATAGTAGAAAAAAGCAAGAGCAAATTCAATGTATTTAAGATAGGTTTTTTTCCTGTAAATAGACCAAATACTGTATTTATGTTTCAGACACCAAGAAATTATTCTTTCTGAGTATCTTTCCTCTCACTGTTTTTATTTATTTATTTATTTATTCTCTCTCTCTCTTTTATTTATTTATTTATTTTTCCCTCTGCTGCTGGAGACTGGAACAAAAATGCTGCAGGTTGTTTTTCCTCTCTCTGCGGGTTTGGACTCTACTTAGCTTGTATTGTACCTCACAAGGCCTAGATAAAAACTGATTTTCCTGCATTAACTGGCTCTCAATGCAGCATGTACACACTGAGCTGCATGCTGTACTCACTGTGCCACCAAATCAAATCTCAGGCAGTAGCTTTGAAGAACTGTATGTGCAAAGAAGACAATTCATACATTCACAAACTGGTGCCTGAGCTGATACTTATCATTCACATCCTGCATTACAAATACAAAAGGAAAATATTGCCTACATGTGCAAGTCTGAGGAGATGGAAGAGCCACTGAGATTGCTGGGCCAAACTGTCATTCAGACAAAGAGATCAAACCATATTGACTTACTAAGGGTTGTCTCCTTATAAACTAGCACTGAATGTGGTATATAGTTTTACTAAAAAACTCAAATGGAGAGTGGTCCATAGGCCTAATATAATAAATAAGTAACAAAATACAGTCATTTAAAAACTTTATTAATGGAGGTGGTAAGCATGCAGCAAAAAACTTAAAAAATAAACTTAAATATTTTATTTATTTCTTATTGCCTAGAATAAGAAATATGTTCACATTTAACAAGCAACATGAAAATGGATGAAAAGTGTATTTTTTTTTTCTCTTTTACCCTAAGATTCTTTTAGTTATATAAATAGGAACATATACTACCTGAACCATTAGAATGTCTTTTAAGAATTAGTGATTACTCACTGTTTACTCTAGGTAGCCTTGATCTTAAAGAAATTTCTTACTGAGTCTTTGGTAGTCTTTGAAAATATTTCAGAGCTACAAGGCAGGTAACTCTTCATTTGTCTTAGCAGCAGCTAAGCTCTCTCTTACTAACTAAATTGGTCACAGTAGCTATACGAGCGGAGGCACTGAAGGCTTGATCATATATACCTTTGCTTTTAGAACCAAGATTGGAAACTGTATCACTTGAGATGCATTTTCAGGGGAGAAAAAAAAAAAAAAAGGATTAGGAATATTATCATCTGACTAAAATAGAATGGTCAGTCTCTGCTTTTCATCCCAAGACACCATAAAGCTTGATGCTTTCTATCCAGATTCAACATTTAACTGGACAGTGGCAAAGGATAGGATTTTATTACTGACTGCCACTACTTTACCTGCATAGTATTACCATTGTTATGACAGAAATGCACTAAAATATGTTCTGATTCTGCCAGATGCATCTCAAAAAAATCCTTATGCAATAATGTTCACTCATTTAAACAGTGCTATTCACATGGCCTGTCACTTGCCATACCAAAGATGAAGCAGTACCTAGATCTTTCTCTTCATTGTTTTCCATCAGTGGCTGGCACAAACTTCTTTTATTCTGAGCATAGACGAATGTCCAGCAGGTTGTTGCTTGACAAAATTAGGAGAAAACATGCCTCTCATCTCCCTGTGGCAGCCAGAAGACTAGAGCTACACTGGTGGGGCTGAAGGATGTGGAATAAACATCTATTTCTTCCAGTCACAACAAATCTGACTCTGAGATTACATGGAGTTGTGCAATCCTCTTGATTAAAAAGGTTCCTGACTACTTGCTTCCCAGCAATGTGTGGGACACAACCACAAAGTCACTAACCTGCTTCACCACAGCTAGCAATTAAAATTGACAACTCTGCCACAGCTGCCCATAGTATTTTTTCAAAGTGTCATTTTGTGGCAGAACATGGGTTTCTCACTGCTCACTCATTTGTCCCTTCACTGTAAAGAATAATTCTGCTTAAACTGTAATTAAAGTCTCCTGTTTTCCACATTTTATCTGATCTGTTGATGGTGTATGCTACTGTCATATTTTGTGGAAATTAAGAATAACAAGTTACAGTATGTTATTTCAAATATTTGACAAATACTGACTTCTAAGCAGGGAGATGAATGGCTGGGCCTTTTAGCATCTTTCATCTCAGAATTCAAGCTGTGACTCACATACAGTTTCTAACACGCAATATTTACAGGAGTGAAAGCAATACTACCTGTTCCACTGCTTTGTGAGCATCTGTTCAGAGCTGGATGTTCTTGATCTCTGGATGACTCTAACACAGCACGTGCAATGAAGGCAGCAAGAACAGGGCATATTTTCAGTTGTTTATGCTTAAGTGAGAGTGACTTTGGCAATCAACAAACCGAGGGAAGAAAGAATTCCTGTTTGTTGCAGGATTGAGATCACTCCATTTTCTGGTACTTTGGTGTTTGCTTTTAACACCTGATACTTAACTATGTCTGTAGCATGAAGGTTGTGCATAGAAATATGATGTAAATAAACTTTGCAGCAGAAAGAGTTTCTAGTTCTCTGGTTCAATTTAGAAATGTCATTTAATGCTGACCCCAAGGGGCTCAGATGAGAGTGGAGGAGCAAAGAAAAGACATATGCCCCAGTTCCTCTGGCCTTAACCTTCCCTCTACGTGTCCCTCTACACGTGAAAGAAAATTGCCCAAGAGCCATAAAAATTTCCCTATATGATGTGGAGGCAAAGTTGACAATTCTATGTTTAAGCAACTGGCTCTGCAGTAAGATGCCAACAGCCTCAGGAGAGGAATTAGCCAAACCCTCACCATAGAACAACATCTCATCTGATGAAAACTGAATGGGTATCTTTCACATCAGTGATGCTGTGGAGATTTGCTGCTGTCACAAGAGAACTTACTTCCCAGAGGGACTGCTGTGTGGTATAATATCTGAAACAAATGGATTACTTTTTATTCTGTATGACTAGAAGTAATGAGAAATGCTCCAGCATATTTTGCAAGTGTACTGGTTTTGAGAAGGGATAAAAGTTGATGGCTGTTTTTATTGATAATGCCAAATATATATATATATATATATTTTCTGAGAGAAAGTAGTGCAAAGAATAATTAGTGCTATGGAAACTCTCAGATGTGTTGTAGTTGTACTTTTATTTTCTACATGTAAAATCAGGTCCATTTAACTCCATTAATTCAGTATTATTTTGAATGCTCTGAGAGAACAGAGCATAGTGAGGAGTTCTGCATTTTTCTGTGTTCTGTATGGTAGACAGAAATTCAGTGTGCAACATGCAGTTCTCATGAGATGCTCTATAGAAGAGAGAACCAATAAAAATGAATTGCTTTAAAGTAGTTTCATCCATCCATGATCATAAATTGTTCTGAACATATTAATTAGAATTTGAAAATCTCTATGGGCTCAGGAAGTCTTACTAACCTCCATCTAGAGATAGGGAAATGAGGAATAGAAAAGTATAACAGCTTAACGTTTTTCTATAATACTCTTTCTAAGAACACAACCTTATTTTTCAATGCATTAACCAAAAAACTATTATTTTCTCACTAGTCTTCATATCCTGGCATCCAGATATCTAAAAGAAAGTAAATAGCTACCAGGGATGTGAGGCAGTTAAACCTGCTTCATGCAATCACAGTGCTTGTTTTTGTTACTGCTTGACAATATTTATCAATACATTACTAAAAAGTAACTAAATTAAAATACATTAGAAGGAGCTGCAAAATCCAAGCTTTCATGTTAGGTGTAAATGACTTCAGAAAACTATGTTGCTTTAACTACAGCAGTAAGATTAAATTCCTTGGTTTCTAGACAGTTGTACCAGGAAGGAATACTGTTCCCTGGAATAAGGCAATCTCCTGTTGTAACAGTTAACTTTCTTCTTAACTGATCTTCATTATGCATATTAATTATGATAGATTTGGGCTTTAATTACATGATTGCCTGTTGCTTTTTATTTTTCATCTTCACTGGCTGAGCATCACAAGAGCACAGGAGGTAGTATATCCCAGGTGGCAGGAGCAACTAGAGACAGAATCATCCCTGCCCACTGATGAAAACCCTGGGCTGAAGCATGCACAGTACAACCAGAATTTCAGAGATGTAAGCTGCTAAATTCTCCTAAGTCTGTTATAAATACACAGTCTGAGTTTTTTTGCGGTGCTTTTTCAGCCGTCTGCTCTACTTCACTGATGCAGTAGACCTTTTCAGACAAATGACTGAAAGGCTTTTTAAAATATGGCCAAGATATATTTCCAGACAGCTCAAGCTGACGCTAATAAGTCTCAGGAGGGCTTATTAGTTCAGGTGTGATTAGAAACCAAGCTGTCTGTGAGTACTTGTGTTATACCACACACAAGTGAATAAGGTTTCAAATAACCTGTCGTGCTGAAGAGTGCAACGTGGGCATGGCCAAATGGCTTCAAGCAAAGCTGTCTTGATCCATCTGAAACTGCTGCTCATCTAGGGCTAAAAAACCCTAATGGTAACAAACTGATGCCAGGTACTTTGTGCATCTTGTTTCTGGTGTGAGCCTCACTGGGGAGAGGAGGCGTCTCCTCCATGTAGAGAAGGTAGTTACGCAAGTGCCATCTTTTTACTGGGAGTTCAACGTCCAAATGCCTTTCAGTGTTGAGGACCATCACATTCTTACATGAGTAGAATTTCTCTGTGGACTTTGAAAAGAGAAATGGTTGCAGTTGCTGTTCAAGATGACAGCTACTGTTTGTGGATTGATGAAAGTATGCAGAATTCATAGTTTATTTTTGTCACTAGATTTTCTTTTTTACTATTGTGTTTTTCTCCCCCCCTTATGCATCAACAGGACTAGATGTTGACTAAGTATTTTTGTTGTGGTAAAACTTTATGGTCTATTTTTATGAAATGGCAGAACTGCATTATTTAAAGCTGTAAGAGTTAATTAAAATAAAAAAGTGTTTATTTATTTATTTATTTAATTATTTATTTTTTTTCCCACCACAGAAATGGATAAATTTTATTTAAGACTTTGGGAATAATTCATTACTTTGGGCTTTTCTAGGAAGTTTTTATGGAAGGCTTATTTTTCTCAAGTGTGTAAACACCTATGTCTCAATGTACTGAAGCAAAACCAGTGTAGCCACTGCAACATTTTACTTTGTGCACTTTCTGAACAGAAATTTGTGTTTTGCAGTGCTGTTTTTAAAAGAAAATATTATATAACCGGACCTGGCATGTTGTATGCAAATCTTGAAATAAGGTTTAAAGAATTGTTCAATATTGTTTTTAGAAAGTAGCTTCAATGCTCACATAGTCACACTGAGCAAAACACAACTTTCAAAATGCTGCTTGAAATATTTTAAAGAAAATTTAAATCAACTGGGACTATAGTAAAACAATTTGATACAGCTTTTCTTATAGTATGTCTTTGGCAGTTTGCATAATGAATGTTTATGAAATAAAAGATGTATACCTTTGGAATAACAAGGGAAAGGGAAGGTTTCAGTTTTAGCTCATGCACAAAGACATACATACTTAGTTTTGTGTTTGTTGCAGATTTTCAGTTTTTTATGAGTGACATAATATCAATGTTCATGACAATTTGTGTATTTGATTGTTATTCGCACATAACCATAAACATGACAGACATTAAGTAGATGGTGGAGAGTCTGCTTGTAGGGCCATGGGTGCTAGGATGCTAAGGATGAAGATAGGAGATTGTGTCTGGCTGGAAGTTTTTTTTTTTTTTTTTTTGTGAGGACCAAGTGAGCAGCAAGATGACTCCAGTGGGCATACTCCTCCTTGCCTGGGAAGAAAGTTTTGAGGCAGCTTTGAGGTGTGAGGCAGATTTGGGAGGTATTGTCACAAAGTAGCCTGATGGATAAAGAATCAGGAAATAAAATTGGCCACTTCCTCTTGGGATGAAAGTGGTTATTCTTCCTTACTTTGACTTCCCCAGTATGAGGCAGAACGAGTCAGGGTATCCATGGGTTCCATATGTAATGACTAGCAATGGCAAGGGTGTCAGCTGCCTGCCCAGGCAGCTCTGCTGGATGCAGGAGAGCAAGCAGTGGGCTGAGATTGTGTGACAGCAATGCCAGAAGAAATGGATGCTTGGCAGCCCTCACCGCAACATGAAATGCAGCATTCATCATCTGAGCCTTGACAAGCAAAGGTGAAATAGCAGTATCTCAGGGCCAAACTCTTCTGTAGGGTCAGCAAATGTGACCCTAGTCTTTTTACCCCACATTTCTTCAATATTATGGCTTCCTATCTTGGAAAATATGTCCTAGTCAGTCTGGAAAATTGATGGGAATCTTGCTTGTTGGTAGTGCTCTACAAGTTTTACAGTCCAACCTGGATGGCACCTGTTTCTGACCTTCTGATGCCAGCTGTCGAGGCAAGCCATAGTGAGTTTCCCATTAGTGCCTAGGTCTGTAACACCTTGGTTCCTTTCCTGCACTCTGATATCAACAGTTTGAACCCTTAGACTAAGGCTCTGTAGGAGGTACACAAAACATCCCTTGAGATTCTCTTTTATAAGCATTTAATAACTAGTTTGGAGCCTTCTCTTCTAGATACATTTTGGGAAAATGGGTGAAAGAAAAAGAATGAAATGGAGCAAAGTGTCCTATTTCATTTTCTGGCTGCTTAAATAAAGATGAAGCTAATTCCTTTTTTTTCATTTCTATTACTGTTCCTCTCTTTTTGTTCATAACTCCCAAGCAATCCAAAATAAAATGCCACTGTTTCAAAGGAAAATTGGATTATACTCACTTGGAGGGAGGGAATAAAGAAGAAAACAGGGTTTATACTTTGACTGAATTCAATCCAGACTTTTGAAAAATTAAACTGAATAATTTTGCAATATTTTGTAAGACAGTATATTCTAAAGATTCAGCTAATCAGATATGCATGCAGATTTAACACGGGTTGCCAACTCTCATGATTTTTTTTTTTTTTTTTTTTTTTTTTTTTTTTTTTGCTACAATTATGCAGCGTAAAAATTGGCCTCTTGTGAGAAGTTGCTGACAGCTCAGCAGTTCTGCTTCAGTGCTGGCTGCAGAGGGTGGGATGGCTGCCAGAGCAGGAGGCTGGAGGATGGCTTTGGACAGGTTGCAGGATGCTCCCAGCTGAGGCAGCTGTTGCACAGCCTGCATTTGCTTCCGCTGCCCTGGGAGTTGCAACCTGTGGGGCAAAACAAGAAGTCTTCTATAGCCCCTTGCACACCCTCTCCCTTCACTTGGGGTGAAGTAGAAGAGAGTGAAGCAAAGGAGAACGTGTAGCAGGTGCCTTGTATCTATGTTTCCCAGTCTTAGCGCAGTTTGCATGTAATCAGATCCCAGCAGGGAAAAGGTGAGCAGAAAGAGGGTAAAAACTGTTAGGAAATAACATCCAGGGAACAGGAGGTAGGAGAGCTGGTTGTCTGGTTCTTTAATTATCCACAATGTGCGGAGAAAAAGGAAAGCAGCAGTTTTACAAGAGATGTGAAACTGGACAGAAACAGTACCTGGTGCTAGAACTCATGAAGATGCAAGGCTGGAGGCTGGAGGGCTACAGGGAGTGGCACTTGGAACAAGGAGGTAGGGGAAGAACACCACCATAAGCAGAAAAGTGGAGCTCCCTATGGAAAGCTTTCCCAGAATACTCCACAGCAAAAAAAATACAGCCCCTTCCAAATAATGGCCAAAGCCAGGACAGAACTGCTCTATTTAGCGTTGTAACTGTGTTAGGCTTTGCTTGTGGGCTATAATCTTGTGAGGTTGGATATTGTATATGCATACCTGTAAAATCTGAGAAAATTTACAGTGAGAAAAATGGGGAAGCAAAAACACTTAAGAGCATTTCTCTGTTACTGTTCTATTTAAGTTTTGGAAGGTTAGCTATTTCTTCATTAATTTAATGCCTTTATTTGACTTTTTGACAAAATACCTAATTACTGCCATCAGGTATTAGTCAATTGATGTTAACATTCCTATGCTATCTTATATATGTTAATATATATATAATATGTTAATATTGCTATGCTAGCTTATAGCATTTACACAACAGATATGGTATAGTTCATTGTCTTCTGCATTCTTCCATATGCTCTCATTTATCGGAAGACAACTGAAAATCTTAGTTAGCTAATATTATTACCTGAAGTGAGTCCTGGTGAATGGGTATCTGAGCCAACCCCAAAAAATAGGTTGCTTTAAACCACTGGCCAGGTGCTTTGGTTTGTGCCAAGTGGTGACTGGGAAACAGACCTCTAGCAGCTTATTTGTCTCATTACTGGCTCCTACTTTATTCTGTGGTCAGATTGGAAATTTCAAACCATAGTAGGCAGCCAGTAGGAGCAAGATGAAATGAAGAAAAGTTGTCATTTTTAGCAGTCTGCAAATATGTGGGAGTGAGAGCTAGCTGGTAAACAACTTGGAGAAATGTTAGGCTGAATTCTTTACTGCTGTGCTCAGTGTGAGGCCTCCTATATTTGTGCAAAGCATAAGGATGGTACTAAATCCAGTGTCTCTGCTTATTGCACTCTCATTTTGCATGCTTGTGAACTGCACAACTTACAGAATGAAGGATGGTGACATCATTGATGCTCGTGTTGCATACATTTTATGATGTAGCTTTCAAAAATCAGCTCCATTTGAATCAAAGTCAGATCACCATAGCTATATCCGTTGGTAAAATGCATGCTGAACGCTAGTTTAGCAGGGGACCAATGAAAATGAAGGTCAAGGAGCAGGCTTTGCCACCTCCTCGAGCTGACAATGAAACAGTGCATGGGCTGGAGATGTGCCACACAGACCCAAAGCAGATCGACTTCACTGCCTTCTGGCACCGTCACCATCCGCCTTACAGTGTTCTCGTAAGTCCTGGTTGGAGGCTGTGGTACCGTGCTCTGGGTTCTGGCACAGAGCCCCCTTCAGTCCCAGCTGGGAGCTGCGGCACCTCCTGAATTTTTGCCTAAGAGAAAACATCCCATTGAGCTAGCATTTTGTGCGCTGCAGAAGAATTTTGTCACATGTTGCAACTGAAATGGTGAGATTTGTTGCTGGAGCTATAATTCCCTAAGTGTGAATGTTTTCAAGTGCTAATTTTAACTTAAAGATCAAAGACTGAAGGACTATTTTTAACTTAAAGTCTTGATTCTCTGTGCTGGGAAACTAAAAGTGGGATACATTCAAAGGGCATTATAAATACAGTGTACTTATTCTAATTCCCTGCTCTCTATTTTGATCACGTAATGAGTATTCAACCTGAATGATTTCTATTGTAAGGGGATGCTGACTTTTTTTACAAGTTATAATTGAAATTAAAAAGAGAGAGATGACAAACTGTAATTTTGTAGTTACACTGTGGTTATTACTATGGGTTGAGAAGGAAAATGGTCCAGAAATGCACATCTGGTACTGCGGACTTTGTACATATTTTAAAAAGTTCTTTGAGGGCAGGCAGCACATCAAAGCTGATGAATACCAAATGGCTCACTTACGTGTTTGCTATGAAATTATTAATGACTGATACTAAATGTTTGGCACTTATAGAAATAGAATAGCTCATATTTTTTTCTTTTACACAAACAGCAGAGAAGCAGAATGATCTTAATTTCATGGCAATGTTTCTCCTCTTTAGGACTTTCTTGACATATTTGAGGTACACAACTCCTTTGACTTGTGCTGAAGAGTAGGAACAGAGCTAGGCAAAGCTGTTTCACTCAGTTTCTCCCTGCATATAATTTGACTCTGCCCAGGACAACACGGTTACTCATAAAAGCAGTTACAAAAACAGTTTTTTTTTTTTTTTTTTTTTTTTTTTTTTTAATCAATTATAGCAGAATATTCATGAAAAGTAAATATTGCATTCAGGCTTGTGAACTGACATACTGCAAATCAGATGAATTATGCCTGTGTAATCAGAAAAAAGAGACCTTTGCCTTGAGACCTGTCAATTTTGCTGGAATGTTGAATTGTGAGTATCTAGCTTATGATGGATTGTTGTAATGGACAGGTTATTAAAGTCTGTAGGGCAGGAGGTGCATGCATTAAAAACCATGTTCAAAAGATTTTTGAAAGATAAATGCATTTATGGAAAATGCTTGGCGCCCCCCCCCCGCCGGGGGGGGGGGGGGGTGGGGGGGGGGTTTGGGTGGTGGTGTTTATTGATAATTATTATTGATATAATAATATATAATAATAATATAATTATTATTTCTCACTGTTCCATGTGGTAAACCCGTTGAAAATGACCCTATTTTGTGAAATGGAGATTAAGTAAAAAGAAAGTGAAGTAGCAAGGATTTTATTGTTTATTGAGAAATACATTCTAATGCACTTAATAAAAATAATATGAGTCCAAAATATATTGGTAAATCTTTGAAATGCAGAGAGACTCTAGTATAACGTAATGGCATGAGGTCAGATGGAGCAGTACAGTCAGTACGTGAAACCAGTGGTGAGAGTTTGAGATTTACTCTGAGTCTGTCCCAAAGACATCTGATTTGATCCAGTTTTGCCTGGGCAGTGGATCATGAGTGCCTGTGAAACAAAGAGAGTCATGTGCTATAAATATAGGCACTATATTGCTCTCATCAGTTGCTTTCTTGGGCACAGAAACCTGTATGTATTAACTAGACTAGTCAGCTTACACAGGTATTGCAAAAAATTAGACTACATTGAGATGGTGTATATATCTTTTATATATATAGGCTTTTGGGCTGTGGATGTGGGCACATGTGAATTGCCATGTATAGGATACAAAAAAATCTGTAATGCTGTACATGGTATCTTAGTTAATTTCTGTGTTCTTGTTATAGGATAATAACATTTAAGAGTTACTGTGCTTAAACAAAGCAGAACATTTGTATGGTAAGGAAAGGGGGCTGCCCACAACCATGTTTTGCACTTAAGAATTCCTATGTCAGGAAATATTTTTCTTCTTCATTGTTGCTCCTTTCAAAAAGGCATTAAATGTTATTAATGTCTAATATAACATATTAATATATTCAAAAAGCATATTAATTATTTCTTCATTTTCTTTAGATGGGGAGTGCATGTTGTGAAGCTGAGTGATCTGTATTATTAGAAAGAAGCACATGGTTTTTCTGTGGTTGTTAGAGAAGACTCAGAGAAATGCACCGTGCATTTGAAGAGAATTTTCTGGTGGCCATTCATTTTACTGAGAAAACCTTTACTGTAGAAAGTTCTACTCTGCTGGAAGGTTGGACTTATTTACCAGAGCCTCAATGCTTATGAGCTATTAGATATCTTAACCCTCAGACATTGAGTGATCTGAAAATAGGGATTAGGGCCTTGAACCTGATATTCCATGGAAAATGCACACAATCCAAAACAAAGTCTGATATGGTCAAAATGGATATGGAGATATGCTCTGTTAGTCTGTATCACTTGACATTTGCTGTTCTGTATAGATTAAGTGGTTGATAGGCAGCTGAGTGGTGCTGAAAGTATAAACACCCTAGGGAAGTGCAGGACGCACAAGCCAAAAAGTAAGGAAAAGGTAGTTTCAGTTCAATAAGGAAAATCCAGTAAACTCATCATTTATCTAGATAAATAAGTATTCACCAGTCTTTTGTGCTGCTGTTCTGGTGTATATATATGCATACACACACACACATATACACTTACATATGCATCATCTTTTCAAATCCAGGCTGGAAGGCAAGAGAAAGTATTTCTTACAATTATACGTGCCATCACTTATGCACGTGTAGAGTTATATGACAGAAGGTAGACTTCTATGGTTATACATAGCCTGATTATGTACTGCTGCCTTTGAACACAATACCTGTGCGCTATTCAGCATGTCAAGAGGTGCAATTAAAAGATGAGTTTTCAGACTAGCTATTTGTACCTGGTAAGAACTGGAGCAGGTAAGCCTTATGGAATTTACATTTGTAAGTACATACCTGCAGTTTTGATAGAAATGAATGTAGTTATAATTAAAATGATCTTTCTATAACGGTTTTTGTTCAGAAGAAGGGTAACCTTTATAGAAGGTTTTCTTGAAAAGTGTTTTCCTTAGAGGAAAAATGAAATCCCTACTTTTACTCACAGGCATAATTACTGTTGCATGTAGGATACATGGCAAACCCCTCTAACCCAACCTCCCCATCCCCCCACCCCCCACTTTTTTTTTTTTTTTTTTCCTCCAAGTAATTAAATATAATCTTTTTATAGATAGGTACGAAGTCATAATAGAGCAACACCCTTCCATATCTGCGACAATACTGCAAAAATAAATAATAGGATTACAAGTAGTCATCAAAATACCTGAAGCTCTAATTTTGAGTTTGAAAAGCCTGTATTTTTCTAAAAGTGCAAGGATCTCATTAGTGTAGCAAGGATATGGATTTGATTTATCATAATCTGGAATAACTGTTCTAAACTAGAGGTGAGTCACTGGTGCTACAGCAACGTACAGCTGACATAAGCAAGAGACCTTTCAGACTGTGTGTTGGAGTCCTTAGCCACAGGCAAAATTTCTCTGTTAAGACTATAACCTGTTGCTTATGTGATTGTCTTACAAAACCTGAGAGCATACTAATATTTTAGCTGCTTTCTGAAAATATAATTGTTTATTTCGTTTGTCTTACTCATTAGAAAATAATATTAAATAGCAACATTAAGTTCACAAAGGCTCTTTTTATTATTTATTTATTTATTATTATTATTATGGGAGCTACCGCTTTTATGGCTTAGTTTGTGAATAAGGACCCAGTTCTTTTTTTCTGTTGTCTCTTGTTGATTTAATTCCTTAAGAGACAGTGAAAATAAGATAAGTGGGCAGGTGCAAATACATGGTTAACATTTTTTTTTTTTTTTTTTTTTTTTTTGTGTGTGTGTGTGTGTGTGTGTGTGTGTGTGTGTACAAACATGTAACTCAGGTAAGTTTAAGATTTTCTTTTCTCCTGAAGTTACAGTTAAAGTGCTTTTGTCAGAAGGCAGTTTTGGTGCTGCAGCAGAGCTCCATGTACTACATCTGAGGGGGAGGTGGGACTCACACACTGTGATTCATCTGCACACAGTGTGTGCTTTTCCACTACTGACTGGTGCAGCACAGAGTGGGGAGGACAAGGGCAATCCATTTTGTTTCGAGGGCTCAAAGGACACATGTGTACACTGGCAATGACGTTCAGGCCAGCTGACAACTGTAGACACCCATTGCGGTGTACTCACAGGCTGCCCAAAGAGGTTGTGCAGGCTGCATTTGCAAAGGTTTTCCAGGGCAAATTGGTCAGACCCCTGAGCAACCT
The DNA here is from genome assembly GCA_011076525.1 of Nettapus auritus. Taxonomy (NCBI): domain Eukaryota; kingdom Metazoa; phylum Chordata; class Aves; order Anseriformes; family Anatidae; genus Nettapus; species Nettapus auritus. Next base: position 148,618,815 of record CM021765.1, read on the forward strand.
GGTCTCTGGTGTTGTCTGACTAGAGCAAAATGCTGGACTAGAAAACTCCTGAGGTCACTTCCAACTCAACTTACTTTGTGGTACTGATAGATGATCAGAAAAAGATTTCTCTTCAGCTCCCCAAGATTGTCTTGGGGTTGCTGGCAGCCTTTGAGCAGTAGTACCTGCTGGAGAACCTTGTATCTACACAGCAAGAGAGGTGCCCCAAGGCACCTTGGCACACAACTTCAGCCATTGGACCACCAGGAGGGTGGAGCACACCTGCAGCGTGATGCAAATATCAGCCTCTAAACAGCCTTTCCCTTATATAAAGTGGCTGGTACAGGTACACACTGTGTTAGTACTATGCTGCTGAGGGTGAAGTGCATCTTTGCATGACTTGGAAAAATCTCAGGGTTGTTCAAAATGCTGTCACACTGTTGCAGACCTGATAAGTCTGTTTTGGCAACAGACACTCCTGGAATAGTATTTCTTCCTTCTTTTATTTATTTATTTATTAATTTTTCCCTTAAATCTTATTCTCCACAACTGGAAGCATTGGAACACATTTATTCTATATTTCAGTTGGAAAATTCACACATATTGGCAATTAGTCTGAAACTACTATATTAAGTTAGAAAAAGCTAACTGGTTGCACCGAGACATTTAGATTTATTTATTTATTTTTAGTCTAGTAGGCACTTCTATATATATATATATATTTTTTTTTTTTCTTTTTTTAAATAAGTTGTCAGGAGTGGTTTCCCCCCATATCTTTCAGATGAATATAAATATGAGTTTATTTCAAAGATTTTTTTTTTTTTTTTTTTTTTTTTTTTTTTTATAAAAACCCAGATTTATAGTGTTATAGTTGCAATGTCAATGTAAATCATGTAATGGGCAGACAGGCAGACATATTGGCTGCTGCTGATAGCTTTTTTCATCAGGCATTAAGGAAAAAAATTTTTTTTGTTTTTGTTTTTGTTTTTGTTTTTTAAATAATACTTAAATTCAGTTAAGTTATGCAAGAAAAGTTTTGCCTTGACTTGTTTAAAAGCATCATAAACATATCAGGGTCTATGAAATATCTGCATTTCCTTTATAGCTGATTTATATATTTTTCTGGGTACTATACAATAATTTGATTGAAGCCTTAAATTGCATGTACCTGAATGCCAAATAGTTTGTTGAAATCATTTCTTATTGCATAATAGTATCCTTCAGAGTTTAAGTTTTTGTAAATGCTATTTTCCTTTTTATTTCTAAGCTAAATTGCTTATCATGAATAAGTGGGATAACTAGATTCTATAAACTAGGTTCAATGCATGGTTAAGTGGAAATATTCCATGTTTATTTATTGTTGTTGATGACAACAGTTTAAGTGACTCATGGCATTGATCATATACTTATTGGAGACTCAGTTATATTTGAAAATAACACATTAAATTTTTTCAATATCTAGACTGAATAAAAAGAGGACATCTGGTTGCAAATCTTCAGTATAGCAGGATACTCCATTGGAAAGTTTAAAGGGAATGGTACTAGTACTGTGCAATACCTCTACTGTTTTAGGGTTAAAAGTGGTGAAGTATTAGGATGAACAGATAATTATAGGTTTGCATCTATGTCAACTTCAGTATAGCTTAAGAATAAGGGCAGGGATCATCAAGGATGAATATCAGTTGTAAACATGCTGACCTCTAATTAAAATGTTCTAACAGCGAACATCGGAAGTGGCTGAACTTCTAAGGTTCACTCTGCAGAACCTCATAAAAAGTCTGCTAAAGTTTCCATCAGATTCTTAAAATTTCTGTGGATTTAATTGCACTTTGTGGACCATAAGAAAGGTATGAGCTCTGGGGATTTGCATGCTGATTTGCAGATATGTACCCTACAAATAGCTATTGCTTCATTGTTCACAAAACTATTTTCAGAACTTGCCAACATCTTCAAGAAGACTTTGAGAGAAAGTATTTTCTCATGGAAATATACTGAATACAGCAGGTTAGATACTCCCCCCCCGCCCCCCCCCCAATTTCTGTGAGAAATAGAATTGACATTCATAGGAATAAAAGTCACTTAGTATTTTATAACACTCAGTATCTTGTGGTATCTCATTTTATGTTGCTGGAAAAAAATATCACAGGATAAATTGAAGGGGATTTAAACAATGTGCGTCATTACCAGTCCGTGCGTTGGAAAAATATTTGTGCAAGGAAGCCAAAACTGTTTTCAAGAATAGCTTTTTGTAGTTCTGATGATAGAACTGTCCACAGCATGGTAATTCTCACCAGAAAGTATTCAACCATTTATCAAAGACTTACTGCTAGTGTAGATTATCTAGCAATCTTCATACTCGGGCTGAGAAATTTTAAAGCGTTGATATCAGGATCATTGCTGCATAAGTCAGTCTGTTTCCCTTACAGAATCAGCAATTAGATTTTAAAGTACTGGTATATTTTGTCACATAAGTTAATCATGAAGAGAAAGTCAGAGTTGGAAATTCAAAATACAGGAGAAGTATATATTTTTTAGATATGTTTAATTGCAGTGTGACGTATTGCATACTTCAACTGGTACATGACATACTCTGTATGTAGACAATATTTATAGTACCATTATGAGATTCTTGCATACTGGCTTCTTGAAGCTTGTAGGTATTTCCCAACATAACTATACTGCAGTGGCGCTGTGGCAGAATATTTCTTTGACATGTCAACTAATAGAAGTTACTTTAAAAACAAACAAACAAAACCAAACCAGGGATTTCTTGCATATGTTATTCCATGATTTTTAAACACCTATATCTGAATTTTGGGAGATACTGTATCTTTCTCCCTGCTTAAACAACAGAGTATTTCACATTGCAGAGTGCCCTATTTTGGTGCTTAGACTGTGCAAAGTTCTGTTATTATATTGAATCACATGATTGAAACAAAATAACTTTCCAATAAATGCAAACCACAGCCTCCCCCCAGCAAACGAATTTCTGATGACTCTGAGATCTAACCTGCAGGCACAGAGGAAAGGAAATTCAGACATTCAGTATCCACAGCATCTTCTGTGCCTGAATAGCATAATATATCCAGCTGTTCAGAAATTCCTTCAAAAAGCAGACAGGAAAAACTGAATTAATAGCATAAATGCAATGCTGCTAGCGTGGATTGTGTTGTACTTTGTACTCAGTGTTCAACTTTAAATGTCAGAAATGATGCTGGTTATAATAGGAAGGATGCTAGCTGGTACTAGAGACCAAGTTTATTCCTTTTCTTCTGTGTATTTTCTTGAAGATTGGGAAAACCAAATCACCTCTGTTAGACCCCCAAGTAAAAAGTGGTGTGGATACTTCTTTACCACCCAGTGGTACTGAAAGTATAAATATATGCTAGATGATGTGCTCAGAAAGGGTGCAAACTTTGTATTTCTAACATGGCATTTGCAAACCCTGTTGCTTTTGTTTTGGGTAAAAGAGTGTCATTCTAATACAGACTAACACTTTATTAATATACATGGTTGTAGGTACAGTGTTTTGAGGAGTTTAGCTTCTTGCTTTGACACTACAGTGAGCATATATATATACATATATATAAATATATTTTTTTTCAATATCTGTGAAATAGCTTGTGTCTGGGAGCCACATTAATTGCTTGAGAAGGAGGAACAATGCCTTTAGGACTTCTATGCATCACTCCTGTGTTTAGTGAAATCTATTTCTGAAAATAATGTTATGCTGTATGTCTATGACTAAAGAAATGTCAAAGGAATAACATGACGGAAGTCAGCGGTGTTACTGGAAGCCCATTACAGTAAAAAGCATCAGTGCATTGTATAATTATACCTATATACATGGATAATACATGGACATACCATCTACCAACATCAATTCATGAGTTATGTTTCTAATTTTGGAGTAAAATATGTCTACGTGGGTCATTTAGCAACCTTAATCTCATTTTATAAGAAAGTAATTTATAAATGTCATGATCTCTAAAGAAATGAAATTGGTTTACATATATTTTGCTTATACAGGGTAAACTCACAGCCATAGCATTGCAAGTATTGTAATTTATTACTGTTTATCATTGTCTAATTTAAAACATATAATAAAAGTGAATATTGCCAACAGTCCTTATAAGAATAAGAAGAAAAGTGTTGAAACTGGAGTTTTTGTGTATATGCTGTATTCCAATTGTTTCAGACTCTGGATATCTCTGTTTCTTTTCAAAACTCAGACAATCTTACGATTTATTGATATTACAACAGCTTTCAGGTGCATTGCAGGTACTTTGCCTTCATTGCTTTAAGGTCGTGCAACACTGTAAATGTCAGAATTAATTTAATTGCATATATACTGCATATGATTTAAATATTCATACCAGTAATCTGTTTATTATAATGGAAGCAATCATATGATAATAATTCTAGAGGTGCAATTTTTAGAGCATTTTATGGCATATTCAAACAGATAGAGGACATAAAATGCCCACTGTTTTATGAGACTGGCATAATGCTTACTGTGATCTATTCTTTTTCAACATTTTCAGTGATTTAAGTTATCAACAACAAATGCATTTCCTATTATTGGTGCTTATCAATGCTACATATTCAGTAACCAGCACTTTGCAATAAGTATAAGCTTTTTGTTTCTTATCGGTCTATGTTCTTCTGATCACTCTTACTATTTTGAATACTTCATTTTATTTCTTTCCTTTAAGTTGCATTGTTAGCACTTGAAATACTGCTAAATATTGTATTCTCACATACAGATAAACAATGTCAAAGCAACTTTTTAAGTTAACAATTACATGTTGCTAAAGCATTTGCTTACACAGCAGGCTGCTAGGCAAAGTATGTGTATTATCCTGTTTCTTATTTAGTTCTAGTCACAATTTCCTTTTTCGAAAATGAGTCTTTTCTAATCTTCAACCTTCCTACTGCTGTAGCTGCTTATTTATTTATTTATTTTTAAATATATATTTTCATTTTTGTAGTACTGCCTGGTTAAAGCCAGGCTTTGTCACTAGCAATTCAGATTTTTTTTTTTGCACCTCTATGCTATAGATAGAATTCCATAGTTTTTCATAATTTGATTATTCATGAAAAACTGTTACATTTTTCCTTTATCTATTGTGTCTATCATTCATTCCTATCATTTTGAAGAAGGCTGAAGACTAGTTCACTTCACGTGTTTTCATTTTCTCCAGTGAGTGGAGAGAAAGATCAAACACATAGCTGCCATTGAGTCAATAATATTCACTGTGGAGAAAATGACCTGCAATTAGCCAGGTGCACAAGCATCAATTTCAGTGAGGCCATGCAGATGCAACTTAAAGTGAAGCTGATCAGCCTGTGCTGTGCTGTGTATACCCTTACCCGGGAAATCCCTCAGATATAGGGAGTCTCCGCCTGGTGGTTATATTCACACCAAAACTTCTGCTGCTGGATGTGATGTTGCAAAATGTGGTGGCAGTGCCAAGAAGGCTGTGAAAACGTGCAGGTAGCATACCTGGTTTACACCAAGGCCTTTAAATAACCTTCTTCTTTCACATGTAGTCTTCTACACTCAGGCATTTCTTTAATATATATGTATACATGCATATACACATTTCTCTCAGATAGGAGATGAATATAACAACAACAACAAAAAAGTATTTGTGTGCATGTGGGTTTATGTATAATCTTTAATCTGTCATTGGTTTCCAAAGAATACTATTTTTATTTATTTATTTTTTTTCCTTAGAAACTTTGATAATAACAAGACCAAAGATTGTGATTTCTTCATATAGAACGGGGGAGCCATAAATCTATGTTCAAGATTAAAAAAAGCAGTGTGAAGTCTGTAACTGCAATAACAGTGATTGCTTTAGTTTAAAACCATGTTAAACTAAAGAGTCTTTTTGTTGTTTTTTGAGGAAGTACTGTTTTCATGGAGTATAACAGCTTAATTCCTACATCTGCAATTGTTGAAATAAGGAAAACTCCAATCTATTTTCCAAGTTCAGGCTCTGACAAGAAAAGTCATGACAGATGTGATTTGTACCTTTCACAGGAGGGAAAAGACAGTCAAAAAATCACAAAAGTGTTGTGAGCTAATAACTAACTCTGTCTTGGCTATGGCCATTAGTGAGGATCAACAAAGCCAACAAGATTTTCTTCTGGCATTGGTTTCTGCCCATGCATCCACCATTTCATGCACTTCCCTCTTAACCTGTAGGTAGTCGGTTCTAGCAACTTGCCTTTATGCTTTGATCTGTAGAGAAAAGCTACAAGGAAGAACAATATTGGACCTTTGCTTGTTCCATAATGAAAATGGAAGTCCTTTTGCTGTGGTGTGATCTAGTTGTTCTGGAGGATCACATGAAGATTATTGTATGACCATCAACTTTTAAGGAGGAGGTCTTGATATTATTGATTTATCTGACAGGGCAGACTGGTTATGATGCACTTAATCACATGCTATTGATTTCTCTGTTCAGACTGAATTAGGTCCTTTAGAGATAGGAGTGCCATAAAGAGAGGTGAATTGTAGAGACTGCTCAGTGTTGTAGTTATGTAAATAATGACGCTTTACATACGAGGGCACGATAGTCCAGCTGTCACTTGACAAGAAGTCCAATCTTCTTTAAGCCCTGGAAAGAAGAAGTTTTTGTAGCAGTGGTTAGAAATACATGGGAGGAGTCATAAAACAAGGTGAACAGCCTGGTTGCAGAAGGTCTTGGTGATCTCAGGGCACACATTCATCAGGAGGAGTGTTATTACAGAAGAATTTGTGTGTTTCCATCTGCTTTTCTCCTTGCCAGAATTACTTCAGTCCTTCTAGCATTCAGTTCTTCAGCCAATTGCTTGTCTTAATTGTTGAGTATCTATTGTGCCACACATAACAAACAGAATGGGTTTCACTACCACAGGCATGTGTCTGCCTTTTCCTTGTGACTCCATGGGCACCCTGGAGAACAGGACAGAGACTCTGTTGGACTTCCCAGGGGACTGGACTAGCAATGCAAATTACATTCACCAGGCAAGAGTTAATCTGAGGTTACTGTGACAGTCATGGTTTTAATACTGGTTGGATTATGCTATATTTTAGGCATGTGTTCTTGTTGGAAGTACAGTGCTTCATACCCTCAAGAGAGTTGGTATTCTCAGCCTTGTAAATGTAATAGTTTTTAGTAGGAATGGGAACATCATAATCCTGGACAATTCTGCAGTATAGCATCCTCTTTCTGGTCCTTTATGTGAATCAGATAAAAGGGAAGAAAAATACCTTCTTAGGTATCTAATATTTATGGTATTGTTTTGTTCTTGACAGGAGAATGCATTTTGGTTTATTGAGGGAGCTGAGGTTTTTTTTCTTTTTTCTCACAGTGAGTTAATGATAGCCTCTAAACTAATACAGCATATATTGTAAATATCTTACACTGGCAGACTTCTGCCATGCCTTTTCTACACTGAAGACCGAAGGCTCCAAGACAGAGTAGAGCAGAAGCTGGTTGCACTGACTTTATGGCTACTGTTCTGCTGTCCTGTTAAAAGTTGCTTGTTTTCTTCTGTGTCCTGCCAAAGAAAGAGAAAGTCTTGAATGTGGACTGAGGAATTTAAGCAATGCTGTGGAACAGTAAGACAACTAAGGGCAAGTGAAATGGTCACAAATATGACAAGGCTGGCAGAATTATGAATTCTGAATTGGTTCGTCATCTGTCTGATTCCTCTTATGGCCCTGAAATGCCTGCTTTGTTAAGAGAAAATAACCCTAGCTGCCACAGCTTTACCATTATATTTTCAATCCACTGTGTCTAGTCACCAAAAAAAAACTTTAACAAATCCATCAAACTCTTGTTCTTTCTTCATTTGTCTACACCATTGGCTCCCAGAGTATGTTGCAACCAAGGATTTAGCTGAGTCACAACAACATGCTATGGTTAATTCATGAAGAAGCGATGCAACATTTTGTAAATGGCACAGATGGTACAGTACCTTGTTATATTGAAATAGAAGTCTTCATTTTTTGCTAAGGATCCATCCTTAACATTTATTTTTTTACAGTCCAGTTACTTATTGGAATACAAACAAAATGAAGCAGAATACATCAATTGCCTCAGCAGCCACTATACACAGCAGAAGAATAATCAAGGGCTGAACTTGAGAAGCAATGAGTTAAACTTAAGGAGCTAGTCAAAAAAATATCCATATTGCTTATGCCTCAGAATATGTCCTTATTCTACACCATATTTTGTTTTGTAAAAATACAGGTTTTATATCTTGTGTTTGCTTCTTAAAATAAAAAAAAAAGGAGGTAAAGATATGCTAGGATGTGACTGGCTGTGAATCTACTAATACATGATTCTGCAGTACTCATGTTACCCAGTTCCACTTCCCTGCCCCTCTGCTCCCTAAACCCCTGTTGGCATTCATATGTTGATGTGGATGGTTTGAGCAAACGTCAGAAATCCTGGAATTTTCTCTGGGACACACAAGGCTACACGATTTTACTGCTATTAGGACACCCTCTGGACATGGTTTTGCTTCTAGAAAAACTGTCTATTACCTGCTCATTTGCTCAGGAACTATACACATGCTTTAACAAAAAAATCACTGCTTGCCAAATCCCACTCATGTTGTGGGGAATTCAAGCAGCAGTCATAATGGGTTTCATGAAATTAACTGTTTTTCTGAGAACAAGTGAACAGAGTGTCTATTCTCGGATCTTGAATTGTTGTTACTTTTAAGAATGTGTCAGCATTTTCACTGCAGATATGCTTCATACTTTGATGGAAAATCATTTTCATCAGTCTGAAATTTGGTATGCTAGCCGAGCCCTTATTTAGACATCTAAATAAATGGATTGGTTTTATCAAAGTATTTATCATACTGAAGTCAATATGCCACAGAAGTAGAAAGCACAGCAGTAGGACTGGTTGGCATTTCGCTCTTTTGGAAATATGGCACTTAGGATTGATTTAGGAAGCTGACATTAGGCAATTATGTTTTAAAAATTTGAGCCTGAGTGCATAATAATATGTACTGCAGAATTTCTGTATTAGGAAGACTGTATCTTAAAGTAATCTACCAACCAGCATTTCAAAGTCTGTGTGTTATTTGTTGTCATCATGGCCTGGATCTTCTTGATGAAACATTTTAAAACTGTTTGTTTATTTATTTGAGATATATTTTTCTTCCTCTTTCTGAGCTGTGTCAAACCTACATTACAGCCTTCATTGTTAGAACATCATCAGTGTCTTGACACAGTTTTAAAGTCAGAAATAATAGCAGCTGAATGCAGATTGGAAATGTGAGTAATGTTATCTGGGGACAAAGAAGTTAGGGAGAGTTTGAGAGATTTAAGTAATCTATAATTCTGAATTGGGCTCAAGGAAAAACATAAGGAAGCTTACTTGCTGACTTTCCAGGTACTAATTAGCATATGCTGGTTGGCTTAGATCTAGTAGTTTCCTAATCGTAGAGTCATAGAATGGCTTGGGTTGGAAGGGACCTTAAAGATCATCTAACTCCAACCCCACTGCCATAGACAAGGATGCCATCCACTAGATCAGGCTGGCCAAGGCCCCATCCAGCCTGGCCTTGAACACCTCCATGGATGGAGAATCAACTACTTCTCTTGGCAATCTGTTCCAGTGCCTCACTACCCTTACAGTGAAGAATTTCTGCCTAACATCAAATCTAAATCTCCCCCCCTTTTAGTTTAGACCATTCTCCCTTGTCCTATCATTATCTACCCAAGTAAAGAGTCCTCCATTTTTTCTATAAGACCCCTTTAAGTATTGAAAGATTGCAATAAGGTCTTCTCAGAGCCCTCTCTTCTCATAGAAGTTATGTAGGTGCTTTATGAACCTCCTGGACTTCCTTGTATCAGCTGTGTGGTGATCCCAGCTGATGACTGGCAAGTTGAAGTCCCCCATAAGGACAAGGGGAGCTGATCTCAAGGTTTTATCAGTTTTGCAAAGAATAATTCATCGGTGTTGTCGTCCTGGCCAGGTGGTCTGCAATAGACTCCCACAATGACATCCCCTTTATTTGTTCACCCCTTAATCCTTACCCAGAATCTCTCAGCTTTGTCATTGCCAACCTGAAGTTCCACACAGTGGAACTTACTTCTCGAGGTTGAACATCCCCAGCTCTCTCAACCTTTCTTTACAGGAGAGGTGTTCCAGCCCTCTGATCATCTAATTGTTGTCAACATATCACTGGAAGTCTTTAATGCCATGTTAAATGCTACAAAGCTATCCCAAAGAAGCAAACAGCTGATGATATTTTCTGGTACCTCCATCAGCTCTAACATAGCACAGCAGGAAGTTTAGGTCTCAAAGAGCACCTCAGAACCTCAAAATCACACAATAGTGGCTGAGAAAATACTGTGTAAGACATAAAGGTAAATTAAGACATGAAGCTCCTAATATGCTAAAGAGGGTGCAGCAGTGCCTTTTAGAGACCTTTACAGAATGTACTGCAAGCTATGTTTTTTTTTTTTTTTTTTTTTTTTTTTTTTTTTTTTTTTTTTTTTTTTCTGGGGTGCGGTTCACCTAGAGCAGTAGGAGATGTCAGGGGAAGAGAAGCAATATGAAATATTCACAGGTAAGAAATGATAGAAGGAATATATATATATATATTTTTGCCTGCACAACTATAACAGGCTACCAAATAAGGTCATGATTTAGGTAACCATAGGCTATAAAAATCAGGCTTCAGTTTAGATGGAATCTTCCTGGAAACAAGGTGATACTGTAATTGCAACAACTCACCCTATTTATAGTAAAGCAGCTTAATTTTAGCAATCAGGTAGTAAAAAATTGGATCTGCCCTGGGGCAATATTCTTCTGGCAAAGACTCATATTTATGTTCAGTTTTCAGCTACAGGCACAATTGGACACAATTTTCACCCCAGAACTGACATTTTTAGGGAAGTTTAGGGAAAATTTAGCACAAAGTTGATTTACATTTTTTAACCTACATAGTTGTAAGACTCTTCCTTTTGATAGATTAGTAAACTTATGCCATTCTTTCCTGCAATGTTTGTATTACTTTACTTTGATTTCTAATGTTCCACAACTAATATTATAAGTAACAGTCTTCTGAAGTCCTGTGAAATACTTCTTCTCAATCTGGAACTCATTTAGTATAAACTTGTATTTCTTTATGCGTATAACTAAATGTGTCTCTTACCTTGTAGTTAGGCACATTGCTTAGTGGCACAGTACTCAACAGTTCATGAGAAATGTCAAGGTATGACAGCAATCTGTTGGTCCAGACTACTTGGGAACTGCTAATTAGACTAAAACATGTTTTTCTTAGCCTTTCTGAACCCCTTCTCACCAAGTGTTAGATATGTATGTTCCTGGTGGTGTAGCAGGTCAAAGGGCTGTGCCAAGTATATGTAGGAAGGTGTGGGAACAGTACTTTTGAAATACTGAATCAGATTGAGCAGTGAGAGCTGCTAGAGCATGCTGAAGGTAAAGACAAGGTAGTCTGCAAAAACAATATGTCTGTTTAACATGATTTCTGACTAATGATCTTGGTTTGCCATAACTAAGGAAATTATCTAGCACATCAATGGTTATGCTAGTGTGCTTAAAAGAAGGATATGATAAAATTAATTTGTGGTAGGAATAGTCTGTAGTTTCAAAGTCTTTGATATATTACATTTCTACTTCAAGAAGGTAGAAATTAGAAAATCATTGTTACAAGCATTTTGAGAAGTAAACAAAAGAAGAACGACATGCCTCTGTACTATTTCTCTTGTTTAAGTTTACTCAAGTATAAAAATAGGGAACTAGCCCATATGTGAGGAATTTTATGCATTATGGCTTGACCTGCTATGTAAGATGCCATGTAAAGACCTGCTTCAATTGGGCTTCTCGGCAATAGCAGCTAGAAGGCAGCTGGTGTTCCTGCTTGTGTCTGTTTGCCTCCTGAGCTCTTTCCTCTAACGGTTCTCAGCTGATCAGTCCTCATGTAACAAAATTCATCTCCTAAAGCCCAAGACAGATTTCTCATTAATTATCAAGACCATTGCATCAGGCACGAGGCAGGGGGCAAAACGTGTGGATGTATGAGTTGCTAGCATCCCACTCATTGGGCTATGGTGCAGCCAGGAGTAAAACTGTAAGGGCCAGTGCTTTTCACATGAGAAACACTGCTTCCCATCAAAATTGTGATTAGTGTATTGCTGCCCGATGCACAGCTATAGCTGTGCTACATGTGCTGTGCTGGAACTGAAAGTGTATCCTCTGGAAGATGCAGTGTGGGCACTCTTGAAACACTTGCAAATGAGGCTAGATTCTCTACGTGTTTTCTGCTTGGGGAAAAAAAAGAGAAGGCTGAGAGGCTTGAAACCTGCTGGAGGAAGATGTGTTATTGCTCCTCTACCATGTGTCTGAATGGTGAGAGAATTCCTCCAGGGCTCAAGGCAGGCAGCTCTTGGAGAAAAATCCGGTTACTGTAGTTGCTATTAATGTAGCCTTTTGTTTTTCATATCGATGAGCAAAATGAAGTACCATTCAAATGGAACAATTATGTCAAATTATGTTGTTCCCCCCCTCCTTTTTGATGAGTTAAAAAATGAGAAATCCTTGGATGTTTTCCTCACTTTATCAGTTTAGCAGCTGGTAATGCTTAATCACAAAGCCATACTTTATCAAGTCTGCATATGGCACATGAATGTAGGCAAAGCAAACTATAGATTGCATCTTTTCTCCTCTGCAATTTATGGTGTAGGGTACATCATCACTTCTTTGTCCAAAAACATTTTCTTCTTTATAGGCATTACGAGGATGTGCTGGCAGTGAACTGAAGGTGGGTCTGTCAGCAGAGTGCACAGGAGGGCAGTCCCAGCTGATTGCATGTTTCAGAGATACCTGCACTGGGAATCTCTTGTAAGCCTCTGTCTGGCACTCTTATAGTACCAGAGCAGCTGTGAAGTTACAGATCCCCTGGACAATCTGTCCACTTCTGTCATATATATGTGCTAGGCAGGGTATGTGTCTTTATATCTGTCAGGCTTAATAATGCTGTGCTCAGTGCACAAGGCAACAAAATGATCAGCGCAGCATGTTCAGGGCCACAGGTACTGCTGCCAGCTGAGTGCAGAGTGAATAGCTATGGGCCAGGGGAAGGGAATGATCCAGGGCTTCCCATGCCCTTAGCTAAATCAGACAGGGCTGATCAAGTGTGCTGGTTGCATGTTATCTGCTGAAAATGAGACTGTGGGTTTGCTAAGACCGTAGATGGAAATATTGACCTGAAAAACTTTCAGTGAACATTGGTGGTCCTCAAATCAGTGGCCCAGGATGAATAAAAATATAGTGGTAAAATCACTTGATCATGATTCATTTAATCTCATCATGTCAAACACCGTTGTTTTTCTTTGACTTATTCATGTAAATGCTCTTATCAGGTCAGCGATGTCCCAGGGTGCAGATCATCAGTATTGTGCATGTTAGGAACTGAGCAGGATGGGTGCATTCAGACAAGTCACCATTCTCTGCGTAATATGGCATGGCTTTCTGTGGCCACTCCTGCTCACGTTCTACTGAACATTACATGGAATTGATGGGAAAATTCACAGTAAATCTATGTGTGTGATGTAGAGAAAAGATCAATCTAATCATTCAAAAAGGCAAAGGGACAAACACAAGAACTTCACAACTCACGGAAGAAAGTATTGAAAAGGATTGATGACATCCACCTTTTTGTTATGACATTACCTCTTATCCTTATCAAAATATATTTTTGTACCTGTGCACACTATACTAATTCTTATGAGGAGGATGATAATGAGGATGTCCATTGTTGCATGCTAGAAAGAAAGCAGATTTGAAGTGGGACCCTATGCTTTGATTCTTCTTTCTTTTTATTATTTATTTATTTATTTATTTATTTTTCCCATAGCTTAAATTTTTCAGTTTCTTTTCATCCCCTCTTTCTCTTTGCCTCCTTGTTCTAACAATTTTTTCTTTTTATTGTATAAACATAGCTACACTTATTTTTACACTGTAGCTTTTGATCTAATGGTGTTACTGGAAGGTGAGAAGCTGAAGCAATGAGCAGTGCATCACTAGTAGGGTTGACCTCATTTCTTATTAATTCTTTTCTTATTGTATGAGGAAAAAAAAGAGAACTTAGTTTGAATATAGTACAGTGATGCACTTTCAGGATGCATTTGCACATATTAAGCTAGCTGATGTAATCTCAGGTTTTGTGTGCTTATCCCAACTTTCACCTCAGCTCTTAAGCTCTGTGGTTGCACTGGTACAAGTGATCTGTAGATCTGTTCTGCATGCTAAGATTGGGAGATAATCTGGGTTAAAAATATCTTTTCAGAAAAAATGCACAACTGATGCATCTGAGAACTGTGGAAGATGCACAGGGACCTGAAGCCAGAGTGGGAGTCTCTTAAATGGGCTTTGCCTCCAAGAAAATATATTTGTGGAGCTCATGTCATGACACAGAGCTATGTCCTGACACAGAGAAACACACACATCTCCATAATGTGATCCTTCAGGCTACATTCAGCTCCCCTTCTGCTACACTCCAAAAACCAGTTTCCTAGGTAGGATCAGCCTCTCAGCTCTGCACACCCATGTTGTGGTTGGCTGAGCAGCATGGTCTGGCACTGGGGAAAGGCAGCAGGAAGAAAGGGCTGTGGCAGAGAACATCCGGTCATCCGGTTTGCAAACACTGCTCGTGTGGAGCTCAGGATGACTGCCTGTGGGGTTGCTTGCAAGGGTTAAAAATATTTTTATTTTTATTTTTTATTTTATTTTTTTATTTATTTATTTTTGAGTATGTAACTTGAATGACCAGAACATCTCACAAATTAATAGTGAATTAAGTTATATTTGTGACAGAGCTAATAATAGCAGGGAAGAAATGTCTGTATTCCACCTTCAGACTGTGTAGAAGAGAAGCAAAGACACCCAGCCTGCAGACAATGCTTTCATTCAGTAGATTCCATATATTCTCAGACAAGATTGCAAGTTATTAGCAGATTGTTGTGCATGTTTATGGCAGGAGATCACTGGGCACAAGTAGTGGAACACCTTCAAAATTTACTTTGGTCACCTAAAGCATGTGCGGATAGGGACAACTGGAAAATGGCTTCCCCTTTGTGGCTTTTCTTTCTTTCCATTTTCTTTTCATCAGCTTTGTTGATACAAAATCATGTCTAGTTTCAAATCCTCATAGATTCTTAAATTTGTGCCTTGAAAAGTGCTTGCTGATTGTGTTAATACAAAAGAAATTTCTATCTTGGCTGTTCACAAAGTGGATTTTTAAAGCATTTCTTACTGTTATATCTAGATGCTGAACCTTGATTGGAAAAATAATCAAGACTCCTTGGCTCCTGAAAAGTGACAATGATGGTTTTGAATACTGTGAGATAGCACAATTTGCGATTGACAGAGAATCATAAATGTTAGTCACTTGAAAAACAGTTTAGGAAAGAGTTATTTCTGAACACTTGATATAAAAAAAACATTGGTTTAAGGTATTCATATTTACTGGAGCAAATTTTACTGATCAGTGGGACTTCAATCCACAAGTTATGAAATACTGAAGAACAGATTTATATATTTTTTTTTAACATCATAACATGAACAGGGAAGGTATGAAGGAAAAAAACAAAACAAAACACCACAGCCTGACAATATTCTGACTTTGAAATTTTAATGGCTAGCTGCTTTCTCCATTTCATATCAGTTCTGTGTGATTAAAGGTTTGAAACCAGACATCTTGGCCAGCTGCTTCAGAACAGCAAGACCTTCCTTTCATGTTAAAGAACTCCCTCAGTTACTCTGCAGAAACTGAGCTTGAAATTCTTCTGAAGATACAGCTAGTCAATAAATAGAGAATAATCACACATGGGAGATGTCCTCATCCTGCTGAAGTCACCATCTGAAAAAGTACTTGTCAAGTGGAACAAAAACTCAGAAACAACTGGCAGTAGGTCTGAGCTACAACACAAATTGTTATTAATCTTGATCATTAATAAATAATGATGGAGTTTTCAGAAAGACTAAAATCTGGTAACTGACTAGGTAACAGCAAGCTGTCTCTCAATTACCAAGAAAAAAAAATATTATATGCAAGATTTAATATTATGGTCATCTGATTAGCATTGCAAATATAAATAATATGTGTAAATAAATATGTAGCAACTAATTAAGTTTAAATGTTCTTCAGGTTTTGAAAGAATATTCTTTCTGTTCTCTATCTAGCAATTTTCAGGCCTGATGAATATTTGCAAGATTAAATTATGATGTCAGATAGGCACAAAGCAGGACTTATGGAGGTTCATTAAAAGTCTCTCCAGAGAGTAGGCTTCTCAACTGTTTGTTATTTGCAAAATTACGCTACCTTTGAGAGTAGTTTCCAGTATGTGACAGCAGTGAGTGACTGCATATACTGCACAAACATGCATATATATTTAAACACATCTAGAAGTAGCTTAAGACAAGAAGAGATCTCCTGTTATTCCCAAGCAGACTGTTATCTATTGCTCTGGCTTACTTCAGTGAGAGTTATTCTTATCTTGTAAGAGATGAGTAAGTCTACTAAGAATGGTTAATTCCAGACAAGATTCTTAAAAGAAGTGTTTTGGTAGATTTACTGTGCTGTGTATGGTATGCTTTATAGGCTTCAAAAGGAAGATGCATTATGTTAAATGCAATGACTGCCTTTGGGAATGGGATAATTTTGGGGTCGGAGCAAGGCAGAAATGAGAGAAAAGACAGCATGTCAATAGGAAAAGATTTTCCAGGGAGGAAAAAAATAATCTTTGCTGGTTCTGAAGTAATGCATTGTCTGTCAGTACAAAAATTCATGAGGTTCTTTCCAATAAAACTGTACTTTGATCAATATTTTTTTTTGGTATAATATAGCGGTGAATTTGTTTTTAAAAAAACAAAACAAAAAAAACACAAAACACCACCAAACCAAACCAAGAAAGCAACCCTATAAATCTGACCAAGTAAAATACTTTGCAGTCAAGAAAGAAATTGACGCAATGCATTAAGATGACACTGCTTGTTTCATATAAACATGTTTTTTATAATTTTATCACTTTTTGGAAAAAGTCCAAAAAATATTATTTCAGCCCATTTATGGATAGTTTCCCCATGTTTTGTCATGTTTGAAGGAACGAAGATTCATACTAAGATCCAATAAAGACCAGTCTTATTTTATCTGACTATAAAATCCTAATTTTTTGTGAATTCTCAACTTATACTTTTACTTCTGTTAATTTATCTGGAAATATCTGGACTTAGTTATTCAACTTTATTTTCCACTGCTCAGTTCACCAATGATTTTCATGTTGGCTATCATCTATCATCTTTCTTTCTTTCTTTTTTTTTTTTTTTTTTTTTTTTCTCCAGAGGTGTAGGCAATTAAATTAAAATTGCATTTACAGATATTTTCTAACTTTTGCAATGAGGTATTGAAACTGATATAATGTTACATAGCATTACTGGTTTCAGTACTTGAAGGATATAATTTGTAAAGCTTACCAGAAGCTATTAAATTTTGGTTCTGTAAGCAATATAAAATGTTGCCCTAAAGTTGTAGTGAAGACTAAATTTAACTCCTAGGAAAATAACCTGTCACATTGTTAATGACATTCCAATCCACTTACCTGTTAAGGAAGGTGAGACTAAAAAATAAATAAATCAAATATAAGTTTTGTGATGAACTGATATTCCTACACAAACTATCACAGATATTCGATAACAGAATTTCAGTTCCTTAAAAGAGGAAAGTAACAGGACATTAAAGCCTACCGTGGTTATTACTCCAGGCATTTTTCTCAAGGTCTCTGACACCTATAATTCTTTCTCTACAGGGATTAACTCCCACATTCCACTTTTGATCCAGGTGGGATGAAACCTCTACCTTCATTAGAAGAAGATTATTGGTTGTCAGCATTATCATTACCTACAGATACTGAGGATTGTTAAAAGCAAACAATGCCTAATGATGGCTGCTTCTCCTTTGGTTCAACTAATACATGTTCCTTTTTAGATCTCAAAACTCATGCAGAAAATATATAATGTATTGATGACATAAGGTAGAAAGGGGTGCTCCAAGGTGTTTTTTTTTTTTTTTTTTTTTTTTTTTTTTTTTTTTTTTTTTTTTTTGTGTGTTATGTGTGTTTTGTTTTTTAGAATAGCCTTTGTAGGAAAAAGTTGATCAGTTCTGACTAATTTAAACCAGTATTTAGGTACAGTTACCTCACGGAGGGAACTTGGGAACTATTTTGTCAAAAGTTAGAACATATATATGAATCTTCCATTCAAATTAGGCTATTTTTCTTTATCAAAACTAGTGATGTTTTCCATTAAGGATAATACAATGCAAGCTAGGTCAGCCTTGAGTTTTGGTCAGGTGAAAGAAGTGTATTCTTTAAAGAAACTATTGAAATCACGACAGGAAGAAGAGTAAGTCCTTGACAACATTTTGGAAGACTTATCAGACAGGACAACAGAACATGGGTTGCTGTGTTTTGTTTGACCATCAGTGCATACGGCTCCAATATAGTGACTCTTGTCTTGTGGTTTCTACTGTATTGCTTGGCTTGCCCCATCTCTGAAGACTTTTTCTTTTCACCAATTACAGCTATTTTTTCTCAGTTGCCTGTTCAAAAAGCAAAACTTAGAAAATATTGGAAGTTTTTTTCTTTTCCTTTGAGCACGCCTCTAATGTCTCCACTGAAAGGACAATAGCTGTGTGTTCATTTTGTTTACAGGTGTGCAGGTAAAAAAAAAAAAATCACTTGAAAAATCAGCTATTACTTATTTTTAACATTAGGTTAATATTAAAACGATTTTTTTTTTTTTTAACATTAATAACAGAATTCCCTGCATTGCTACTGAATTCCAAGCAAACAATTGATAAAATACCTTGTATATTTGGTTTCTGAAGACAAGCAACCTCTTTCCTTTGTTACTTGTAGAAATGACCGTTTTTTTTTTTTTTTTTTTTTTTTTTTTTTTTTTTTCCCAGAAAAGGCGAGGAGACATTCCGTTCCCCTATTCTAATTCCTCCCTGTGAAATACAAGAGATTTTTGTAAGATCCCAAAGATAAATATGTTATTTATCAAGGCTACATAATTTGTTTCAGATAAATTCTTCCCTTTCATTCTTCACATAAAAAGTTATTTTATAAGACATTACAGAAATATCCTAGTTCAAAAATGGTTAAAAATGACAATGTAAAGCATGCATTAAATTATAAGGAAATCATGTGCTGGTAAATGTTTCATAGAAACTCTTAATGTACTTCTCAAGTGTCTGAGATGTTTTGAAGAACAAACTTTTTGGAGTTGTACATAATTTACATACAAAATCACCCAGTATCAGAAAAGGAGTCTTCTGTAAGAAAGGTTGGGAGTTTGAGTCAATTAGGTTATTGAGTACAGTATGTCTGCAAATGTAGCTTTCTCTTCCACCCTCCAACATTTTACCTATGGCCAGCTGTTGACTGCCTGATGATGGCTGGTCTGTAAGACTGGAGAAAGATTTGGAGAAAATAATGCCCTTTCAGTATCTTGGCTGCATGGATATGTGTGAAGCTGGTGCAGAAAAATGGAAGACTTATCATAGCTGTCTGTTCCAAGTCTGCCAAAAACTGCACTGGCTCCCAATAGTTATAAGGATACTTGTCACTAAAGCGCTGTGAATTGCATTCAAAGCCTATTCAGATTTTCTTCCCTCCTCTTATTCAACAGAAGTGTATTGGTTCAGGAGGTACATGACAAACAAGAAGAAGAGCAAAAGATATTCCATGTAGTAGGGTGGATTTACCTGGTTAGAGCTGTAAAATAATGAGGGTACAGTACAGGAGATGCTGGCCAGGAGATGTTGATGAACTGTCAGCATAACACTGTGGATTGCTTCCACTGCAATTTTTCATAATTTGCCACCACACCAAGGCTTTTTTCTCCTTTTCTACCCCTCCCCCTTCCCTTCACACCCCCCACCCCCCCTTTTTTTTTTTTTTGATGAAGTCAGGGAAGGGAGAGAATAAGATGGATTATATGTGTTCCGACTTGATTTCTGGTAGTAAAATAATTCTGCAGTATTTCTAAAAATAATCTGAGTAGATGATTTAGAAGTGGAAATGTAATTCATATTGGCAAAGTGAAGTGACATTTTGCTAACTGAATGGTAATGCTAGGCTTTGGTGGAAAATGGGCTGGTACACCAGTGGCACAGGTTGTTCTGAGGTGGATCTGTTGCTTAGAGTTATGATATCTTACTATGCACCTCTTATGAAAATGCAGTGGAGCTCAGGCCTTGAGTAGAGAGACTGTATGCTGTGGGCTCCACACACTCATCTTAAGACATACACTGCTCACGTGTCAAGTGGAGCAAGGCAAATGAGTTGTGTTTCACAAAAATATAGAACATTATAAAAGATTTTTTAGAAGCTGTCCTAAAAGTAACCAGAATGTAGCCTCTTTGTACATCATCAGATTGAAAAGAAATGCATAAATAAATGCAGTATGTATTTTCTTAGGAAAAATATGCATCAGGATGTGTGCATAAATGTGTAGGATCCCCAGCTCTTAATGTTTGTTAACAAAGCACCACATCTATGCATCTTTTGAATACCTCCAGGGATGGTGAATCAACTACTTCCTTGGGCAGCTTGTTGCAATTATTCACAACCATTTCAATGACGAAAATTTTCCTAATATTAAGCTTAAACCTCCTCTGGTTCATCTTGAGGCCACTTCCTCTTGTTCCACTGGTTCTTGCTTGGGAGAAGAAACCGACCCTCACCTCACTACAATCCTCCTTTGAGGCAGTTGTAGAGAGTGATAACATCCCCCCAAGCCTCCTTTTCTCAAGGCTAAACAATCTCAGCTGCCCCTCATAGGACTTGTGTTTCAGACTCTTCACCAGATTCGTTGCCCTTCTCTGGACACACTCCAGCACCTCAATGTCCTTCTTGTAGTTAGGGGCCCACAACTGAACACAGTATTAAAGGTGTGGCTTCACCAGAGCTGAATACAGGGGGAGACAAGGAGGTTTTGCTTGCATCTTGCTAGAGATATCTGAGAATTAAATCTCTAAATCTGGTCTGGTAATCCTTGGAAAATTTCAGAAAGTGCTTTACCTGATCTTTTTAGACAGGCTGTTTGGGCTGAGTTCTATTTGCTTTCTGGAAACACCAGTTTCTCTCTGTTGAGTACAGACTGCTCAGATTGATTGTCAAATGTGGATGTCTAGCAGATTTCTATGGTGAGTTTCTCCTGAACTCTAGGACACAGGAAACTTTGATCCAGACTTGATCAAGAAGTATTTTTTTTTTCCTGATATTCTGTGTCTAGTACATCTTCAGTGACCATATGACTCAGTAAGAGGAGCAGTCAATATTTACTTACTTCATTCTTAAATACAGACAGTTCCTTCATAAAAAGGACAGTTCTGAGAGACAGAAGAAAGGTCACTAATAAATAAATAATAATAATTAAAACAACAACAACAACAACAACAACAACAACAACAACAAAACATAGTATTTCTGTGCAATCCATCAGAAAACATTTAGAGAAAAACTTTCTATGATGATCAGACAGGCCATCCATCCTTTACTGGCTGCAAGGAGAAACATGACTGCTAAGCTAATGATAAGGAAAAAACTGAGGTTCTTAATGCCTTCTTTACATCCGTCTTTACTAGCCAGACTATTTATCCTCAGGGTACTCATCCTCCTGACCTGGGAGTCTGGGACAGGGAGCAGAAGAACTCCCCCACAGTTCAGGTGGAAACAATTAGACAAGTCCATGGTGCCAGATGGGATCTACCCAAGGGTGCTGAGGGAGTTGACGGATGTGATTGCTGGGCCACTTTGCATCATCTATCAGCAGTCATGATCATCTGGAAAGGTCCCAGATGACTGGGGACTTGCTAATGTGATGCCCAGCTATAAGAAGGGTCGTAAGGTGGAATCAGGGAACTACAGGCCTGTCAGCCTGATCTCGGTGCTAGGAAAGGTGATGGAACAGGTCATCTTGAGTGCAATCGCACAATGTATGTGGGACAGCTGGGGGATCAGGCCCAGTCAGCATGGGTTCATGAAAGACAAGTCCTGCCTGACCAACCTCATCTCCTTCTATGACTGGGTAACCCACCTGGTGGATGAGGGAAAGGCTATTGTTGTAGTCTACCTAGACTTCAGCAAGGACTTTGACACAGTCTCCCATGGTATTCTCCTGGAGACGCTGGCAGCCCATGGCTTGAACAGGTATTCTCCTGGAGAAGCTGGCAGCCCATGGCTTGAACAGGTACACTCTTTGCTGGGTTACAAACTGGCTGGATTTCTGGGCCCAGAGAATGGTGGTGAATGGAGTGAAATCCCGCTGGTGACCGGTCACCAGTGGTGTTCCCCAGAGGTTGGTGTTGGGGCCCATCCTCTTTAATATATTTATTGATGATTTGGATGAGGGAATTGAGTGAACCCACAGTAAGTTTGCAGATGATACCAAGTTGAGGGGGAAGTGTCCATCTGCTGGAGGGTCGGAAGGCCCTGCAGAGGGACCTGGACAGGATGGGTCAATGGGCAGAGGCCAATATGATGAAGTTTAACATGGCTAAGTACTGGGTCCTGCACTTTGTTCATAACAACCCCATGCAGTGCTACAGGCTTGGGGCAGAGTGGCTGGAAAGCTGTGCAGAGGAAAAGGACCTGGGGGTGTTGGTTGATGTTCACCTGAACATGAGCTGGCACTGTGCCCAGGTGGCCAAGAAGGCCTACAGCATCCTGGTTTGTATCAGGAATAGTGTAGCCAGCATGACCAGGGAGGTGATCGTCCCCCTGTACTCTGCTCTGGTGAGGCTGCACCTTGAGTACTGTGTTCAGTTTTGGGGCCCTCATTAAAGTAGGACATCAAGGCCCTGGAGCGTGTCCAGAGAAGGGCTACAAAGCTGGTGAAGGGCCTGGAACAAAAGTCCTGTGAGGAGTGGAACTGGGGTTGTTTAGTCTGGAGAAGGGGAGGTTCAAGGGAGACATTATTGCTCTCTACAACTGCTTGAAAGGAAGTTGTGGGGAGCTGGGGGTCAGCCTCTTCTCACAGATAACTAGTGACAGGACTAGAGGGAATGGCCTCAAGTTGCGCTAGGAGAGGTTTAGTTTGAAAATGAGGAGACATTTCTTCTCAGAAAGAGTAGTCAGGCATGGGAATGGGTTGCCCAGGGCGGTGGAGGAGTCACCATCCCTGGGGGTGTTCAAGGAAAGGTTGGATATAGTGCTTGGGGACATGATTTAGTGAGTAACTTTGGTAGCAGGGTGATGGTTGGGCCAGAAGATCTTGGAGGGTTTTTCCAACCTTAATGGTTCTATGATTCTATAAGAATCTTACATCCTGATATTATTTTGTATCTATGTGTGGATGTTGCAGGAGATTCCTATGTCATGTATATATAATGTGGTTCTCAAAATTACAGCAGTTATCTGAAATATTACTTTTTCTTTCTTCTAAGATTTAAACAGGTTGAATATATTGTATATATAATGTGAAGTTATATTGTCCTGTCACACTAGTTTATGGATGTTTCCTGACTGTATACTGCAAATATTAGGGGACAGTATACTCTCACTTGCCAGAGTTTGTCTCTTCAAGCTTTCTCCTTCTCATTCACCTACATTTGTAACACCTTTTGGGAAATGTGGGAAAAGAGAAGAGGTAGACCTTGCCGAGTACATTCTTTCCATGCACATATTTATCCTCTGAAGAGTTATTTTTCTAAGCTTTTACTTTATTTTTCTAAGCTCTTACCACATTCCCGGGCTCTCCATCTCTCCCTGGCACACCTTATCTTCCTTCTCAAGGCCTGTCACTGCCTGTTGCTGATGATTCTATCTGACAGTCACTGTTAAGATCTATTTGGCTCAGGATATTTATATACATCTTCCATTTGTCAATTATCAAAAAACTATTTTTGGCTTTGTTCCTTAAGATAGGAAGGGCTACTTGAATTTCTCCAAAACACTGCCTAAAACTTTATGCATGCTATGGAAGTGTTACCTTTAAAAAACACTTTCTCTGTAAACTAACTGTAAGAGTTCCTGCCCAACAACATAAGAGCAAACTCTATGGATTTGTTCTATATAGTGATCGTTTTTTTTTACAATTTTGCAATTATTCATTCTATCCAAATTCCAAATCTTATCCAAATGTTTATGAAACTGAGAAGAAGATTATTTACATTATCACCTATGCTCTTTCCTTCTTTCTCTCTTTCTCTCTCTCCTTTTTTTTTTTTTTTGGGGGGGGGAGGGGGGGGCATTTTTTTTTCTGGTCTTCCACCATTTCAGTATCAGTCTTACAATCATGCCAATATTATTTTCTGTTCAGTATCGTACTTCCTAGCATTGCTTGTTTTATTGATTTGCAGGGTGCATAGAGGTTTTCATTGAATTCTTATGTAGAGTACAGGGCCAATGGTCTTTTCCCATGACACATTTTGCTTTCTATAATTTCTTCTTGTTGATTGGCTTAAAATTAATTTCCTATACTATAGAAGGATTTAGCCTTTTCCCATTAATTCTTCTTTTTATTTCCTTCTGCTCTATTTAGAGATATACACATTGGTATTTTACCACCTACACTTTTTTAAAAACCCGAGTTTTCTTTATGCTGTTGTTTAAAAAGTTTACTGTACTCATTCTCTACTTTTGTATCCTTTTGATTATCATGTTCACTTTCTTCTCCTTCCTGTTCCTCTCTTCTTTTATTTTCTTTTAATATTCTTCTCTGAAGATTAGTATCTTTTTAGTATGTTTAGTATGTTTAGTATCTTCCAGTATGTTTTAAAGCAGAAAGCTGAGAATAATTTCCAGCCCTGCATACTGTAAAATAAGCTCTTCTGATAAGTCATAGTTTTAGGGGTTAAACATGTTACATATATTGCACGTGGATCTAAAATATCTATAATCACTTGACATTTGGAGGTGTTTCTTTTATATCCCTTAAATTTGTGCAAGTGATTTCCTTTTCTTGCTCAATTGATTTTTGAAATAGATATACTATGTTATGTATTTATGACTCAAGATTTGTATTCACTCATATTCTGTTGTACGTATCTCTTCACCTTTTTCTTCTCATATTTTTCATTTATAATGTTCCTTCCACTCACTACAAAAACTCTGTCTTTCCTGTATGTTTTAGGGTCAAGATTTATATTTACCTTCGTATATATACATATATATATATATATATATTTTTTTTTTTCCTGTGATATCTTATATCATTACCAGGCAGACTAAATCACTTAGTTTTATTTCTCAGATTCTTCCACTGCATACTGACTTTTTTTTTTTTTTTTTTTTTTTTTTTTTTTTTTTTCCTCTTGCTGTCTCACAGTGTGTTGTGTGTTACTTTTCAGAATTTACCTCAGGTGCTCTGCTGTCATGCTTACACTTCACAGTATGAATTCTTACCTGTCCCTATTCAAATGCAACTCATTATGTGTAATGTGAGGAAGGAAAAATTGACTTTGGATGCTACATGCTCAGTTTCCCCCACAGATAGCAAAATATAGTTTTTAAAAAATGTAGGATGTCATGTCTGAGCTGGAGAATATTGTATTTAAAACAAAGTAAATTGTCATTGGTGTG
Source organism: Nettapus auritus (assembly GCA_011076525.1). Classification (NCBI taxonomy): domain Eukaryota; kingdom Metazoa; phylum Chordata; class Aves; order Anseriformes; family Anatidae; genus Nettapus; species Nettapus auritus. The sequence goes on from CM021765.1 coordinate 148,644,427, forward strand.
ATAAATAAAAATGAATTAGCCATAATACTCAAAGGTGACTATCTGAGGACCAGAGACTAGTGACTGCAATATAATTATGTTCATTATAAGAAAAAAGTGAAAATCTCAGTAAGAATTTGTATTCTGTTTCAAAAGAGCAAAATCCTGAAAGCGAAGAACATGTGAGAACAAGTAACTACATTTTTAAAAGTATAGGCAGGAATAAGTGACAACCATAGGCAGAGTTCTGGCTAGCATCCTTTCTTGAGCTATTGGTGTAGTGATGGCAGCAGGAGCCATAATAAATTTAAAAATAAAATGATTACAAAAAAAAAAAAAAAAATTAAAGCAGCTATTAGAGGTTATGAACTATTGCATCCATGTTAGGAAGGTCAAAGTAGTCAGGGAAAAACCTAAACTTGACAAATGCAACAGCACTAGAAGGTTTTTTTTCCTTTTTTTTTTTTTTTTTTTTTTCCTTTTTTCTTTTTACTAGATTAAGAAAAATAAAAATAAAAAAATAAAAAAAGAAATGTTGGCAGAGGTGCCAGTCCAATATGGAATGAAAATGATCACATTGTTAACATGATTCAAGGGAAACAAAACTGTTCAAGATTATTATTATTATTATTTTTTTTTTTTTGTATTTGGAAAGGAATAGGGATATGTGTTCTTGTTGCATGAAAATAATTTAGTCATTCTGGTCCTTGTTCATAGAGAATTAGTATGTTAAACAATGTCTGCCAGGGGTAAACAGTTTTAAATCAGCAGAACTTGTAAGAAACTGACTGGGAAGTTGTCTACCTCCTTTGTGTTAATTTTTAATAAACATTAGGAAAGTACTGCAATTTAAGAGAACTATCACGGAGCAACATTAAAGAAATATGGCATGGGTAAATGGACATCAATCCTGGGTAAAATAATGGAAAAGTTGATACTGGATGTAATTATTAGAGTCTTAAAAGATAAGCAGTTCATTAAGGCCAGTCAACATGGTTTTATGGAGAAAAAGTCTTATCAAACAAGCCTTATATCTTTTTGGAAGAATTATAAATTTGATTGAAATGCTGAAAGAAAACTGTGTACGTAAGATCCAGGTTCATAAAGCTATTTACTTAGTTGTACATGTCATTCTAGTTTTGGGATTTTTAGGACCTGAGAAACTTTTTTTTTTTTTTTTTTTTTTAATCATAAAGTTTCAAAGTGAAATATTGAAATATGAATGTCACTGCTGATTTTAAACAAAAAGAAAAAAAAAAGATAACTATAGAAACTGGAGAAATGTATATTCGAGGAAGAGTGCAGCTTGGCTTTCTGGGAAGGTCTCTCTGCTAGAACAAATATACATGAGGACAAGGGAAGGCGACCATACATGTAAAATGGAAGACTGTGTACAGGAAAGCAGCAACTTGTAAAAAGGCTTGGGAATTTTGGTGGGTGAACACCTCAACATAAACACCAGAGTGATACTTTTACAGAAAGACTATATTCAGTCTTTGAGCAAGTTAGTACAAACACTGTGTGAACACTGGATAAAAGCAGGTGGATACAGCATTGTTCTGATTGCTAATAACTTATACAATATGTGCAGTTCTGATGTCACTTTTCTGAAGAAACTTGAGCAAAAGAAGATGATGCAGGAGAAAAACATGGAAAATGGTTCTGAGGCCGGAGAAAATACCTTTTAGAATGGTACTTGCAAAACTCAGGCTCTTATAATGTGTCTAGATTACAGTCCACAAGCTCAAGATAAAATGTCAGAAACAAAGTTCTTTACGTTAGCTGGAGAAGACAGCAGACAGTAATGGCTGATAGCTGAAACCAGACAAAGTCTTATTAGAAACTTTTTTTTTTTTTATGGTGAAAGTGACTGATAGAACAAATTATTGAGGACTATATTTCTTATGTCATCACATCTGGATAGGGCACCTTCTTTCTGGAAAACATGCTTAACTTAAAAACAAATTTGGTTTGGTGGCTTTTCTAAATTGGAATTCTCCTTGAGTCATCAGACATTGCTTAGGACACAGGCAAGGGATTGTTTTATCTTTGTCCATACTAGGCAAAGTGTCTGCATGCTGTCTTTATGGCTAATCCTGTGAATAATCCCTCCCCAGGTTATTTATTTATTTATTTATATATGTCTATGACATGTAACAAAGTTTTCCATAATTTTAAAGCTATTTAAAGTAATGAGCTGATACCATAAGCATTTCTCTCATATACTCTGTCTATAGCGTTCCTCCTTTTCTTCTATTACCTTATTCCTCTTGGACTTTTTTAATGTCAGTGATTATCCTATACTCTGCTTTGGGAATGCAGAATTCCCTTGCGACATTCCACACAAAGACTATAAAATTAAACCAATTTGTTTTATTTATGGAAGCTTTTGCCTCAAACTGTGTTTTGAATAAAGAATTTAGGAGGGAATTTTGGAAGTCATTCTCAGTGATTTAGTATCATATCATAGAATCATCCAATAACAGGACAAGGGGCGCTGGGTGCAAGCTGGAACATAGGAGGTTCTGCTTAAATATGAGACAAAACATTTTTACAGTGAGGGTGACAGAACACTGAAACAGGCTGCCTAGGGTGGTTGTGGAGTCTCCTTCTCTGGAGACTTTCAAAACCTGCCTGGACAAGTTCCTGTGTGACATGATTTAAGTGTTCCTGCTCCGGCAGGGGGATTGGACTATATGATCTTTCAAGGTCCCTTCTAATCCCTAACATTCTGTGATTATGTGATTCTGTGCAATCATAGAATGGCCTGGGTTGGAAGGGACCTCAAGGATCATTTAGCTCCAATCCCTCTGCCATAGGCAGGGACACCACCCACTAGATGAGGTTGTTCAGGGCTTCATCTAACCTGGTCTTGAACACCACAATGTAGGGGCACCCACAACCCTCTCTAGGAAACCTGTTCCAGTGCCTTACCACCCTCTGAGTGAAAAAAAATTGTTCTAACCTCTAATATTAATCTCCACTCTTTTAGTTTAAAACCATTCCCCCTTGCCCTATCATTATCTACCTGAGTAAAGAGTCCTTCTCTATCCTTTTTATAAGACCCCTTTAAGTATTGAAAGGCTGTGATGAGGTCACTCCAGAGCCTTCTCTTCTGAAGTCTGAACAGTTCCAACTCTTCCAGCCTATCTTCATAGGAGAGGTACTCCAGCCCCTTGATTATCTTTGTGGCCCTCCTCTAGACCTATTCTAACAGATCCACATTCTTTTGCTGGGGGCTCCAGACCTGGATGCAGTACTCCAAGTGTGGCCTCACAAGGGCAGAGCAGAGGTGGACAATTACCTTCCTTGCCCTGCTGGCCACTCTTCTTTTAATGCAGACCAGGATGCAGTTGGCCTTCTGGGTTGCAAGCACACACTGCTGATTCTTGTCAAGCTTTTCATCCATCAGAACCCCCAAATCCTTCTCTGCAGGGCTAATCTCAAGGAGTTCTTCCGCAGTCTGTACTCATGTCCAGAATTGCCCTGGTCGAGGTGCAGCACCCTGCATTTAGACTTGTTGAACCTCATTAGGGCAGGCGCCCACTTCTCAAGCCTGCCTGGGTCCCTTTGAATGGTATCCCTTCCTTCTATCATATCAACCACACCACTGACATGTTTAATGGCTTCTCATGCATTTTCATATTTTACCCCAAACATTGATGAAATTCTGTATTTTGGGCTGATATCTCTCCCCACACTCATAACTGAAAAGACAGCCTAGAAGTCAAAGTAGTGGTCTCTTTGACCTGAAAGAAACGTACTTTATTAAATTAAAAACATTTGTTGCCTTTCATCGTTTGATATATTTTACAAGCTACAGGGTTTTTAAAATAACATTTTCCTATCACACTTCTTCTGACCTCACCCCTTAAAACATGTCTTTATTTAATAAGGGATTTTTGAGATTTCATATCATATCAAGCAGAAAATGGACTTGTCAGATAACCATTTTTCTGTGGCCATTTCTAGGGAAAATAAATATATCTAGGTTCCTGGCATGTTTAACAGTTGAGAAAGTGAACCCATTTGTCACTTCAGACTACAACACCCTTTGTCAGGAAGTTTTTGTCTTTATCATTAAGTTTAGTTTTGACTATCTTATCACTTATAATTAAAAACACAACATTAAACTCGTGGTAAAAGAAGAATGCACAAATGCATGTTTTGTTGTCTGTTTTCTTTCACTTTTAAGGTCTTTGACTAATTAAAGTATTAGATAAATAACATATCTGTATTTTTTGTTGGATTCTCTGTTATATAATTTTTCCTCTACTTTTACGCAAATGGTAGAAGGAAACAAACGCCTTAGTAGGCAACTTCTATTTTTCTCTCCCCTAAATGACTTCATTTTGGCAGAGAGGAAGCATCTGCACAGTACTGTAATTTCTTCCCACTAATGCTCACTCTGGTGAGAAACACTGAGAAGAAAATCAGTCCTTGTTATGGACAGATTTACGGGGTGGTATTTGCTTCACTAAAAGCCTCCAAATTCCAATTTGTTGAAGCTTCATACTGATAGTGTTTGTTGTAAATGTAGCCTGTGTCTACACGATCTTGCCACTTGCATGAAAAGTGATTAATTGCAATTCATACTATCTGCATTTTGTTACACATGCAGATTCATGTTGCAACAGCTTTTATAAATATTGTCTAACTCTCACTAATGAATATTTAGACAGGCATGGTCAAATTAAAATCTAACTACTTGTTGGATGCCTTCATTCCTTGAATTTTGAATCTCCATGTTGTATTTTAGATTTGAAGTTAACAAGTCAGAATTAGCCTTATTTAGTCTTACATTTTAAAAGCATAAATCAGTTTCTTCTTTCTCCTTTATAAATGAATAACAGAAATTTCTTTCTTTCAAGTAATCTTTCCTTTCAGTCCTTCAGAGATTCCATACTTCTTTATTTTTTTTTATTATTATTATTTTTTTCCTGTCTCCATACTTAGAACATGTCCCAGTTTATCAAAGACTTCTGTTGGTTCAAGTCATATTAAGCTGATGTAAGATAAAAGATTATCAGATAGTTAGATACTTAAAGAAGAAAATACAAAAGAAGCTGTTCTCATATAGCTAAGTAGATGATATTTTGAAATGTAAGAAAGGTTAAGATTGTTAAAATCTGAAAACAAGAGAATTTTCTTTTTAAGAGAATGTCTTTATGGTTTCTAGTAAACTGATATCTTCCATTTTCCCATAAGTAAGAGATAGGTTCATAGAACAAAAGACTTACATTTGAACATTTTATTCTCACAGTAGCCTTGGATAGTATAAATAGATCATACGCCTTTGACTTGAGGCCTCTTACTCAATAAATGCTATCTGTAGATCATTGATACCTGCTTCCCTACAGGAAAAAAAGAAAAAAAAAAAAACTTGATATATATATATATATTTTAATTAAAAAATATTACCTTTCAATACCATCAAAATGAAATGTCTAAGATAGAAATCTATTACAGCATCATGGAGTAATTTAGGTTTGAATAGATGTCTGGAGTCCCTCTGGTCCAACTTCTGCTCAGAGTGGGCTCAACCAAATGAGGTTGCTCAGGGTTGAGTGTTGAATATTTCCAAGTATGCCCACAATCTCGCTGGGAAACCTGGTTCAGCATTTTACTTCCTTCTATGTATTAGCAGACAAATACAAAGACGTGATGGAAAAAATATATATATATACATATTTTTACACAATTTGACATTAGAGAGCATCTTTCTAAGGGACTACATCCACAGCCTCCATGAATGTCAAGAAATTAAGAGTGTTTCCATCTTATTTTTCCACTATCATAGCAGTGTATTCCTATTAGCTCATGCATAAAACATACAATAGAATAGCTGATGTCCAAACAGTGCCTCACTTTACCTTCCTCTTGCTACTTGAGTCATCCATACACAAGTAGACCAGACCCATTAGAGTTTTGTCTGTCATTTTATAAGGCATGATTTTGTATATTGTCTGTGATCATCTAGAAGGATATTCAGCTGTCTTATTTTTAGTTTGGATAATGTCTGATCAAAGCAGACAGGGTGAAGGTTGAAGCAGAAGTTAATCCCATGATTCTCAGGAGAGCATCACTTTAGAAAAATGTTAAAGTAAAAGGAAAAATTAGGTGTGCTTGACAAACCAAAGATCTTTATGATAATTTTTGCAAAGGTCAGACAACTAAAATATTTTTGATCTTGCCCAGGAATAAACTAGGAAACCATCAAAGAAAAGAGTTAAGATTAACTGCATGGCTAAAGGTTTACATGGACTTTAAAGTGTTCAGACACAGAGTGGGAAAAATAAAAGAAAAAAAATGGTAACTAGGCTGGTGCCTCAGCTACAGCTGCCGTTTTGCCTTCAGTGCTGTGACACTAGCCTACATGCCAAGGATCCACCTCTGGGATTCTGGAAAATATAGCATCTCAACACTCTGAGGCATAACACAAACTTTAATTATTACTGTGGGATTAGTAAGATTTCTTCCCTCCGAAGATGTACTTTCGTAATTGCCTATTTCAGGATTTCTTGTGTTTTCCTCTGAAGAGATCCTAGGAAGCTGCTGTAGGAGACGTTATTGGACCAGCAAGGCCACAAGCCAGGTCACCAGCTAGGCCCAGCTTATGGTTTCTGTGCTATGCTGGAGCAGAAGCTCTGTGTGTTTGAAATGGAACACGAGCCTATTTAGTAGTGCAGTGTGATAATTACAGTGTCACCACGATGTTCCTGAAATAGGATTTAACATTCTGCAAGCTCTCACAGCAGCTTTCATAGGACCAGATGCTTTAGCTCAATCTGTGTTGACTCAGCTCAAGTGAAAACTGCTTGAAGTTTCTGCAGTTGAGGGAGAAGTTGCTGTCTTTAGAAAAAAAAAAAAAAAAAAAAAAAAAAAAAGTTTATTTTTAACCTTCTTTTACTGATTTAAGAAGCTGTAATTTTATTTTATGATTTTTTTTTTTTTTTAAGACTTATGGTCTAATGTGAAAACCAAAACCTCAATGGTCTTATAGTCACAAAAATGGACAGAAGAAAACCTAAACACCTGTTTATATGTTTTTAGATTTTATATAAATTTAGTAGTTTTTTTTTTTTTTTTTTTTTTTTGGTTATGCAAATATTTATCAAACACATATTGGTCAAATTCCATCTGCAGAGTCACAAAAAATAGGATAAGGTCCTCTATTGGTTTCCAGCTCTATAAGTAAGCTCTGTATGCATCTCCCTCATCTGTGGGGCTTTTTGAGCAGGGGAGCCTTTTGTCAGAATCAAGCAAAAAAATTAAAGTCAAAAAACAGGCATAACTCTAACAATTTGGGCTTTGCATTGTTTCATGGTGCTTTATCTGAGTGGCAAAGCTAAGAGAGTACTCGTTACTGTTAATTTAACTGTGTTAAAATTGAGAAATTCAAAATTTCATACAGTACTGTTTTGAGGGAAGATTTGTTTGAAAGAAGGGATCATGACTGTCCTGTCAAGTGTCATTAAAACATAAATCACTGGTTCCTTAGAAAGAACAAACATGATTTCTTCAATGGTGATTCACTCTGAGCTAGATATGACCAATACTCTCAAAAGACTTATCTTTTTTCTTCTTTGCTACTGTTTTGAGTTTCTAAAAATTGGAATAATTTTTATACAATAAGTCATTCCAGCTTTCTGACAGTTCAGATAATTTTTGTAATGTAGTGTCATCCAAATGACTTGATGCATTTAGAAATGGGAACATTTTGTAAGGTTTAACCACATGAAAATTTATTCATACAGAGAAGGCATTGTATTTGATAACTGATAAATTTCATTCTGTTTTCATGATAAAAGCAAAAAGGGTGTGTGGATTGCAGCTGCTAGCTTAATAATGCTACTGATGACTAAGAATGGAATGGATCTTTCTGTGAGTTATATAATCAGTTTAAAAGCTCTCCACATTCTGTCTATGACAGTTTATATACATATATATATAAAAGTAAAACACAAACCTATGAGATAGAGACTTATAAAACACAAAACAAAACAAAAAACAAAACCAGAAAACAACAACAAAGTACTTAGCTGTTCTAGATGAATATAACAGCCAGATAAAGATCAGATGTGAATTACTTAAACAATAGTTCTAGAATATCTTTAAAAGTAAATACTAAATCTTCTTTGTATTTAAATTAAACTAAATATTATATTTATTTAAGTTCGGAAATACTCATTTAGGAAGCTATGAAGGAAAAGTTTGAGAGTTTAGTTCTGATTAATTGGGAACTTGCTCAGAATTGCAATTATTGACAACTGAGGGAAGTAGCAAAGAGCTCTTTTCTGAATACACCAGGGCGTAGTGCATCCTAAAATGGAGCTTTGACTTTGATTATGATAGCCTAAATAAACACATAGTCCACAGAGCTTTATGGTTGCTTTTTAGCCTGGGACTGGTTCTTGGCTCAAAAAATAAATGCTTGCCCTCTGACTCACTGAAGGACTTTTATGTACATAGCATTTATGTCTGCCCAGATTTTCTTCAAACTAAGTGTTTTTTAGAAGCCATGATACAAAAATGGCAATGGCCACAAAATAGATCACAAGAAGTTCTGCACCAAAATGTGAAACTCTTCATGAACTTCATGAACTTCTTCAGGGTGAAGGTGATGGAGCACTGGAACCGGCTGCCCAGGGAGGTTGTGGAGTCTCCTTCTCTGATATTTAAGGCCCATCTGGATGCCTACCTGGGCAACCTGCTCTAGGGAACCTGTTTTGGCAGGTCTTTTGTCTAAGTTCAGAGGTTTCTTGTCATCTGCAGGAAGACTGAAGGTGTGTTTGCCTCACCTGTTTTCTTCTGTGGACCCAGGAGAAAGTAAATAAGTAAGTAGAGATCATAGAATCACAGAATAGTTGAACAGAGTGTTTCACAAACTGACCAGAAAAGAGAAGGCAGAAAAGAGAAACAAAAAAGGAAACAAAACTGTTGATAACGATAGGGAGTAGTTTTGAAAGATGCAGTCATAACAATCTTACCACAACCAAAGTAGTATGAACATCCTCTGATGTTGTGACCATGCATGTGGTACTACAGACAGGCTGTGTTTGTTCTGCTATCTGCACTGTAATTCACTCTTCATTTGTTTCATCTTAAGCAAACCATGCCACATTTTGAGACCTTGGCTACCTCAAGTGTAGAAAGAAGAATTATTCCCAATGTCTGGTAAAACAAATTATATATTCCAATGAAATGTGTTAGCTCAGTACAAAGTGTCAGCATTGTATAGTTGAACACCTTTCAGATTATTTTCTATCAGGCATTCTATTTTCCTGTGCATTTTTCCAAATTAAATTTCACTTTTATTTCTTCACAGGATGTTTTAGCCTCTTAAGGGCCTTTTGTATTTCCCATAATACCTCAGTGAATTTGCATTTTTACAAAAAATGTATTTCTTTTGTGTCAAAAGACATATGTCAAAGAAAACAAATGCTGAATATAGCAGGATCTATTAGCTTTATAATGATCAGTCTTGGAAAGTAACCAATTGAGTCTGGTTTAGCTATACAGTTCTACATGAGTTTTGTCTGGTTTCTAATCCATTTTTACTCATTCCTACTTGCATGTACAAGATGCATCCACTTATTTATTTCTAATTTGGACATGTATGTGAGGTCTGGCAGTAGTTCTAAACAGTTAGGAAATAAATTGTTTATGGGAAAACATCTATCTGTACATTTGTATAGTATTTCTTGACTTATTATTTTGCATAATTTTCAAGATTTCAGAGAACAGTCTAAAAGATTCAAGATCTGGTAAAGAAAAAAAGCCTTTAACAGTGATGACAGCAAACAAAAAAAGTGAGTCTGTGGCAATGGATTGTCTCAAATGCCCTTAGAGAGAGCTTAGAAAAAAAACTTTCCTAGAAACCACAGCACAAGCTGGAAGTTTATCAAGCAAGATGTTGCAGTTGAGGGCTTCATCAGTCTTATATTGGTGCATCTGTAGGCTTAGTTTCTTCTCAGCGCTGCTTCTCAAACACAGGGAAAGTCCTGCTGGGCTGGTGACTTCAGTGGTTGGCATACCTGTTGTGCCTGACCAATGCAAGAGTCCAACAACCAAGTTCTCACTTCCATTGTGTAGGGAAACAGTGCACACATTTGTTCATGTGCTCGAAAGCACCATGAGAAAACCAACATAATCCTTTTCAGCTATCCACTTTATATATGAATAAATGTATTATGTTAGTGTGTTTGCAAGATTACCTGATATAAACTGATGGTTTTTATTTTGTAATGATGGGAAAAATAAATTGAACTGCACTTTATACAAAAACAGATCAAAACAAGAAACTGAATAGATAACATTTTACCAGCCTCAGCTGCTTCCGACATCTTTAGATAACACTGAGATTATGGTCTTGAAAAAAGACGCTTTTCAAAAATTCTAAAATTTGTGACATTAATCTCAACTGATGAAACTGTTTAAAACTTGATGTTTTTGTCAGGTAGGTTGTTGAATGGCTACCATGGTATTTATTATCTTCTGAGATAACTGGGGCGTGCATAGGAAGTTTGAAGGGCTTATTGATTAATTTATTGCTATTTTCGGCTGGCTGATGAGATTAAAAGACAAAGAACAATCTTGATCACTCATCTGACCACCTTGCGTATCATATGGTTATGGAAGAATGTATCTAGGCCATCTGTGCAATACTAGATAATTGAATTGTTTGATAAAATGATTGTAAAATGGCATGTTTGGCTCCCGATGTGGACGTAAGGTAAAGCATTACCTACAGTGATGTGCAAATTGTGTTCTACCTTGTGCTGTATCAATATGCAAGCTACACCAAAGCTGTAAATAATAATTTTCTCTCTTTAAAAAATATATTTATTATACATTTTTATTTATTTTATTTATTTATTTTTAAAGTGGTATGTTAAGACATGCCCAGTTGGGCTTGGCTTAGAGGAAAACAGTAAACATTGTCATTTGGGGCATCAGTATAACAGTAAGGAGTGTAAGGGTGAGAAAAATCTGACTATACTAATCTCTGGTATTTCTGTCTTACTTAAATGGCATGTAGAGGAGGATGGTCCCATCACATACAGAGCTATTACTCTGGCTGCAAGGATAAGAGGATCTTTCATGCTTGTCTCCTGGAAACATAAGATCATTCCCTACATTTCAGTAGAGAATTACTGCATTATTACTGTGTTATTGAAATGATACTGACTTCAGTTTTAAAAGTCCCAGAAAATTAGATTTGTACTACTTATTGCCAGATGATTTAGTGGCTGAATTCAGAGTGCATTTTCTCTAAATAGGCAAAAAATGTGCTTCTTCCTAATTTACTCCTAACATTAAAAAAAATAAAATAAAATAAAATAAAATAAAGAAGGAAATTATTTGCTTTGCATGTTAAAATATCGCTCTCCCAAAATAGCTTTAAGAGGTTTCAGATACTAGTAGGACACTGTCCTACTCCTGCACATAACCAGCTATTTTGTAACGAATGCATTTAATCTTTTTATTTTTTACACTAAAGCAGTTTGTGCTCCCTCTTATCCCTTTTATCTGATGTAGCATTGCTGTTTAGATAACATGGTGCCTCTAATTGAATCTGATGATTCAATGGTAGTCACACTGAAGTGTTAAGGATGGCATGCACCAATTGTTAAAGAAGGTGTTTGAAAAGGGCAGGAAATGATTTAGTCATCACAAAGTCTGAAAGACATCATCGTTGACTTTACTAGCTTGAAGTTCAGCATCAACAAACACCTTTCAGGCATAAAATCCACTGAAGCAAATATTGTCTTTTTGTCTATATTGTTAATATTAGCTTTCAGTAATAATACATTTCAGTTTTATTTTTGGAGCAGTCAGTGGGGCTTATCTTCCACTGTCAAGTATCCTTCAAGAGTCTAGGGCTTGCATACTTAATTTTGAAACATGGGATATTTAGTGCTGGTAGGCTTTGAATACCACACATTCAGTGACATAATCACTGATATTAGTCATTTTACTCGAGGTTTATTTTTTGATTGCTTCCAAAATTCAAGACTATCTGAATAGAAAGTAGGGGCACCTTATTTTTCAGCAGGAGTAAAGATTGCTGGCATCTCTCTTGTCGTAATTTCTTTACTAAAAATTCAGGCAATATATTCACAGTATGATTTTTTTTTTTCCTATATTTATTCTGTAGATGCTATTTATTTTAATAAGTCACTCATTGATGAAGGGAAACGACCCTGAAGATATGGCATATTCCTAATTATTTATTATTATTATTATTTTTATTTTCTTAACAAAGGCTTTCTCTTTGGGAATAAACAGTGTATTGCTTCTTCCTATTAGTACACAAGCTCCCTTGCACTGTATGTGTCATGGAAATTTACAATGTTGCCATTTGTTTTCTATATCTGATATTTTGTGCAGATGAATGTAGTTGAAACTACAAAATGCATATTTTGGCACTGAATCTTTAAGATATTCTGCCTTGCACCTTCACCAGCTCTGCAGCAGATAAAAACACCAGTAACAGCTTGCAAAGGGTAGTATATGGGTACAATACTTCTTTTTTCTGGAAGTTAAAAAAAAAAAAAAAAAAAAAAAAAAAAAAGGCCAAGCCCATTGTCCTTTCTTTTCCTTCCTGGATGGAAAGGATGAGACCCTGGGCAAGGTTATAATCAGCATAAGTAGATCTGCTGTAACTTTATTTTAAACAGCCTATATCCTATTGAGGTCTTTTTTAGCACTTCAGAGAACTGAAAATTTTCAGGTGTCATAAATATAAGAACATATGCTAGTTCTTTGCAGAATGAGTCTGTTTTATCTAGGATAGCAGTAACTGTGTATGTGCTGTTTAGTTGATCTGGGCATGGACAGAGAGCACACACCAAAAATGCATATGTCAGCATACAGTCTGCTCAGTGCATAGGCAGGCATCCTGGAAAGGGAAGGCTTTGTGCATATGCATTGGGAGCTGATCTATATTTTTGAAGTGGCCATTTACCTATAGTTTATGAATATGTGACATGTGGACAGGGCTCCTGTTACTGTACTGACCAACCTGGTAAACATTGGGACTCCTCTCATAACCCTCCTTGGGTACTGAATTAGTGTAATTTCTAGGCAAAAAGAAAGATGTGTGCAAAGGAGATGTACCTTTGATGATACTTGCATGTTGAGGTAGACAGGAAACTATATGTCTTGCATGGGATTTGGTCAGGCAGCAACACCACTGAAGTGATCATCCATATAGTGGGTCAAGATATGTACGGTTTATTGCAAATAATAGGAGAATTTAGATTTGGCTGCAGCTCTTTCTTGATGATATAAAGACTTATAAGAATCATCTTACACACTGAAAATGTAATGTTTTAAATGACTCTGATGCAGCAGAGTTGTTTTATCCCATTTCCCTCAGTTAGTCATTCTATAAATTTAAAACTCAGATCATAATTTGTATGTTTTAATTATATATGTATAAAACTATACTTTTACTGTGATGTGCTCAGGCCAAGGATAAGATTGATCTGGTAAATGTGGTAATCTCTGGTCTCAGAAGTATTCTGTATGAGGCATTGATTATACAGATTATCAGTGCTTCTGGAAAGTTTTTTTTTTTTTTCATGCCTGCCTGTAATGTTTGGATCGATGCTCTTTTCTTATTTATTTATTTTTTTCTAAAACAGCAAATATCCTTCTGGCCTAACCCTAAGAAAAAGTTTTTCAGATGAAGTTCTGCTATTTATCCAAAGTCTGCTGATGCCTATGCTCAACAGCAAAAATATATTCTGGAGACAGTTCCTATGTTATTTGTGTCCCATCTCAGCTAAGTGCTTCAGTTTCACGTGTACATTAGAATGCTAATTAAATACTTATGATTAAACAAGCATATAACTGTTTTGCTCTCATGGGATATAAAGTATTTCTCATTTTGTTTTGAATGATTTCAAAATCTGAGAGATTAGTGATGATATCAGAATGTTTCCAAGAAGAGACTTGAAACAAGTTTATGTGGGTTGTAAAAAGAAATAAATCAGGTGTTGCAAAAGAGATTACAGAGATTACATTATATAGAGCTGGATGTAGCAATTTATTATCAATTTCTCTCATGTGGATAAAGAGACTTCCTCTATAGTATCCTTTTCCCTAAGATACTTTTTAAAAATTGGTTTGAGTTTGGGCATTTGTCTCCTATTTTCTTACAAAATTAATTTGAAGTAAATCATGAAATAATTTTAACTGAATCCACAAGGTCTATATAATCTTATTCATAGGAACCAGGGAAAAAAAAAGTTTATAAATAGAGATAAACCCATCTAGATATAATTTCTGGCTTTCCAGGTTGCACAGTCCTTAAAAAGGTCAAGGCGCACAGGATAGCTCTTCCCTGGTGCAGGTCTGACCTGCTTTACAGAGCCAGAGAGAAAACAATGTATGCCTACAAAAAGTAATAGTGGTATAATAAAAGGAAATGAAAGCTCATCTAAATTAGCCCTTTATAACTTCTGCAATATAGCTCAATATTTCATCTGAAGGTCTTTGTTCACCACCAGTGCTCTTGTGTGTAGTCCAGAGCAGGCAGTCCTTTGCCATTGGCTCTGCTGCCTCTGTGCCATGCAGGAGGACTGGGGAGGGCTTTGCTGATGTGGGGGTGACCAGAGCTCAGATCAAACTGGTGCTATGAAGAATAAAATAGTGCCAAAGGGGAAGGAGAAGGAAAATATTAATCCCTGGATGACAGCAAGAGGAGGAGAAAGCATCATCAGCAGCAGCACCTTCCCCATGCAGCTCTGTAGGTGAGGGGTAGCTGGTTATATACCCAGAAGAATTTGCTGCCCCTTTTCTGTCCTGTCGGATCAGCAAAGAAGTGGGGCTACTGTTGGGGCTCTGTCCATGAATTGGTCTGCCTGCCAGAGCCCAGGGAACCATGGCTTGGAGGACCATTTGGATCAGATAAGACAGCAAACAGGAGTAGCCGGGAAGTAGCTCTGTAGTTTAAGAAATTCAACATGTAATCACAAGACAAATAACATGAATGATCTGGCTATTAAATAGAGATTACTGAAGTACAGCATCAGTCTACTTGACTTTCTTGTATTTGCTTACTTGGATGTTTCAAGTGAGAACATATTATGAGAGAATCTGACCACAGCTTTTACAGAGAGACAGTGTGCTGGGTTGTTTCCCACTTCTGAAATATATTTTTTAGAAAAGATTTATTTAAATAAATAATACAGTAAAAATTCTGCTAGCTTGATTATCAGGGTTTCAGGAGAGAGTCTGTAGATACTAAATTTTGTTCATAGTAATGGAAACGTTCATAGTTGGCATCTAGAATCAATTGAATGAAGGGGCTCCAAAGAAAAGGAGGAGGGATCAAATATTCTTTCAGTCACTCTCTAGGATAGGTCAACCTCTTCCCTTAGAGTCATAATAATTCAGCTATCTGCTCATTACATTTGCTGCTGTGTAGTTTTAAGTTTTACCAAGGTTTAGTTTGCTTAAGTGCATGCTGCACAATGCTGGACATTTGATGTGACTCCCTAATACTGGGGGCTTCAATCCTGCAGGCAGGATTTAAAGAGCATTTTAAATAGAGTTGTATGCAACAATTTCTTCAAGAGCTTTGTTTATTTTATTTTTTATTTTTTTCCTTCTAGTGACCAAACTGTATTGAGGAACATGTTATTTCCTGAAAATGTTTTTGTGCCAGTTTGTATGCAAAAATGATAGTGATATTTTTATAAGATGCATTTGAAGCTTTGAAGTGGTTTGGACTGGACTGCAATCATGGTAAAAATGGCACTGTATTTATTCAGATTTCATAGGAACCTGATACTATTCCATATCACTATAGGGATCTCTATAAATTATTGTAATGTCAATTCTTAACAGCTGAAGTTGTCTTATGAGTGAGTGACTTCTCAGATTCAAACTGAAGACTTATTTTATAGCTTTTTCAGTGTTTGAGATGCTTGATATTATAATTACAAAGCTTTTAGCTGTTTTCACTTCCTTATCTCATGAAAATAATTAAAATAAATAAATAAATAATAATAATGTTGCCCTGACATTCAAATGAATTTTACACTGAGGTAAGGGACTAAGGTGAAGAACCTATGCTGTTAGGATATACACATATACGATAGATGAATTCAAGTAAATAATTTGGTAACTGAGATAATAAATCAATTATTCTTTCTTCGACACCTGAATTTATTTTATGATTTGATTTTCTCTGTTCTTAAAAAAAGTTCTAGGCAAGGTTCAGGCTACTGCTCATGGATAAGTTATCCTTGAGGTGATATCATTCAGCTCTGAGCTAGTGTCAGATACTCATGACTTCTCAGAATAAAATAAAATAACATTTCAGACATTTATCTGTCCTTCATGTGTTGAATTTCTTTTCCCTTTTTCTCTTTCTCTTATCCGTCCCGTCCACCCCCCCCCCCATAGTAGCTGTAGAGTAGCTAACTATCCAAGACCTAAGTTTCCAACAAACAGCTGTCATGAGCAGTGTTCATATATAAATTAGGTGAGGTATGTGAGAATCCAGCAGATGTGGAGTTGATAATCATGAGAAAGCTTTTAGAAGATGAATGGTGTTTAAACACTGTTGACCACTCACTTGCCCACTAATTTGTCTCTGCTAGAGATGCTAATATTCTAAACCTCTCAGCTGCTTTAGGTGGCTGACTTTTAAAGAATACATACCTGCCACAAATAATTTTATTTCTTCTGGCAATATATGGTACTCTGTCCCCTTCTGTACAAAATATGGAATCACCTACTGCATTTTCAAATGATATAATGATATTCAAATTAGATGAGTGAGAGCTGAGTTCGGTTTCCCATGTTCCTGAAAGGTTTTCATTGTGGTTTTACTTATAGTTTGGAAAGGTCTTAGATACATGGATGTCAAACATTATCTAATTAGTTCTTTAATATCAGAAAGATATTGGACTTAAAAACTGTCATTTTTATATGTAAATGAATATTTATGTGTAAATGTATAAGGCACAAAAAAGTGGCTACCTGTAAATGGTACATATTTTAACTTATTTTGACTGAAATATCTTCTTTGAAAACTGGTCCTAAACCTAGTTTGTATTTTTAGAAATGCTTACATAAAATATTAAAATTATTTAGTTTTCATAGATTAATGAAAAAAAAAAATTGATAATAGTTGTCTACAAATGAACATGCTTATTGTATTAGAAAGAAATAGCTTATAAACTAAGGCAAGATAAACATAATGAAAAGTGCTGAAAGAATTGTGTCCTAATTATTTAACATTTGTTATTTCTGTTTTATGCATTACTTAAAGGCCTGTCTAGTTAATCAAAAACTTTAAAAGAAATAAATGAACCAAATGAAAACACAGGATCAGGGAGGGTGGCAAAGATAAAAAGTGATACATGGTTATATAGAAAAGTAGTGTAACTGTGATTTGGATGTGAAGTTTTTGATTTACAGGCTATTTGAGAAGTCTCATATGCTGAACCCTTAACTAAGAGATAATATAACAATACTTATCTAGATTTTCACTTATTTAGAGGGTCAAGTTTCCTATCAAAGGAGGACCTCCTTTTTGTTTAAAACTCTTGTTATTTCCAGTGGCATGAGAATATTTTATTCAAGAGTTTCAATTCCTGTGCTGTGTTTCCACCAGAATATAAATTATTTTAATAGCAACCTCATTCATGTAAGAGAAGAGAATAGTAAGATTACAACATGCATAGAAACTTCTGTTATAGGGGTGGTGGTTTAATAACATAAAGGATGCTCAGTTCACAGGGAGAGGCATTAGCTTTTGTAGTGTCAACTGATAGTCAGAAAAAGCAGTGAACTCCGGTGCACTTATCACCCTGGTGTCTGACGCTGAAAGCTCACCTACTGCTCCTGACTCTCTCATGTGCTCAGATAAAATACACAGCCTCTCCTTGAAACCTGGGCTGTTCTCACGTAACATGGAGATGTAGCTGCTACTTGTCTTCAGGCTGGTGACTGGATGAGAAGGCTTCTTGAGTTTCTTTCTGGCAGAGTCCTCAAACTCTGAGCTCCTTTGGAGCTACAGGACCATGGTCACCATCTCCTGAAAAACTCTGGCCACTGAGAATTCTCTAGCTTTCTAAAGACTCATCTTACTAAGAATCATCAAGACTATAATGGCATCTTTAGGTCCTCAAGTAGCTGTTTCAGCAGTACCCCTAAATAACTTCTACCCAGGTCTACCCACCTTGGTTACAAAGTCCATTACATCAGCAAAATGTGAACCAATCAAAAATAAAAAACCTTTTCAAGAAAATACCATTTTCTCCCCAGACAAATCTGTTTGCCTACAAGTTACTCAACCCTCCTACATAGTTTGGCAGCAGAAATAAAAAAGTTTGGACTCATTTCTTGCAGTGCAGAGCTGATTCTAATCTTCTTGCCAAGGTGTCCCTTTCTTATAGGGCAATACGCTACTTTCCTTCCCCATTCATTCTGTAGTGAGGGTCTCCATCCTGAAAATATTGGCTACATGATTTTTTGTAGACACTAAGGGTACAGTCTAAATAAAAGAAAGACAGGGATCTAGTTCATTGATATAATGATATAGTTCATTAGCCATTTTCTTTAGAATTAGCTTCTCTAGAGCAGACTGTCTGGATAATATGTGTTACCTAGCTTTTATTCTCCTATGGGCCTTTGCATAGGGAATGTGTTGCTGTCCATCAGAGCAGAATTTCCATGTATGAAACCCAGGCTGATACAATCTTTGAGGAAGGAACTGAGTGGATGAGGTAACACTTTGGGCTTCTGAGATATTTAATTTTTCGGCAAGCAAGATAGGAGTTAAACATGAACATGACTGTACTGCTTCTCATATCAGATTGGTGCCACATAGGCATGGTTGTCTGTTCCCTCTTGCTGAAGTCTATTCCTTATAGTTCTTGGAAGAGATTAGTCAAGTTACCAAGATTCCATCTTGTTGTCTTAAGCAGCAATGTATCCATCCTACAGGTCATGTTCTGGAGCATTCACAGTTGGGTCTCCCTTTGACTAAGGCAGTTTTCATCCTATAGGACTTTCATCTAGCCTTTTAGATTACCTATATCTTTATATATTCCTACTGTATGTGTTGCAATTACATTTGGCCAAAAAGTGAGAAGCATTAAATGCATAGTATATTCTTTTTATTCTCCATCCCCAATCCTTGTCTTTTTAATTGTTGGCACAACCCTTCTAATTTTGTTGTGATAAAGAAAATGATGAATCAGAAAGTTCGCACAACCTGAAAGAGGTTCACTTTAATTTTCACTTTCTCTAGATTTTGAGTCCTTTGCAGACTACATCTTGGTAAGGATAAGTAGAAAATGCATTGCAGCCAAGGACTTTGCAGTCATGTACAATGATTTCTGTTATTATTATTATTATTGTTGTTGTTATTTTTTTATTATTATTTTTTTAAATTCTTACAGTGAGGTTTGAACCTTACAGCACCACTGCAGTCTTTGTGACAGAACAAAGTGACATCGAAGAGAAACTTGCTAAACAGTCATCATAATTTTTCTGCGAAGACAAATTTTATTTTGCTTTCTGCTATAGTATATAGAAAGTGAATGGAAAAATGAGTTTTATTTCTTGAAAAATTGTTATCCCTCAACAAGTATTTGTCATCTCATCTTAGTGAGGCAAATGTTGAAGACACATTATCCAGCTCCTCTCCTCACCAGTACCTCAATTTCCCTGCCTAAGTCTGGTAAAGTCTATAACTGTGGCCATGGTGTGGCAAAATCTCCAAGCAGATGGATCTCTGTGCTTGTACAGTGTCCTGGGAGAACACTGAGGTTGGTACCTGAATGTGTGTTAAATTACACTGCTGGTAACAGTTACAGACTTGTCCAGAAATGTGCAATATGAAACTCTTTGATGTAGATATTTGATGTATAGATTAATCAGGTCAACTGATTAATGTATGAAAAATTCTGGAATTATGCTTCAAGAGATATCATGTTTTTAACAGGCAGTTTGCCTTCTTTTCTTCCAAAGATGGGAGATGATTTCTCAATGGTCTTGATGCCTTTCTCTTTTCCACCATTCTAAGCTACTACAACTGATAATGGGTGAAATGTAGACCTTCATTTTACATGTAAATTGAAAAACACCAAGACTATAATCCTTTCAAATGAACAAGGGTAACCAGTTTTTGACAGAAGGCAGAGTGGCAATCTTGGGCCAGGTCACCAAGGCACCTGGGAGAAAATGCTCCAGGTGACATGACCACTACAAACCTGATACTTATTTGCTTCCTGAGGTGTGTTAAGTATTATAGTATCAGCAATATATATATATATATTAAATGACAGATCAACAACTTCCTATTTTGTCTGAAAGGAATGGCTCAGTATAAGAATAAAGATTGGATATTTTTCAAACAAGACATGATATAAAACTTAAAGCTCAAAAATTAATTTTAACATTACTTTTAATGCTGTCAGTTAAGAGAACTGTCAGAAGATGTATTGCAGGGAGGAAGTGGTGTCCACTCATTGTTCTCGTCTTGAACTGTAGTTCATTCTCTGTACATCTAAGGATTTTTCAAAGTCTTCATCTTTAGACAAATAACAAACAAAAATAAAGCATGAAGATGCTTGTCCAGCTAGGTTGAAGAGTGGAATTAGAGAATATATTTTAATGTTAATGTAATAACTTATCATTCTCCCCTAAAACAAGAGTTTCTTAATCACTCTGTAACTTCAGAGGAATTAATTTGTTTTATGTGTGTGTCTTTATCTGTTCATTTTGACAGTCTGCAAACCCAGAACCCCCTTTTAGTCCCCAGTAGAAGTCCTTATCCTCTGATAAACTCAAAACTGTCTGACAGTTTATGGCTAAACTGCTTTGCTCTCTAGTGCACTCTGAGAAGACAAGATTTCCTAAGCAACTTTCTCTCCAAAGACATTTTTTCTCAGGTAATTTTACTTCTACCTGACTTTCTTGCCTGGAAAACAGCACAGCAAGTAGATTTCACTGTCCAGCCAGCAGGCTTGAAATCTCTGCAGCTGGTGCTGCTGTGGCTGAATAGACCCTCCCTGTTCTCTCCAGCATCTCAATAGTCCCCAGTGAGTCCTTGCTGATGCTTCTGGTCTTTAATACGACTCTTCTCCCTCTTCCAGGTTACAAATAGGGACATGCTAGTTTTATAGTTTTGCTTAGATGTATGGTTTTAAGGGCTTTATTTATTTATTTATTTATTTTTATTTTATTTTTATTTTTTTTCCAGAATTGTCATGCTTTGCTTTCAAAGTGAATGGTCCAGCTAGGGTCAGAGAGCCATTCACCATCTTGAGAAAATTACCTCTGCAGTCACTGAATTAGAACACTGCTTTAAATACATATTGCAATTCTTCACCCAAATTCTGTAGATAAAGAGGAAAATAGAGTTCCTAGCAGAGAAGTCACTTGGAAGCATACTCAGGTTTTCTGTGCTCCTAATGACAGTGACAGAATAGGTTCAAATTAGATCATCCTTTTTTTCTTTGGTATAATTTATTCCATCCACATAGGAGAACTTGACAAGCTCAGCCACGGTCAGGAAAAGAGGATGTCCATAGTGCAGATGTGAATGCTCAATTTATATAGGTTTGGTAATTAATTTGCCAGACTCCAGGCCTTTCAGATATATTGGCTCCTACTTATATACATATAACATTGTGTTGTCAGCTACCTATCTAAATGAGAACTGTGCATTCAATCAACAGAGCTAGCCATACACATTTTCAAAAAGTAGATTGTAACAAGAAGGTAAACAGAGCTGAGATTATGCAGCTCGCTACCATATCTTGATAATCTGTACAGCTGTGTGTTCAGTCTTGCTGAAACTTTATCAAGTGTCTTCCCTAAATGCCTGGAAGAGTAAGGAGAAAATGTTTCTTAAGTGGAATATTAGAATTTATTTCTGACATAGAAAAAAACAGTGACTTTGAGTTGGTCTTTGGAGGCACATTTTATTGAGGTGAATTTATTCATTGTTTAGTCTTCTCTTTTTACTGGAATTTTTATAGCTTCTTTCACCATGAATCTCTCTCTCTCTTTTATTTATTTATTTATTTATTTATTTATTTATTATATATATATATATATATATTTTTAAGGGTTTGATTCAGTAAAAAGACAAATTGTTTCTCTGCTGCATGTTTCATACCCCTAACAATTCAGGATGCTCAGAGACATGGAAAATATATACTCTGAGACTCTGGGAATATCAGTATCTATACACATGATTTAAAATAGGTACTTATGGCTGGAAGTTATAGAGCTAAGAGAGAAGATGAGGATGACAAATATGCTGAATAATAAAATGTCTTTCATTTCAAAAGAATATAGTGACAATTACTCATGCATCTTATTTCCTTGTTCACAAGGAAAGTGGCAATCTCTCAAAGAAGAGTGAGATAAAAATAAATAAATAAATGGGAAATATTCTGAGACCTAGTTTGAAGCATACTCTTCCAAACCAAGGGCCATAAATAACAAAAAAAGGTAAATGTCAAATTACACACCATCACAGAATAATCTTAGTTAATTTAGCTACAAGAAAGGATGTTGTGAATGGACACTTTACTGCAATATGGTGTTCTGCAAATGCAACCATGTTTTCCCTTAATTTTCCTTTAGTTCAGGTATATTCCAGTACCCAGTCTCTTTCTTGTCTTCAAGAATTAAAAAAAAAAGAGGGGCCTGAGGTGTGTGTGTGAGGGGGGAGGGGGGGGAGGCGGGGGGGGGGGTCAACTGCTCTTGCTTCAAAATGAGGCTGAGGTTTTGGCTGCACCATGAGCAGCATGAACTGGACGTGCTCAGGTCTTGTGAGCAGACTGTCAGCCCAGACCAGTACCACACAGGGGGTCAGGTTTTTCTGTCATTTCATGAGACACCCGAAACACCCAGCTCCTGTTCTGCAAACATTCCAAGTTTTCATTTAGTACAAGGGAGGTATAGATGCAGGATCTGGTTTACAAGTCTCCTTTCTTTATCTAGCTTGACTTTTTCTTTCCAGCATCATTTTCCTTTAAATGAAGGAGAGTCAGTCTTTAAAAAATGCAGCTTCCTTTTTCTGGTTTGGTCCGCTGATATCTTTGTGTCATAATATATATGTTTTTCCTTTTCTTTTTAATCTGCCTGGTTTCAATTTTTTTTTTTTTTTTTTTTTTTTAATATATTATTTTATTTTTTATATATATGACCATCTTCTTTCATGGCATTTTTGCTTAAATAAGAGATTTTCAAGATTCAAGACTCGCTCTTAGTTGGTGACGTCACTACTGCCTTAGACTTCATATGAAAATTGAAGTAAAAATATAGTAGATATATCAGGTTATTCTTGCATTTAAAATATAAGCTGTAGTTTTACAAAGATATAAAGAGAATTCATAAAATCAGACTAGGATTCATACTTTCATAATACAGTGTTCATATGGCCACACAGTAATTATATTTTATGAACTCCACCACATCAAACTGTGAACATCTTACCTTTCTGCGGGTTCTATCACCACCTGCAGTTTTTCAAACAGAGAAACCTAATAAATTTTCAGCATAGGGATTCAGGCAATACTAGAAAGAGACTGGCTATGGAATCCATGTTTTTCATTACAACATTACAAAAATCTAGTAAAATAGCTTCACCAGTAACTGCAGATAACCCGTAACAGAGTTTCGCCATTGTTCAAGAAGTGATTACTGAGGATGTTGGCCATTCTAATGACAGGTCTGAACTAGTTGAAATCAATGGGATTTCTGTCCTTGGATATGCTTGAAACTCATCTAGGCCTGTCTACTACCTCAGGCACAATAGTGTACATCAGTCTATTGCACTGTTTTCTTAAATGCTGCATGAGAATGAGAATGAGATGTAAGCTCCAAAATTGCCTAGACTGTTACTGAAAATATTATTTTTTTTTTTCCAGTGACTTTGTTCAGCTCTAAATAATAATTAATTTTATCTCTTATGTTTATTTGTTTGTTTTTCCAGTCTGAGACCTCAGATTGCCTGTACTAGAGTAACCTCTAGGACAGACAGACACAGCAACTATGTGCCTTGAGTTTCTCTCCAACTGTAGTTAATCCCACTAACTCAAATAATGCATTTTCTTGCCAACATGAGAAGGCGTCTTACTGAAATCAGAATAAAAGCAGATTTTAGTTAGTCAGACTGAGGCAAAATCCAGTGCTAGGCAGGTTAGATTAATGTCTGAATTAGATATTTTAATCTTTTTTAATTTTATGTTTGTGTGTGCACTCTGACTTTAGGATTTGAGGATACTGATATTGTGAGTGTTGAAATAATCACAAATTATGTGGTAGGAAAATTAGACTTTTATAATTTCCATTAATATTTGCATCATATTTTAATTGCCCATCAGCTTATACAAATGCATATTAAAAATGCAAGATTTGGCCAGACTAAGGTATCCAATAAAGGCCCCAAACTGGCCTCTGTCAGAGTTTTTTAAAGGGTCTTATCCATTGACTGCATCAACATATCTGGTACTTCTATAGTGATGCTTAAACAGTGCTCTAAAGCATAAATGGAAGTTGGAGAGTCTGGGTTCTTGCTGCCTGTTTTCTTTTCATAGTATTCATCCATTGTGGGTTATTTTATGTTGCAGGTAGAAGACACAATCACAGCAGGTACAGATATCCCCAAACTAGCTTTTACCTGTATTTGACAAGAGGCTGACAGGAGAACAGATTTCGGTGTTGACTGCACAAGTCTAACCACAGTCCTATCACTGTACTTTAGCATTATTACCACCTGAGCAAGGTATTATATTCAGCTGTGCTTCTGCTTGTGTCATACAGATGTGCCCAGGAACAGTGCAGTATAGAAATACTTAAACTCCTTGATAACACCCATTATTGGCTGAATGAATTGTCAGCTGCTTATTTGTGCAGTTGGTTCTCATTAGCCATTGTATGAAAGTGAAGATCTCTCTATTCTGTCTTCATCTGGCTCCTGTGTGGGAATTTTCATGCTGTTTTCAGAAAACTTCAGTGCATTAACTTCCCAGTCTCTTCAGATTAAACCGGAGAACTTCAACATATACATGACCTTTGGTGGCACCTTGAGATCTTCAGAGTTTCAGCTTCAACCAGCAAGTTGAGGGAGGTGATTCTGCCCCTCTGCTCTGCTCTCATGAGACCCCGCCTGGAGTACTGTGTTCAGCTCTGGAGCCCTCAGCACAAGAAGGTGTGGGCCTGCTGGAGCGGGTCCAGAGAAGGGCCACGAGGAAGATCAGAAGGCAAAGACTGAGAGAATTGAGGTTGTTCAGTCTAGAGAAGAGAAAGCTTTGGTGAGACCTCATTGCAGCCTTCCAGTACTTTAAGGGGATCATATACAAAAGATGGAATGAGACTTTTTACATGGGCAGATAGCTATACGATAAGGGGGAATGGCTTTAAACTAAAAGAAGGGAGATTTAGATTAGATATTAGGAGGAATTTTTTTTACTCAGAGGGTGGTGAGGCACTGGAACAGGCTGCCCAGAGAATCTGTGGGTGTCCCATCCCTGGAAGTGTTCAAAAACAGGTTGGATGGGGCTTTGAGGAATCTGTCCTAGTGAAATAAGTCCCTGCCCATGGCAGGGGGGTTGGACTAGATGATCTTTAAGGTCCCTTCCAAGACATATTGTGATTCTATGAAAATTTCAGTGTAATGAACAGATGTTTATTAAAAAGGTTTTTATTTCTACTGCACTCTCAATACATTGATTTTTAGTCAAGAATAATGCCATTTCTTTATTATTTTTGATAAAGCAGCATTAGGGTCTGAACTATGTATAGAGGGCATGTGCTGAAACTTTGTGATATGCATTTTTTTATTCCTTTACACATCTAACTCAAAAGTGGATGATTACAGAGGAATTGGGGAGGAGGGGGCGGGGGGGAGGGGGGTTGCTCTATGCCATTTCATTTAACAAAAATTCTAGTCTTCAACACTGAAGGTAAAAGGAAATTTAACCCTTGTGTTTGATTTACCTTGACACCTTAGAAAAATATGTCACTGATGCTGATGGAACATTTTGTGATGTCAGTTCACATTCAGAAATAGACTGGTGTATTTTTGACTCCTTGACTGAGCATCTGGGCTGGGTGATGAACAGTCTTTTGTGGCAGGACACATTTGGGCAGATTTTAAGCTGCATAATCAAGAGTGCGCATCCAATTAGTGTTCATTGTTTTCTGAGAAGATTGATAGAGTTCACTGACCTGAATGCCCATTTTATAATTAGGAAGATGTTAAAGTGACTGGCCTCTAGAAGAAGTTCTGACAGGTTCTTGGTAACCTATCAGGGTTGCTTTACTTTAGAAAAGGATTGAACACGAACTTTTTTATCTCTAAGTGTATTTGCAGTATGCCTCTGGGAGGGACAGCTGTGAATAATGACTGCAACATAATTTTAACGTTTCATAATCTTTTGAAAGCAGAAGGTATATATGGTTTGGCAAGAATTTATTTTTAAACTTTATTTTCAAACTTAAAAACCTTTCTTTTATGGTCTCTTTGAATCTTGAATACTCCTTTTTATCTTTTCTGATGACACTCTGTGTCACTGTATCACAATATGTAGCAGCTTCCTATTATTTGCCTTAGCCTCTGTAACCTGACTGTCTGCTGTATGGCTCTCCCATGTTATTGCAAATGAGAAAGCCAGACCTGTTTTGGCATCTGTGTTAAAGTGAAAAGTGTATAACAGTATTACATCTGGCAAGTCATATGGATGCCTTATTTGATCACATCAATCACTGGCTTTGTGGCTGAGACTTTTTAATGATAGTACCAAGGGCATTAGATCTGATTGAAACAGAAAGGACTGGACCCAAAAGAAATATGTCAAAATCTAAATATGTCTCAAGAAGAATTCAGAAGCCAGTACATAAAATTGCGATATGGAAACTACTGCTTATCTGCTCCCTAACCCTGGAAAAGCAGCATGAATGCTGCTCTCTCTGTAAAATTCCTTGGACACCTGATATCTGACTTCGGTCAACTACAGGCTGTTTTGTTCCTGATGTGGCCAAATAAGCTTGTGTTTAAGCCCTGTTTGGATCTGAAAATGTGAACTTACTCTCCTTAACCCTGGAGCACTCCTAGCATACAGTAAAAGCACTCAACACAAAGTGTTAGTGCCCACTGCTGTTCAAAACAGAGCTGAAATTCTGAGGCAGAAACTGCTTTCCTAATACCTCTGGAGCCAGAGCCCAAAACTCTAATGGCTGTAGGAGACCAGAATTAGATATGTGTCTTTGTGTGATGGTGCAAATATGAGCTCAGACTGTCAAGCTCTGCTCGTACTATTAGCTTAGAGTCTGAAAGTAGTCATGGGAAAGAAACAGTCTGATACAGGACAGACAACATGCGACTGTGTGGGGAAAGTGAAGGACCATGCCAAGAGGTCTTGGAAGAAAGAGGCAGTTGGTGGGACAGTATAAGGAGATTGGAAGAGAACACTGCAGAAAGGGTCATCAAGTGAAGTGCTCAGGCAGGAAGTATCAAAGGTCAGTTCAGTTCCTTAGTAAGCCAAATCTTCCACCTGCCAGGAAAGGGCTCAAGGCTGCTCAGCAGGCATGGCTCAGTAGAGAACAGAGAAGCTTTTCAACTTTCCCCTTTTATACCTTCATGTAAATAGCTCACTGTCATATGAGAAGAAACTGTTGTGTTCCCTGTCTGTCGAGAAATGTTCATCTAATACTATTGCTAAGAGTATTTAGAGCAGGAAATAGCATTTTTGTAATTCCAAGTATGTGTTGTAGTTACAAATACGCTGTCTTCCTCTGTGTCCAGAGAATCTTGAGTTCTTTGAAACGTTGTGGTGATTGTCATCAGCTTTGTCACGGCCTGTATTTGACTTTGTCAGATTTGCCTAGTCCTCTTAATATGATCCCTGGAAAGTTCTACAGTATTTTGTCTTGTGTCTTTGAATCTTTGACCTTGAGTACTGTGTTGAGCTTTGGGCCCCTCAGTACAAGAAGAACATCTAGGCCCTGGAACGTGTCCAGAGAAGGGCTACAGAGCTGGTGAAGGGCCTGAAACACAAGTCCTCTGAGGAGCGACTGAGGGAACTGGAGTTTTTTAGTCTGGAGAAGAGGAGGCTCAGGGGAGACCTTATTGCTCTCTACAGCTACCTGAAAGGAAGGTGTGGGGAGCTGGGCATCGGCCTCTTCTCACAGGTAACTAGTGACAGGACTAGAGGGAATGGCCTCAAATTGCACCAGGGAAAGTTCAGGTTGGAAATGAGGAGAAATTTATTCTCAGAAAGAGCAGTCAGACATTGGAACAAGTTGCCCAAGGAGGTGGTGGCATCACCATCCCTGGGGGTGTTCAAGGAAAGATTGGACGTGGTGCTTAGGGACAAGGTTTAGTGTGTGACACTGGTGTTAGGGTGATGGTTGGACCAGATGATCTTGAAGGTCTTTTCCAATCTTAATGATTCTATTCTGTAAATCCAAATATTTTAAGCAAAGAACTTTTACCAATATGTTTGTGCAGTGTCTGTTTCTTAACTACCTTTGCCTTTGTCCCTGCCCCATATCTCTGGATATGAAACTTTGCGTCACTGATTTTTTCTATATAACATCTAAATGACCATTTATTTATTTATTTATTTATTGCTACCTTGTTCATCTGAAGGCACAGGCAGGACAAGAAGCTATCTTTGTGTGTATGGGTGTATGCTGCAGGACATTTTGATCCTCTAATCATTCCAACTAGTGACTAATTAAAATTGTTGTATATTCCATGCAGAGGAAAGTCCCAGAGGAAAGGCAGAGCATCTGGGCTTCATCTCGATGTGTCATGATATGTCACCTAATTTGACCAGAGAGTTTGGAAACTCATGGTTTCCTCATCTGGTTGTAGTCATACAGCATATGTATTTTTTTTTATCTGTTTCTAGGTTTTTAGGTGACATTGCCTGATCTGAGATAGGGTAACCCTTGAAGGTGAAAAAAAATGGATTGAATTGTGAATGCCATTAGACAGATAGTAGGATGCATACATATCTGAGGGTGGATATTCAAAGCTGAACTTCTGAACTGTTAAGCAGAAGCTTGTTACTCACTACCTGCAACCAGTACAAATTGTTTGTAACCTTTGGTAACACCTGGACTACATGTCACCACCTCAGTCTGCCTGTTAAGAGAGACATGAGCCAGAAACAGCAATGAGGAGGCTGATTCCATGCTGTGCTTCTGCATGTAGACAATTTAGCTTGGGACAACTGGGAGCTTGAGATGTTGGAAAGGAGAGATGATGCTAATAAGAGTTTCTGAAAAGATGAAACAATCTCAAAAGAAAGAAGGGAGCTTGGAAGGAAGGTGAACACCTTGGCTAGAAGAAAAATCCTCGAAGTGATCCTGGAGACCAAAGATCTCACCAAAGAGCTATGTGGAGATGGATGACAGGGGACACCTAGGGACACTGGCCCATAAAACCTATGACTAGTCACAGTGTACAGCAACATAGCTGGAATTCATCTGACCTGATGCCTGATTGTCATGGGCCAGCAGTGACATCCCTGGTGGGAAGGGATAGTAAGAAATCATGGCAAGAGCACTGGGGCAACGAAGGAGTGAATGCCTGGGACAATCAAATAGGGTAAAACTCTCACCTCCTGGTTCTTAAATAAGCCCCAGTATGCAGACCTAGTGTGGGTTATCATTCACTGATTCACCTCTGACACTCTGACTCATGGATGCCAGGGCTACTGGGGCCCCAGTGACTTGGGCAGCCTTGCAGCTGTGCAAATCTACCTTTCCT
Source organism: Nettapus auritus (assembly GCA_011076525.1). Lineage (NCBI taxonomy): Eukaryota > Metazoa > Chordata > Aves > Anseriformes > Anatidae > Nettapus > Nettapus auritus. Next base: position 148,674,176 of record CM021765.1, read on the forward strand.
TAGGGAGTAGGTTACTGAAGGATTTTTGACACCATCCATTTTCCCACCACCAAGTCTTAGCAAAACCTATAGATATTTCAGGGCAGGAACTCATATCAAGATTGCATTTTCTACTAAAACTGGGTCTTTGGACGAATTATAATTATCTAACTGAATGATGCGACCTGAACTTTTGTAAGACAGATGGTTTTAAATATAAAAATACCCTGACTGTAGATACATAATATATTTTTGACTTATTTCTCCTCTTCTCTCTTCTCCTCTGCATAGTGAGTGACAACTATTTAAGGTCTGCAGATTCCTCTGTACAACTACTGCATGGTATTCTCATTTTCTTCACCTGTTTTTTTTTCCCTCCCATTTTAATACCCTAACTTTCTACTTGTCATCTACTCTATTCTTTGTACAGCTGTACTGTATGTTCAAATCTTCAGTTTTCCTAACTGCTCAAAGGACATTCATGAGTGCAAGTTCATTGTTGTGGAAGCATCTGTGGAATATTTCCAGTGTTCATGTATATTTTATCACAAGGAGTTATAAGCATCAAACTTCAGTGTACCATTAAAGGAAGAAAGACCTTTATTTATTTAAGGAAAGCGGCTAAAAACAAATTTGGCTTAAATATAATAATCTCATTAGTACCTTGTAGCTCATTCTATTTTATTTGAGGTTTACATTTCCTGACTTAGATGAATCTGGTCACAGAACCAACTAAACCACTGGATGTGACTCATAAGAAGGGTATTGGTACCGAGTGGTGTTTTTGTATCAAAATGAGAGCAGAAATAGGCCATATGGGACCCAGCGAGTAGTATCACTGGAGGTACTTCTGGCACAGGAAGTGTACATGTGCTAGAATTAGGTCATGCTCCTCATCCAGTTTCTCACACAAAATTGTCTGACCCTGGCACTTGCTCCAGTGCACCTGAGGGAGAGCTATCTGGCCCAGCATCTGTCATCAGTTTTAAATCTTAAAATGGAGATTTATGGTAGTCTGTGGAAAAATCATTGTTTCAAGCAGATCTGCCATGTGCTGCACTACCCTCCCTGAGGGTGTCTGTGATTCTTGATGGAGTCTAGGTTACTAGTAAGGAAAATAGAACACTGGAAGGGTTTTGTTTGAATTAAAAAAAAATCATCTTACATGGTTACCCAAAACAGAATAATATGAGAAGGTATGACTCTATAAAGACTCAAGGTGATCAAGCTAGAAAGCCCTGCTCTGGCAGGGACATATTTTGGGGATTTTTGCACTTTTTTTCTTCGGCATGGACCACAGAACACCAGCTGAAATCATCTGGCTTTTTCTATCTGACTGGTTCCTTGCCATTGCAAGAGTCTTAGATATTGTCTACATGTCAAACTCTCCTGTTCCTCATATATAACTAGTGACTACTCAGTCTCTTTGTGGGTTGATTTTTCTTCCTTTTACTGGTAAATAAAATGAGACAGGAGCCAGCCTCTGGCCCTGAAACTGCCTTGTACAACATTCCTTGTATCTCTGTGGTGATGCTCGTCCTTCCTAAAACAGAGGTACACAGACCTAGATAAAACCTTGTCAGAAAAACTACTACAACAACAACAACAACAAATCTGTAAAAATCTGATTGAAAGTTTGCCAATGCTTGGACGTGTATATTTATGCCCAACAGATAGACAGTAATTCAACCAAGGTCTCTGGGCCTTTTCTAGGTGTCAATTAGCCAATTTATGTGTAATATCTGCCTGATGGACTGTGTACGTCCCACATTAAGGTTATGGAGTATGCCATTGCAGTCTTAGTAAATGGTTAGAGCCCAAGCTGTACTGATCCAAAGGTGCAATGTAGGGCATGTGACTAGATCTGCTTGATGTCCTGCATCCTCTGCCAGTATATTAGATTGGGATTTGAAAATTAGACTCTGAGACTTTCATGACTGATAAAATTTAGATCGGTGGGAGAGGCAAATGTTGCAAGTTTCTGTTGTATTCCTGTGCAGAGTATTCTCCCTGTGTTCTGTTACTAATTCTCTATTTAGAATTAAGCAGATTTCAATGTTTTAACTGTATAAATGTTGATATATGTTCTATAAATATTTCAACTTCTATTGTTGTTTTTCCTGCAGTGTACTATGATATTTACTCTATTATTTCCTGAATGATCTTGTGCCTTGCTCTAAAACTTCTGCATAACAGAAAGTCCTTCTGGGACTAATGTGAATGATGCAGGTGAAGAATCAGTCTTTCTTTCTTTTTTTTTTTTTTTTTCCTCTCTCACAAAAGGAAACTTCTGTGTAGGAAAAAAGCACAATTATTTTAGATTTACATACCACTGTAATGCTAGATACATATCAATGAACAGGTAACAAAGCACTATATTACACACTTTGAAGGTGATTAAATGAATACTTTCTCTATCTGATGAACAGTTTAATGCTAGAAATAACTTGGGAGGCTCTTCTATGTCAGTCTGCTGTAGAGAGAGTGTGGCAGTGTTTTAAGTAGTGCAGTATGTTCTGCGAGTTTGGTGCAGTGCAGCAAGCTTGTATAATGTTAGCATCATCTTGATGTTACATTTGGATCTTAACTTTCAGAAACGGAAAGCATCCAGTGTTTTGCCTTTCTTTTCTGTCTCTCTTCCCCTTGTCTTCTTCATTATTTTTAAAAATCAAATTATAGCTTGACAAATGAGTTCCAGTACGATGTTGCTACCGGTAAGCCCACCATTTGCTGGAGTTTAATTTTTGTCTAAGACTCTTGATGAAACTTTCTGCTTACTCTGGCAAGCTTAACTCTAAGCTTTTTTTTTTTTTTTTTTTTTTTTTTTTCTTTTTCCTCATGTAGTCAGGAAATAAATGATAGAAGTGCTGTTGCATTTTTCTTGGTTTGTCTTTGGTCTTAAAATTTAGTTTTAAAGTCAGGCCCATTCATTGTTAAGTGTTAAGAAAAGCTTCAAAGCTGGTAGTTGTTGCAAGGCTAATATTTTATACTTCTCTTTCTCTGAAATCATAGAATCATAGAAATAAACATGAAATCATCATAAAAATATACACAGAAATCATCAGAAACACACATGCAACACATCTTCCTTTTGCTATTGGGTTTGCTATTTTCTCACTCACATTTGTTTCCATGTACTAGGACTTCACAACCAGTTCTTTGGGTTCCAGAACTGTAAGGCACGAGTCATGAGCTGTTGTCTTTAAGACTCTTTCTGCAGTGAAGGTGTGTTTTTCCAGGCCTTTTTCTGTAGATCTGCTTAGTCTCATAGTAATCTTTTCTGCTTACTCATAAAAGGACAATCTAATTTAGAAGCCTGCTTCTCCTGAAAGGTAATTTTTTTTATCTGCCAATTTTAGCCTCATTTTTTGGAATGGAGTCATCTTTTTCACAACTGAGGACTAAAAATGATGAATGATTTCACTTATTTATCCAGGCAAAATAATGCACTTTTTTGTTGTTGTCTTTTGTTGTTGTTGTTGTTGTTGTTGTTGTTGTTTTTAAGATGCCAGGTTTATTTCAAAATTAATTTACCCAAAATATAGCCAGCAGTCACCTTGTCTCATTTTGTTCAGCTTGTTGTCATGATCATTAATTAAGCTGAATCTTTCAAATGTAAATATCCTTCAACAAACTAAAATTGTTTTATGGAAATAACACTCATGGGTGTTGTTGCTAGGCTGTTCATGCACGTTTGAGTATCCTGCAGCCCTCAGGAAGAATAAAAGTAATGCAGTAATTAATAATTTCATAAAAATATTGATTAGCAATCATAAGTTTCAGATGCTTTCAAAAAGAAAATTGTAGTGATTTTTTTTTTTTTTTTTTCAATTTATCTTTCCCATAATATTTACCAGTAGTAAAAACATGACAACAAAAATAATAATGGCCCAGGAAGGTTATTTCTGGTACTTTAAATATATTGTTGTATATTACCTTTATATATGTTGCATATTTTCAATTATCCCATCTGCCTTCTCTCTCATTTTTCTTCCATCTTCTCAGTTTTCTGGGAGGATTTCAAATCCTAATCTTATTTCAGCTTCCTGAACCTAACTACTACTAGTAGAAGAAACAGTTTCTCATTCAGTTCTATGCTATACAGTTTCTGCTAAGAAAAAAAAAAAAAAAAAAAAAATCTTAAGTGAGGTTTATAATTTATCTTTCTAGCAGAAAATGAGTATTGGTGCTGGATGCTGAACCAAAATCTGATGCAAGGACATCTGGGCTAAGGCACAAAAGAAATTTAAAGCTAACTATCTTCTTCAGAATTTATTCTACTCTCTAGCACTCATAAATGTACAATTTCTCTTCTGCCTCCTATTGCATTTGCCATCACCCTTGTTCCTGAATCTTTATTTTTCTCTTTCAATAAATGTCAGAAAACTGGAACTAGAAGCCAGTTACATTCATGTTGTGTTCATTGTAAAAGGAAGGTCTGAGTGCCCTGTGCAGGGAGTGTAGGTTAGTGTTTCATGAAGGGCATGGCATACAGTGGTAAGTGGTGAAAAAATTCATTGAAATTTTGTTCAAACTTCTACTCCTTATTTTTGATAGTTTCTTATTCTTGAAGAGTTACTTTGAACAATTTTTCTTTTATGTGTATATATATATATTTTAAGAAAGGAGACCTTATTCTCCTAGTATTTTTAACACTGAGTGTAAAGGATGATGAATTTAAGGACAGCCACTGCCCAGATGGTCTCTCAGTTCTGTTAACAAAGACATTTTTTTCTCAACACTGCAAGTTCTCCATAGGATAGGATGATGCAAAATCCAAGTGAACATAAGTTTTTTTATACCTCTCAAATACAATAACAGCTCAAAGGATAGATTAGGGTGGAGCTTGGAAGTTCTAATTTGGTTTTAAAAATACCAGAACCTCAATTTCACCAGGACTTTATCTCAGAGATAGTTACCACAAAAATGCAGAACAACTATATTCTGAAAAAAAGGGATGCAGGAAAGAAATAACATGTTTCATATTCAGAAAACATTGAAATATTAGCAGCAAAAGATACAAAGCCATGGAAATAGCTGATGACCATTATCTTGGCTTAGACTATTATCTTGGCTTATTCCTCAGAATGCCCCTTTTGAGGGTATTTTCCTTGTTTAATGAGGAAGATCTAGCTGATGTAGTTACAAATCCAAAAAGTGTCATCTGAGTGCAAGTTATGTCATGCTGTGGTTCCGAAATATGAAATGTAGAGGTTATATTAAAAAGCTGTAAAAAATCCATCAGATCTCTTGATAATTAATTGATAATTAATTTTAATTTCCAGAGGCTGAATTATTTTCTTTATCAAGTTCTTAACTTCTTAGTACTATCATTAATTTCTCCTTTTCTCCTAAAGCTCTCTTAAGAAATTTTAAACTACTTTAAAGGGAAAGTATTTTATCAATGTTACATAAATGAATTAACTCTAGGAAGGCTTACAGACTATCTTCTGTGTTCCTTTAACCTTTGGGAGCTTTTAAGGTTTAGATATCTTTTCACCTGCTGCCCTTTATTTTGTGGCTCTCTCTTTTTTTGTGGTGCACAGAAAACACTCAACAATCTGCCAGCTAGATCATGGCAGAGTGAAATGGTTTTATTTATTGTTAAGAATAAAATCTTTGATATGATCTATTCCATCAAGACATAATAGAAAATCTAGATGTCTGCATGGCCTTATTATCATTACTCTTCATGTCCTCTTCATCAAACTTCTAGTATCATTTTGTTGAAAATAAGGTATCTGAAAAATAGTTTGTCTTTGCTCTTGTCCAATGTTAAGAAAAATATGCTGAGGTTTGGGGACTTTGGTTGACCATTCTTCCCACAGTTTATGACATTTATTCTTCGATTTCTTTGTGAGAGGAAAAAACCTCTAATTATACAGGACACAGATTTTCTTGTTCATTTGTCCTATGAGTGATTGGAAGGCACAATCTATCAAACCTTTGCAGAACAACCCAGAGCAATTTAAGTGTTGATTAAACCTCCTTTCCAGGGTAAAATGAAGCCTGAAAATAATGTTTTTGAAAAAATCAGCTACCGAGCTTTAAGGCAAACTAAGTTACCAGGCTTTTAAGGCAGATTTAAGTCTGCCTTCCTGTGTTTCACAAGGCTGAATTATATACCTGAAATAATGATCACAGATGTGGCTTTACACATGAAAATTCCACTTATCATACTGCTAGGGTGATGGAGAGCAAAGAACTGAACTCCTAGAGAGGGTCACTAGTGACTATGTGAATAGTAAATTGTTGCCACATTATCCATGTTTTATTGTGTTTTATTTAAAAGGTACAGTCAGTTCTTTGCTCTGAAAAGTGATTGGGCTGTGAACAACAGGATGAAACTACTCCTTCCAGCAAAATCTGAATGTTTCTTCCTTCCTTTTCTTCCTTCTTCCTTCACCATTTTCATCCCATCAGTTGACCATGCACAGGAATATAATGTGATAATTTACACTTTTTTTTTTTTTTTTTTTTCTTTTTTCTTCTGAGTCACAAGGAGATGCTAGTTAAAAATGTGCAAAAGTGGTAAGCGAATTGATCCCCCTGAAGAATGGAATGAATGTGAGTTTTGAAGAGAATGGAGGTGAAAGACTGCTCCTAAACAATTCTCTCACTTCCAAAACTGGGACTAGATTTCAGAGGCTGAATGACCTAACAAAAAGAGACTGTAAACTGTGACTTTTTTTTTTTTTTTTTTTTTCCTATTGGCTGAATCTAGATGACCCTGCTATTTGAGGTTGAGCTAAGAGCACACAAACAAAAAAAACTAACACAAAACCAAACTAAACCCAAACCAACTAACCAACTACTCTCCACCCCCTACTCCCCATCATTTTATTATGTTTTTTAAATTTAATGGTAAATGACTTAAATATGAAATGTCATATACATTAAAAAATTCCAAAGTGACTATAGTCAGTTTATGTAGCTCTATACCACCCCTGTAGGGTACAGTCTCAGGTTTACTGTCCATAAGGGATGGAAGAAAAAACATCTGCAATGATTTGCCTACATTTTGATATTATGAATATATTTTAAATCCATCTCTTCATATTTGTATTCCGTGCTACAATGGTGGTGAGTAAAAGTACAGACAGAGAGGCTTTACCTTCTCAAAGATGAGTAGGAGAGAAGTTTTCATGCATCTGCAGAGATAGCTGTAATTGTCACAAGGCTTACTTGAGCATCTGCAGAAGAAAATTCTCAATCGTTTAGAAATGACTGTCAGATGTAGGACAGCATGCAAATCAAGCAGATAACAAACACAACTGTGGCATAACTCAAGAACAGAATCTTGATTTTTTTTGCAGTGCTATAATTGTGGAATAAGAAAATAAAGCAAGTGATAAGGGGAATTATGGAGAAAATATGTTGGCTTACTACATATTATGCATAATCATTCACAAAGACCACTTAATTGTGGTGGAAAATTAAGTGTTGCAGTTTTTCACACAGTGGGATAGAAACTTTATGTATAGTCATTTGTGTACCAACTCTTTTCAAAATTAATGACTTCTCTGAAAGGATATATTTTTCTCTATGGCCATTGCTGTCTCAAACCAGGGAAATAGCAAAATGTTTCCACATTAATTATTTGTTATCATATAACCTCAGTGAAAATAATCCATTGTTTCTGTGGTTATTATTTAAGAGCTGAAAAGACAATGTATTAGGAATATTTAAAGATATAAGAACACATCCTGTATCAACTGATGCATACAAATCAAATGATTTCATGTTTGACAGGATATATTAATCTGCAGCTAAATTGGTTTAAGCCAGCTACTGGTTGTAGCCCCTTAATGTTATCTTGCCTAAAGATAAATTAAGTTTAGGATGAGTACTTGTTTCCTTGTTTTTCCTCGTGCTTCAGTGTTCAAAAAAGCACACAAATCTAAATGGTGAGAATTTTTACTTCATTCTTTTTATCAGTCCCCAAAGGGTCAGAATTGCTAACATACCATGAAAATTTCACTCACCTCTGACATTGTATCTACAACCTTCAGCTGAAAGTATATGCAAATATTTTCTTAGTGGTCTAAGTTGCTTTCTACTTTGTATGAAAATAGCAATTTTAAAATCCTCTTAGGCATGACAAAGATGAAGAGATGCTGTCAGTAATATAATACTAATTTCTGTTTCTGTCACAGCGTGTTTAAAGTTTTTATGAAGCAGTTTGAAAGCTAGAAAAAATTATATCTGGTAAAGTTTATGACATAATTTAGGCACATGAACAATGAATTATAGCAAACTATTCCTGAAAACTATCTGATAAATAAATGTTTTCTGTAGAAACATATTATAAAGCAGAAAGACATGGAGAAGCTTTATTTCTAGAATGTATTAACACTTCAATAACTACCTTTACACTTTATTTTAACAAAAAATTTATCTTAACCAGATTTAGCCATTTGCACTTTGCTCTCAACTTAGCCATTTTGGAATTGCGATACTCAGTCCTACCTTGAACACAACAGTGGAAAGACCATGTCATCCAGAGGTATAGACAGTATGCAGAACCTGCTAAGTATTGATTCTGTTAGGCTTGAGCTTCCAATTAAAATGAAGTTCAGTTTTTCGTATCCTGAGATTTGTGAATGAAGAAAGATGTATTCAAATGTATTAAAACTGATAAGAGCTACTTTAAATTTATATGGGATTTTTAATAGTTGAACAATACATTTGGAGGCAGTACAAGTGTACATTTCAGGAAAAGTACATGTTATACAGTATTTCTTGAAAAGATCCTTTTTCATCTGTCTTTTTTTCCATCCAAGAAATATTTTTCCTCCAGTTTTACCCTATTATCAAAATAAGAATTAACAGTAAATTTTTATGCTAGGTAAAATGCAATAATCAATGGATAAATCTCCCTCAGTCTTGACTAGCTTCAAGAAACATCTACTAGTAATAACAAAAATGGATATATAAAAGCAAAATACATATTTTCTTGCTTCAGTAGTAATAAAACCAGACTCTGAACTAATGGAACCCATCAGATATACAGCATGTTATTGATGGCAAAAATGAAATAAAAAATCTCTTTTTAAATGATAAGTTCTCATTTGCTTCATAACATTTTAAAACCAAACAATATGAAAGCTGGCTGAGCAAATATAAGCCTGCTTTGAAGTAGTATTTCTTTGAGAGGACATCATGTGAAATGAATCTCTTTTTGTAATCATCTTTATTTGACTTCTACTAATTTGTTAACAGATTATTTCTTTATGCAATTTTCTTCTAAAGAGGCTTGGTGCTAATTTGCTTCTTTTAGCAGTACTATTTAATTAGGCAATCACCTTTGTGTCTACATGGTGGCAGAAAAAAGGAGGTGACAGCATTACATAATGGGTTCATTCAAAAGAATGCAAAATATAAATTTGATCTAACAAAACAAAATGGGTTTATAATACAGCTAAGACTGATTAACAAATAGATTCTTCATGTTAACATATCTCCATTGCTGGGGCCTAATCCAATATGTTTTCCTACATAGAGTATAACAGAAGTTTTTCAAATGGAATATTATTTAACCAGGTAATCCTTTTAAGACTTTTAAGGCTCCTTGCAAGCCTCACATTTATGTTTGACTGGATTTTTCTTCCTTTACTCAAGTTGAGTAATATCTTTTATCCTTGAAAATTCTTACTCTAATCCCTGAGATCACTTGAAGGATGAAGTAATGCTTATTCTCCTAAGAATGCAGGAATTCTCAATAGCTTTTAACATCAAGAAAAACAGGTGAATCAGTCTACAGATACACAGGCACATAATGTCAGTTGGAAAGCATGACACATAAAATCAGCAATTTCCTTCAAAAGAGATGACCATTGAAACATATCCGCCGCATACTTCAATAATTCAGGGCTTTCTGCGGCAACAGTTAGTATCAATAATTCAGTAAAGCTTGACTATTGCCCCAGAAAGCCCTGAACTGTTGAAGTGTATTGTGGATATACATTTTATATTTGGAGTCAATTTGAAAGTTATGAGCCTTTTCTGCAACAAAAATAAAAATCCTTGGTAGCACATTTATTTATTTTCCCCGATATTGAGAAACCTCCAAAAACTTCAATTAGAGCAATAATATTCAAAACTACAATCTGTAGTAGGTCATTTTTAATTACATAATATAGAAGAGTTCAAAGTCAGCGAACATTTCTGAACCCTTGCTCAGAAGTAATGAAAGTCATAACTGCACATTGCTTGAATGCTTGAAGATTTGTAAACAATGAAAGATACCAAAAAACAAATTTTCATATTATTTCTTTAAAAATATGAAGTAAATTTAAAATATACAAAATAATATTTTGTAGTGAAAGTAGTACTTTTACAATTATTTTGTTGTTGCTTGGTTTTCAGCTTCTTTTTCCCTCTGTTTTTCATGTGATGTTTAAAGTTTTTCATCACAATCATAAAGTTTTCATTTTTACATATATGTTTTAATAAAACTTGTAATTATAATGAACTTTCATGATTACAGAATTTAAAGGAGAAAAAAAAAAAAAGCTCTAAAGTATTGAACGACTTTATAAAGTAATGAGTTTCGCTCTCTACGGGTACCTCAAAGGAGGCTGTAGCGAGGTGGGGGTTGGTCTGCTCTCCCACGTGCCTGGTGACAGGATGAGGGGGAATGGGCTTAAGTTGCGCCAGGGGAGTTTTAGGTTGGATCTTAGGAAGAAATTCTTTACCGAAAGGGTTGTTAGACATTGGAACGGGCTGCCCAGGGAAGTGGTGGAGTCACCATCCCTGGAGGTCTTTAAAAGATGTTTAGATGTAGAGCTTAGGGATATGGTTTAGTGGGGACTGTTAGTGTTAGGTCAGAGGTTGGACTCGATGATCTTGAGGTCTCTTCCAACCTAGAAATTCTGTGATTCTGTGATTCTGTGAGTGACAGCCACTATACGGTATACTGATGGCTTGGTATGGCACTACTGGCCTGAAGAATTGTCACTGTAAAAATATTTCTGTGATCTTAATTATTATTTCATTGAAACATATTCTTCTGTTCTTCTGTTTGATACTTCAGTAATCTTTGTCAGCTTTGTAAAGCTTAAATCTCCCTGCAATATGTTTCAGTTTTTGGCCTAATTAATATACTGCTCAATGTACTAAAATAGTGCTCTACATAATTGAATGATCAGTGTAAATTCGATATTGACAAGGATCATTGACCTAATGTGCAGACAATTCCAAAGGCTGGATTCCCAAAATTTTGCAAGGAATTCAGAGTGTGGAGTTAGCACCACATGCACTGCATGGCTGTAGTCAATTATTAAAAATAATTCTTTTGCATTTTAGAATTGTATAGAGCATTTCAGTGTGCCTAGAGCACTTCATGGCATCTTACTGCTTTAAAAACAGGAAGAGACAAAAACAAAGTGCAAACTGACCTCAATGAGAGTTGGTATGACATTAAAAATAAATAAATTAATTAAAATGATATTTTGAACTGAACTGTCTCCTTCTCTGGCAAAGTTTAGTCTTCTTATAGCTTTCAGTTTACTGTAAAGGTGAAAAGACAGGTAACACTGAGTTTGTGTATTTGTTACAAACAAAAAATTTATATATATTCCTGATTGGAAACAAACAAACAAAAAAATCTTTTTGTTGTAATTACTGGGTGGCAAATTAACTTAGAAGTATTTGTATATGTTGTTTGCTAGTATAAATCAGAAGGCAGAGCCAATGGCATTTTAAAAGACAAAGACAAGTGTATCTCTTGGCGCTACTTAACTCCTCCCTACAATTTGTAATCAGAAGTTCAAGTCCTCATTCCCTTGGATTAATCTCAGGAGAATGTCTGTTGCTAAAATTTAGAAATGGGGGATATGAGGAAAATAGTTGTGTGGAGAAGGACCTGGTAGTCCTGGTGGACAGCAGGTTAACCATGAGCCAGCATTGTGCCCTTGTGGCCAAGACGGCCAATGGTGTACTGGGGTGCATTAGGAAGAGTGTGGCCAGCAGGTTGAGGAGGGTGATTCTGCCACTCTACTCAACCCTTTTGAAGCCACACCTGGAGTACTACGTCCAGTTCTGGGCTCCCCAGTACAAGAGGGACATGGAGCTACTGGAGCAAGTCCAATGGAGGGCTACTAAGATCACTAGGGGACTGGAGCATCTTTCATACAAGGAGAGGCTGAGAGAGCTGGCCCTGTTTAGCTTGGAGAAGATTGAGAGGGGAACTTATCAATGTGTATAAATATCTGAAGGGAGGTTGTCAAGAGGATGGATGGGTCTTTTAAGTGGTGCCCAGTGACAGGATAAGAGGCAATGGGCACAAACTGAAACACAGGAAGTTCCAGCTGAATATGAGGAAACATTTCTTTACTGTAAGGGTGACAGAGCACTGAAACAGATTGCCCAGCGAGGTTGTGGACTCTCCTTCTTTGGAGATATTCAAAACCCACCTGAGTGCAACACGCACTAGGCGACCCTGCTTGTCAAGGGGTTTGGACCAGGTGATCTCCACATCTCCCTTCTAACCTCAGCCATTCTGTGATTCTGTGCAACTCTAAAATACATGCAAGAATATCAGTTTGGGTTTTCTCTAAGACTACTGCATGTGGCAACCTATTTTAGGAACAAATAGGCTGTATGCCGTGTTAAAAAGGGAAGTAGTTGTTTGATATACTTAGGCTTTCTTTTCTGGAACTTGAAACCTTATCATAGTTTTGCAGAAGTTTCTTCCTCTGACTTCCCAGTTTCACTGCAAGCCAGACATGCCATCCACATGTAGACCAAGCTGGTCCTTACCCAGGCAATACAACATGGTCCTCCCTGGGCCAGAAATTTTTAGTTTGCATCTAAAAGCATAAATTATACCAGCAGCACTCTCTCAGATTGGTTTCTTAAGAAATGTCTGATACTATATAACAGGTAGAATCAAGTCCTGTTTGTTGAAAGGTTTTCTTGGCATCTGAAGCTGAAAGATTCTGTGTAACACTTGAGAGTGAACAACTGAGCACTTCAAAGCTCAACATAGGGTTGCTAGTGTCATCTTTCATTTCTGTCCCTTGTGTACAGCATCACAATTTGGAATAGAGAGGGATGTTTTGGAAGAAGCGTCAGATGGTTCGTTTTTACTTATTTATTCATTTCAGTATTTTGCAAAACTGCTCTTCATTTCATTTGTGCAAAGCAGATAAAATTAATTACTGCACTACAGATAATAGTGCATAAAGGTCATCCTTTGAATTGTATTTTGCTTTGGTATCTTTTTCATGCTTTGAAGATAATGGTGTGATGTTGTCTGTACACTGTGGAGTGCACTTCTTTCCCCTGGGAAGCATATTGAGAAAACAAATAATTGTAACAGGATTGTTCAGCATAGCTGTTCTGCAGTGTTTGTTCCTGCTTTAAATGTCTCTGCTGCTTAAAAGAGTGCCTGATGACAGTGCAGAGGTTCCTCAGTCTGTAAATGCAAAGACATCGATCTGAGGACACTGATAGCGATGTATCTGTGAGAAAAAAAAGGATGTGCTGGGTTGGAGGTCATTAAATTATTCCAAATGGTTTGCTGCTGCTATGCCTTTCTACAACATCCTTCTTGTGCACCCCCCTTCCCTTGCACCTTGTGAAGGATGTCAGTTCAAAATGGGTTTGTACATGTAGAAAAGTGTTTTATATATCAACCACCTCTCCCCATACACAATGCAAGGGTGTAAATGAGGTTACTTGAGAGAAAAGTGTTAGATCAGTATACATGCAGGTTTTTTCTTTTTTTTTTTTTTTTTTTTTTTTTTTATGTCTTTTCATCTATTTATTTATTTATTTTTTTCCTTTGGACAAGTGTTTTGGGTTTACAAATGGTCACAGAACGTATAGTTCAGCTTCTTTTCCTTGAACTGTGCAACAAACGTGTCACCCCATCAATGAAGATGCAAATATCAATCAGAGTGTTCACAGCCTACTTTGAAAGAGATTTCCTAATTTTTAATTTCTGTAATTGTCATGTGATGGAATCATCTGGGCTCTACCATCACATTCAGTCACAGTGGGTCCTGTGTGGGTCCTGTTCTGGAGGCAGCTCACTGTGCCAAAACATCAGGAGCAAGGGAGGTGCACACAAGTGCCTGTGCACATGCCTGGTGGTTGTGTGTCTATGCAGCTTCTCTCTGCTGCCTGCAAAGCAACTGGGAAGGGGTGAATTGCCAGGACAGTGGTGCTGAAGGGAGGAGAAGGTAATGAACAAGGAACAAAGTCAGGAACTCAAGGGATAACTGCTGAATTAACGTGGCTTGTGACCAGGCTTCTTATAAAGAAGTTTAAAGAAAAACAAATGCTATCTACTGCCTTAAGTTCAGCTTTTGTTGGTGATGGGATACATTATCTCTTGGAATATATAAGCTATACGGAATCAGAGATATATTATTTTGCATTATGAACAAGCCTTGCATAGGTCAGAGATGTTAAATTTGGAACTGTTTAGAACATATCTGGGTCATCTACACTCAGGAAAGTGTGCAGTATATCAGAAGTGCCTATAATAAGTGACAAAATAGTCTGAACTGCCTCTGATGCTGTTGATAATTACCATGTGATCCCTGGCTATTGATAGAAGTGTTTCAAAAGAGATATAGTGCTGAGTCTTGAGGACACTGTTAGTGCTGATGAGATCTCTCATAATCAGTAAGTGGTTCATCATGCTGTTGAAAGCCAGTAGAGGAAAATGTTTTGGGAAAGCCAATAACACAGAATAAGCCTCAAAGGAATGGTGTCACTGTCTGGCAGTGACACCACATACTCATGCCATTAGATGGATTCTCACAGTTCTTCACTGGAAATTATTAATGACAAGCAATATTTATGTCATTAAATATGTGATAGGACCCAGACCTGAAGAGCTTATGCAAAGTTTTTGTGGAATCAGTGAGATATATGGAAGCTCAGAAAAACTTGTGTTCCTACTGTTTCCACTGAAAGGATGATAAATATAGGATGATGAATTGCAATAGGAAAAACAATTCAAATAAAACAGTGAACTACTTTGTTTTTCATCATAAATTTACTAGTCCTTTACAGAAGAATCAGCATGCCTTGACAATTGTTGCTCTGCTGACAGATTAAGCTGTAAGGGAAAAGCATGTGTGCTGTGAGTGCCCCTTTACTTTTTGGAAGTATCTGGCTCTTTTCATGCTGGTTACTAATCCTAAAGGCAATAAAAGAGCCACTATATAACTATATAATTGAGCCACTGAGATCCTTTCAAGGACTTTTAAGAGGATCAGTAAACTAGCCTTGGATATCCAAAGCAACTATTCTGAAGCAATAAATTTAGCCCAAGTTTGTTTGTGTGTTTGTTTGTTTGTTTATTTATTTTGTGTGTAAATATTTGTACAGCATGGATCATGCAGTGCAATTTGACTTTACTCTGGCTAGCTAATCTATGACTGGATGATCTTTAGGGTACTTTCTTCTTCATCAACTGACCCCCATTTCTTAAAGGAAATTTTTCTAACCAAGGCTGATGCTAAAAACAGATTCTCTATCAGTTCAGAACTTAAAAAACAGTGATCTGCTAACTGTTCTGTCCAGTGCTGAAACATAGGCTACATACCAAACCGAGAGATTACTAATGGGCGTCCAGCTGCTCTACCATTGATTTCAATGGCAGCTGGGCACAAACCTTAGAGGATGGGGGCCTTGTAGCAGAGGCAGATCAAAGGGTAAAACTCACCACAGGTTCCAAATGTCTTTTCTCAGCAGTGACTTTCAGTGTTGCTGTGCATCCTTTGAAAGTGCACTGGAGTCTGTTAACTCATTTGACTGGAGTATTTGATTTGCTGTTTCTGATGAAAGCTGACAGTGGACAAAGGTGCACTTCTTTCTGCAGTTCTGTGCAGAAGAGCACATTTGGGCAAAATTTCATTGTTTTATACCCAATAATTCTCGAGTCTAAAGAGAGACAGTAGGAACACAGTGGGTTCAGACCTATTCAGCAACACAGGAAGCTGAACTGCTTCCAAAGCGCCTGCTTTGTCCGTTGGCAGTCTCTCTGAGACAGGATATTATGGGAAGGAAGATACCTCTCTCTCTCCTCCACCTCTCATCTCCAGCCCTTTATGTAACAGATTCTGTACTCTTTTGTTTTCTTAACAAAGGCATCGCTCCTCAGAGCCGCTGGGACGCGAGGTGGTGGGTCTGCATTCAAGAATTGCTTCCCCAGAAAGATATGCGGGAGGTGTGAATATTAAAAACAAGATGACTCATATTATTGCTCTGGAGCAGTGGGCTCTGTGGGTCTATCACAGTTGACCTGTGCCTCTTCATTTGACAGAGAATGAAGTGCCTGTACAGGGTAACACCACAGGATTCAGGTATCCTCACATAGGTGGTTCCAGGAGGGAGGATTGGCAGCAGCATGTACATCCCTGCAGGCCTTGTGTCTGGAAGTAGTCTCCTTGTGGCAAAGCACAGTATCAAATACTGGACTACCTGCTCTAGAGCAAGCACAGACTCCTGATTTTGTGTGTGTGTGTTTCTTGCTGAAACAGGGAGTAAGCCTTCTCATCACCTTTCTTGAGCCATGCAGTGCAAAAGAATACTGGGGTTAATCAGCTGGGTCAAGGCTGGGAATACGTTCTCTGCATCAGCACAAGATGGGCAGTTCTGGTAGTGAGGGGAAATGTGCTGTGAAATCTATCCTATCTCTACCAGTCATGCAAATCTTGAAAGGCATCTAGATCTTAAATAACCCATCATTTCATGCAGCATCCTGAGCAATATTTTTCTTACTGCTGTGAGCTCTGCTTTTCCGCCAGAGTTCAAGAAGTTCTGAAATACAGATTTTGAAGCAGCCAGCACTTTCCTGAAATGACTACAAAAAGAAACAAGCATCTTTATTTTATTTTTCGCCCCTCATAATTGCAGTCTGAACACCTTTCTAGTCTGTCCTGTGATAACTGTACCATGTTGTATCCTCAGGACTGTCTCTTTTCCTTGTTTCTGAAAGTGACAGTCATTTCTGCTCCTCATATAGCAGCAGGGAATACATTTGCACCCAGATATGCTATGGTGAGAGCAGAGGACTCAAAAATTCTTAATTTCCTATAGAGTTTATAAGGGTGATGTAGCCTAAACTATCACAACAGCCTTTGTCACTACTATAACACCAACTAAATTTAGCCCTCATCTGTAATTTTAACCTGGGAAGATTTAAATTTCAGTGAAGCCTTGGATGTGGCAGTTTTCTTTCTAAAAGCTTCTGTCTCAGCTAGATGAGGCAATGCTGAGTATTCTAGGTTCTGGAAGGTTTTGTGGCTCCTTAGCTAGATTTGTCCAAAAAGATGATGATTTTTTGCTGATTGTTGGCTTTTAAAATTTATTCTGCTTACTCTTGTGAAATCATTATGGATGTGCTATTATAGATCAGTTGTTACAAGTGTATGAGATGTTGCCCAGAAGAATACTCCAAAGTGGCTTCTGCTTCTGTACCAGAAAGATTTTTGAATAGATTCAGGCCACTTCTGATAGTTGAGATTTGCCAAGCTAGTATTTGGAGAAGAGCTCAGTGTTCATCATTGTGAATTTGGAAGCATTACTCAGATTTGGAAACCATTTAGAAATTTCATTTTAACTTCCCCTCTTTCGCTTAAGACCTTGGGAAGCCTAAGAAGTTATTTGGTAAACATTCTAGAAAAGGAGAAGAACTGTAAAGAAAAAAATGAAAATTACTTAACAGCAACTGTAATTCATCAGAAACATCTGTCCTAACTTCAACCGTACCTGTATTCCCATTTTATGTTATTTTGCAAATAACAATATAATAGAAAACTGAAATTGTTTTCTGACGAGTACAGGCTCTTGACTTATGAATGGATAATTGATACAGCGAGTTTTTAGATGTATCCATTAGTACAGTTCTTCTGTTATACTGCAGGTGTTCATTAGAAGGGATGCCATTTGCCTTCTTGTTTGATACTGCTGTTTGCAATTGCAGCAAGTTGCTGGATGCCTGGAGATGCCATACAGCTCTTTCTGCCTCTTTACCCTGTGGAACAGACACTGATTGTCACAATTCCTTCCAAATACTGCCACACCCAGTCCTTCCCTCTTTAACCTTGAAAAGTTAGGATCACACAGAGCAATTCCATAATCCACAGACAAATTTAAGAAATGAAGTAGCACTTTCTTTTACTGCAATACCTCATAAGAAGACTTGACTCTTCATAAGCCTTCCTGTGA
Source organism: Nettapus auritus (assembly GCA_011076525.1). NCBI lineage: Eukaryota > Metazoa > Chordata > Aves > Anseriformes > Anatidae > Nettapus > Nettapus auritus. The sequence continues at coordinate 148,692,347 of CM021765.1, forward strand.
GCTCAACAGCAAAGTTCTGTCAAGATGGATGTGTATTTCAGAGAAATTTGTAAGGAATTATATTTAAATTTGATGCTGGAAGAGATCTACGCTCAATAAACACATGTAATGGACTTTACATCTTGCGTAATTGGGCTGCTTGGTGACTATTACACAGCTAATAGCAAGAGAATTAAGGCATAATGTAGATTTCAACATGTTTAATTTCACAGGGGTTATTCAGTTTTTGTGTGATTCTCTAACATTTATAAGCTGATGCAAGTGCTTCATGCTCAAGTGCTGTCAAAGTTTCCTTGTTAGTTATGCATAATAATACAGTTGCATGTAAATGATAGTGCTTGTGTAGCCACTTTACCGGGAGAATTTGCCCTTTAATCAGAAGAGCAGGGAGGTGGAAAAGTGGTGGACTCGGGGAAAGGAAGTTAATATGTGCCCTTGCAGAACACTGCTCTCCCATTGAGTTGCATTCAGCTCATCACTCTTCTGTGCTTCAGTTATGCTACTGTCTAATTGAGCAGCAGAACCAGCCCTACTTCACCTGGGTGGACAGGTCTGAACTTTGAATAATTAGTTTTGGTTATTCTCATGGGGGGATGTACATAAGCATTAAGTGTTTTTCTCTGTTTTCCTCACTTTTTTCAAGTTCAACTGATAGTTACCATGACTGGTAAGAAGTTCCATATTGCACAGGATGACTGTGTATTTTTTTTTCTTTCTTTTTTTTTTTTTTTTTTTTTTTTTTTTTTTGGTATTTGTTCCATTTTTTTTGTATTTGTTCCATTTTTTTTAATTATTATTATTTATTTATTTTTTTTCGTATTTGTTCCAATCTTTTTTTGTATATGTTCCAACAGTATGGAACATAGTGGCTTTATTCTCATGCTTAAAGTCTGTTGTGTGGCCTTAGGTATTAAGAAATATGCCCCTGACCCACAGTTCCTCCCAGGTCTTATGTCCACCCACTGCAAAAGATACCAAGTGAGTTTTCCCCCATGGAATATGTGATTGCTCTCTACCATAAAGCATACATTGCAGAGAGTACGTTTGCTGAAGTTTCTTCAGGAACACTTCTCAGTTTCTTTGAGAACACATCTCAGTTTCTTTAACTATAACCTCTAACACTTGTTATAGGCTTCATTGCCAAAATATGCTGTAACTATTGAGTAAGGGGACCTTATTTGGTGGTCAAAAAATTCATCCAGTCCTTCAAGTTCTTCCCAGAAAGAATGACAAAATTCTATTTGAGCAGCATGCACCGTCCATATAAGTAGGCACAGAGCTGCATGCAGCTAGGCTGCATCCACTGCTGCTGAGGTGAGGAAGAGATATGAACTTGTAGAGAAATGGGCTAAGAAATTAAAGCATGAAAGGTGAAGAAGGATGATATGGAAATAAGAACCCAAACCCTAGATCTAGTTCCTGTGGCTGCCACAGTTGTCCTAACTGGGTAATTCTACTAACTTTCCCTTCTCCTCAAAGTCTGTAGGCTTTCTATAATCTCAGTTAAGGCTGTCGTGGCACGCTGTGAAACCTCTCAGTATCACTCAATAGCAGCCTTCCTACATGAAAAAATACAGCTTGTTGATGCTTCATATGTAAACGTATCCTATCTGGACTTCCTTTTCTCATTTCTAGTGAAGATCTACTTCAGTGAAATTAGACTAGAAACACATTATTTTATGCACTAGCACCTTGTCTTTGAGTAACTGACTGAGCCCTGAATGAAGCTGTAGGGGCGTTGAATCATTTCCTTCCAAACAAGCTGCTTAGGCTTCCAAAGTGATTTGAGAAAAAAAAAAATAAAATAAAATAAAAAAAAATGCACCTGTGATAAGTCAAAACATGTCATTTTTCACCTGGTAAAAACTTAGCTCCTAAATTTATCTTCTATTGCATTTCACAGAAAATAAAACAAAGTTCTATCTTTCATGATTAACTCTTGGCTACTTTATACTGTTCCTTGAGACTTTATGTACCTTAGCAGATGGTGCTAAGTTTTCTGTGAATCACTTAATTTAATTCCCACTTTCTTAACATCACCCTTTGCTTTTAATTATTTTGCTTGCAAGCTAGCTAATGTAAACCAGCTGAACATGCCATAACAATCTATTGCAGTTGCAATATAAATTTTAGGAGGTCAAAATGTGAAGCAATTTAGTCATTTTTAAAGCGAAGCTTCCCAGGAATATATCAACCTCTTTCTTGCAGGTGATTACAGAAAGACAGAGATAAATACATTTTAATGTAGTGGTAGGTATTCATGAATTTTGGCTATATATCATTTTGGGCAAATTTGGTCATAATTTGGGCAAATCTAGTTGCAATCACACTGAAAAGGAGAAACACCAGGATAAACTCCAACTCTGCAAAAGTGACGTTTTGTGTGGGATCCATGCAGATTCAGGGCCTTTGACAACAAAAATACTAGGATGAGAGTTTTTACTTGGAATTGTGGCATAACCTCTTCAGCAGATTAAATGTGTTGCATTTTCTTAGGTGTAGAATATAACCTATTAGTAGAGATCAGAAATATGTGTAGGCTAATTTCAGTCTTATGTTCTGAAATTTAAATACTTCAGGCAGTGTTCAGTTGCCAAAACAGAAGTGTGAAGTGCCATTTAAAACACTGCTGGCTAACATAACACAAGTAATTTAGGAAATTCTTTGCCTTATGGAGTGACAGCTAAGGTTAGACAGGATACCTCACAATGCTCAAAATGATGCCACATGTCTTAGATGAGATAATTGAATCCAGAAGTTAGCACTGACATAGTGGGAGTTCCTGCTTATCCACCACCCGTGAAAGTCATGCACATATTTAAGCATATGTTTTGCATCAGAATATCTTAAGGAGTTTAATTTTTGGAAATCAAAAGAAGAAATTGTTCTACATACTAAAGTACTGGAAAAAAAAATCCAAAATAGTGAAAATTTTCATGGTCTATTAAAAAAAAAAAACGCAACTTTTGCTGTCTTATCTGTTATTAATGGCAATATTTGCATCTTGGAATCTTGTATGTTTTGCATCATTTATTTTAACATTTTGAATGACACACTGTTATGAAACTACATCTGATAATATATGTAGTAGTTTTACATTTCTGCTGGTGACATCCATTTTTTTAATTTTTATTTTTTTATTTTTTTAAAGCTTAAGAAACATTAAGTTTCGGGTGATTTTTTCTTAGACTGAAATCATGAACTAAATTTAATTCAGTTTTTTTTATTAGATAAAATTCTGTTTATTCCCCCCTCTCCTCCTCCCTCCCCCTCCAACATATTAGAAATGTCTAAAATGTACTTCATTTTAGAAATTTGACAGTAATTCATCTAGTATAATTTCACATCTAAGAATTTTAGTTAAATTTCCTGGAGTCCAAAGCTTAACCCAAGTGAATTTTAATCAAAAATTAAATACATCAAAAATTAAATACATGTAGTTAATACATATATTTAATTTTCATCAATAAAATTAGTCATTACATTTTAGATTATTAAGACCAGGTATCCAGTTACTGACGTGTACAACAAGGACTAAGCACTATCCAGCCTTAAGACTCAGCCTTCCTGCAGTTGTCAATGTAATTTTGTTATTGAATATAAGGATGACTAATGGTAGAAATAGTGATACGTTGCATGTTGAGCATTCATAAATATCTGTTATTAAATATATCTGTTATTAAATATATGTCATAAATAGTTATTAAAAATACATTTACACATAAAACCATTAAATATTGGCCAAACTTTCAAACATGTCTTTAGCACTTCAGTAAAATTGGTCTAGTTTTTCAAAGCAGTAGAGGAAAAGTGCCTTTTCAGATATACAGCAAGTGTCTTATAAAAGTGTGCAGTCTGTTTGGGGTCAGGTAAGTAACTTTCAGAAGACAATGTTGAAAAAACTGATTTAACTTAATATGAATTCATGGTGTCTTGGTGGTCTTTTGAGACAAATTTAAAAGATGTCTGATGGTATTTTTTTTTTCCTTGTTTCCCTACAACCTGGTTATTGTTTCTATCATGACAGTAAAATCTCCTATTTTTTTATCCACTTTTAGAGCTGTCTATGCATTTAACAACTACCCTTTATGCTCTCGGAACCCACAACTTTTCAGTCTCCTTTTCTGCAACATCCTGTTTTATCTCTACTCCATTTAAGAAACGTCTTTTTTTGCTCAACAGTGAAGCATTAATTTATTTTCCCTGAATACGGGTATCATTTGCCAGTAAATAAAAATAAAGTAATAAATAAATTGGTCCAACTACTTTGATAGAGTTGCACAGCTTTCAGGTTTGTTTTTATAAAAAAGGAAAGAACTATATTTACCTAAAGTTACATTTACTGAACTACAGCCTGAAGCTGAAACCAGTTTTTATTTTGAAGTTCTGTTATTTTCCTGGCCATAGCACTGCCTTGTAATATGGGCTCTGCAGAAAAAAAGACCAAATTCATATTAGAAGCAGAAACTAGTGTTTTCTGAACATTTCAAAATGAAAACAAAGTCATCTTTGCATTATGCCCTTGACTAAAATTTTGTCTTTAGTCAGAATTTGATTTAAATAGCCTCTTGTTGGCAAGACAAAATGTCTGTGCACACCTGTTATGTTAACTAAATTATAAGAATGTAAACTGTATTGAAGTAAAGCTCTCTACAGTGTGTGATTTAGTTCCAACCTCTCTAATAGGAGTTTATTTTTCTGATACAGAAGCATGAGGACTCTATTCTTTCTGTATGTCTGGGAAATTAGTGGGGAAAGATATAAACATGGACACATTAGTTGAATATTCATTTGCCCTGGCATTTAAAGGCTGTTTGCAATGCCCAAAGCTTATCTGGCTGTGAATGACAGGCTCTAGTGTTAATTTTGCCTTTTATTTTGCAAGTAATGTTGCTTATGTCATTTGAGCATTAATTTGTCCTTACCCTTGCTATTATAGGTAAATTAAAAGGTAAATTAAAGCTTTTTTTTTTTTTTTTTTTTTTTTTTTTTTTTTAAATTTGTTCAAGAAATTTGTGTTGGTACTTTGGCTTGTCCCTGGTATTCTTTTTCCACCAGGTTTTGCTGGAGAAAACATGGGGCTTTTCTTATGCTACCAAAACTATACGTTTTTAGTAGAGTAATTGTTTTTGTGTTCAGAAAGCTTCAAATATCTTTTCTGTGAAAAAGGAATAGATAAAATTTTCTCTAATAGAAAGAAAAATAAGAAAAATGACAAAGCTTAAATATATAATAATAACCTCCAAATTAACTAAATATTTGTAATAGAAGCATTCATTTGGAAAATCTCTTGTTCTTTGGATTGTTTCAAATTTTAACAAAATCTTTATGGGATATTGCCTGAATTTTTATGCCTACACTTACATTTTACTGGGACTGCTATGCCTGCCTGTACTTGAAAAGTGTTGTCCACCATTAAGGTGTTCCAGTTTTCCAGCATTTACTTGCCTGTGGCTTTTCCAAGACAGCTGCACAGTGTGATAGGCTTCATTCAAAGTAGCATGCCTTTTTTTCATGTTCATTTTCTAATAGTTTATTTCACAGTGTCTACAATACATTCCATTTATTCATACTTTTTTTCATCATCTTATTAAAGACAGATTTGAAAAGAGATTTCAGTATCGCAATTATTACCGAAGAATCATTAATTTAATCTCTCCTAATTTATTAATATGCCTTCTTTTTGCTTGAAGTTTTGTTTTTGATGTTTATAAAAGATTCTATTCTTTTTAACCTCTGTGGAATATGAAAAAAGCTTTTAAAATATACACTATTAACCGCATATTTATTCTCGTCTTTCCCTTCGCATCTGCTGATTTTCACCCAAGTTTACTGATGCATTTGCATGAGACTCCTGTCACAAAGTTTCTCATGAATACCAGAATACCTCTCTCTAAATTTTCTGCTCAACTATGCATCAATAACTGAATGCATTAACATCACAGAACTGAATAAATATTTAATCAATAGCAATATCTGAGGTTGGGTGTCAGAATCTGTTGCAGGTAAACCTTATTGCCAAATAGAGCTGACTGGTGAGGACCTTTACTTAACATAGGCTAATGTGCATAAATTTAGTCTCCTAAAATGTTTTTGTAGAAGTAAAAGTGCAAAGAGTTAGATAACTTAGAGATATTCAAAGAGAGAGCCATTCTGCCTGAATCTGTGTATTTGTGTTAGATGGACATTCTATTCCTCTGGAGGCATTTCACCTTCTCCATTTGTAATACGGGGAACTTGATTGCTTCCTTAGTTAATGGCTTTACTGCCTCAAATTTGAGTGCAAATTAGGTGCTGGAGTTTGGCAGATTGAATCTTACTGACAAGGCTCAGCCCAGGCATAAAATCTTGCTTGAGAGGATTGTAATTTGCATTGCAAAATAATTGTGTGGTTGTGCTGTAGATTGTTCAAGATTGCTGATCAGTTCCAGGTCAGGTTTTTGTATACCAATTGTTACATGATTTAGGAATTACACATGGCTACAGCCTTTGTTAAAACCTTTGTTAAAAGTGTTAAGTAGACTGCCAAATCTAGGAAATGAATGGGGAAGAGGAAAGAATTAAATCTCCGTGTCACAGAGCAGTTTCAAATCTGTTTATTTTCACCTGAATTTTAGAGTCTTTTCTTTATAGCTTGGCTAAGCCAAGTGCTTATTTAAAGAATGGTACAGGCAGTAACATTTTAGTTTGGAAAATTGTGCAAACACCTTAAACAAGTATTTCAGTGAAGCCTAAAATTGTTCTCTGGCTTGTATCGGGAAAAGAAAAGCAGACAGAAAAGCCTATCATTTTATATCAAATACATTATTTGTGGAATAACATGAGATGAATGAACACAACTGTAAATATATATATGTTTTCACACATGTTCACAGTAACTAACACTATTTTTTAATCTTCTGCAAAAGTCTATCTCCAAATGTTCTTCTAGTGAGTATTGGTATGCTGGGGGAATTTTTGATAAAATAACATGAAAATTATTGTTGGAAATACTTACTATCAGAAAATAACCCTCTGGATTCCATGTTGCCGTTACACAATCAACAAAGATTTGCTCTGCAGAGATTTGCTCTACACAGATTAAGCTTAATTTTTTTTTTTTTTTTTTATGAAAAGCACTGAGTAAATGATGGGTACAAAATCAACTGAGACATGGTAATTTAACATTCAGCAGAAAATATTTTCCATATATAGACTGAAAAGAACTGTATTGCCCATAGGTCTTAAATTCATCAATTAGGAAGTGCTCTTAAGGCTCTGGTTTATATTGGAGCCATATGAATATCAGAAAACCAGCTACAGTTTTTAATATGTTCTTTGCTGTAGGGCTTGCAACAAAAAAGCCAGGAAACATGATTCAAAAATGTTGTTTTAATACTGAAAAGAAAGTAAAATAAAGTGTTGTGGTTTAACCCGTCTGGCAGCTAAGCACCACACAGCCATTCACTCACCCTCACCCATTCCTTTATGGAATGGGGGAGAGAATCAGGACAAAAAAAGAAGAAAGTCTGTGGGTTGAGAGAAAGTTTATTAGGACATAAAATAAAGGAAAATAATAATGATAATGGTACTTATAATAACAGTGTGTACAAAATAAGTGAGGCACAATGCAATTTCTTATCACCCACTGACCGATGCCCAGCCTATCCCTGAGCCAGTCTGCCTACCCCGGCCAGACCTCATATTAATTGTTTAGCATGACGTCAGATGGTGTTGCCCCTTTGGCAAATTTGGGTCAGCTGTCATGATTCTGACCAATCCCAGCTCTTGTTGCACTCCCAGCCTGCCCGCTGGCAGTACAGAGGAGAATCTGAAAAATCCTTGGCTTAGTGTAAACACTGCTCTGCAACAATTAAAACATCATTGTGATATTAACATTATTCTCAGCCTAAATCCCAAACACAGCACCCTACCAGCTACTAGGAGGAAAAGTAATTATATGCTAGCTGAAACCAGGACGTAAAGGCACCTGAAATGTATACTTTTCCCACCTAAATTACTGCCCTGTAGTATGTGGCGACCCGACTCAGGACTTGTGAACATTTGACATCAGCAATGAAGTAAAGGCTCTGGGAAGTGCTTCTGCTTTTCTTACTATTTATTATTATCACTAATTCCTAATATATTGATAAAATTTTCTGCTTAGAAACAAAGATTGTATCATGGGGTTGGGTGGAGTTGCTGATAGTGAGTAGGCATCTAAGACTGGAATGCCATGGAGGGAATGAGAAAACTGTACTACTTGCTCAGGAGAATAAAATAAATGAGGGAGAAAAAGAAAAATTAGTACTGGAAGAAATAACCTTGGTCCTGGGACCTTCTATACAAAGGGTATGTGTTGGCTAGAAATCATGAACAGCCTCCCCTCTATGATTCGACACTTGCCGAGGCGATCGGCTCCGGGGCAGACGTGCTCTGTAGCGGAGCAGGGGATCGGGACAGGCAGAGCTCTTTTCCCGGCATCGAGGCCACTCGAGGAAGCTGCCACGACGCGGCAGCCCTCGTGAGGGACGCTGACGAGGCGTAGGCGGAGCCAGCAGCGCCCCCTCCCGGCCGCTCAAAAGCAGCCCCTGGGGAGCGCGGCGAACAGGACGGGCAAGTAGGGCGGGGCGCGTCAAAAGGGCAGGGCGCGGCAGTTGGCGCAGGCAGGGCGAGCAGGGAGGGCAGAGCGATACCCCCGCCCTTAAGAACAACTCACCTAACGCCTGTCTACCACTAGCTAGGCCACTATGGTCCTCACTAGGCAGAGAGCTCGCACTAGAAAGTCTGTAGGCACCCAGACTGACGGCCCGCTCCAAAATGCAGCAGTTCAGGTCTCTGGGTGCAGGGAGCGCCAGAGCCTGCTGCTGCCGTCTGAAGGAGGCAGAGATGCTGTGTGCGTGAGGTGCGAGCAGGTGGATGACCTGGTCCACCTGGTGGCAGACCTCAAGGAGGAGGTGGAGAGGTTGAGGGCCATCAGGGAGTGTGAGAGGGAGATAGACTGGTGGAGCAACTCCCTGCAAGGCCTGAAGGAGAGGCACCGGAGCGAGACTCCCCACATGCAGGTGGACCCCCAGCCCAGTTGCTGTCGGGCAGAGGGAGGGGACCTAGGAGTTGAGGAGGAATGGAGACAGGTCCCTGCTCGATGATGCAGGAAATGCCCCCCCCCCCCACCTGCCCCACCTTCCCAGGTGCCTTTATGCAACAGGTTTGAGGCCCTGGAGCTCGAGGGAGTGGTGGATGAGGATGTGGAAGGAAGTTTAACCAGGAAGCCTAGGGCGATGAAGTCTGCTCCGCGCCTCAAGACTGCTTCCACCAAGAAAGAAAGAAGGGTGATCGTTGTGGGCGACTCCCTTCTCAGGGGAACAGAGGGCCCTATCTGTCAGCCTGACCCTACCCGTAGGGAGGTCTGCTGCCTCCCTGGGGCCAGGGATGTTGCCAGAAAGCTTCCCAGCCTGGTTCGCCCCTCCGATTACTACCCACTACTGATAGTCCAGGCTGGCAGTGATAACATTGATGAGAGAAGCCTGAAGGCTATCAAATGGGACTTCAGGGGGCTGGGACGGTTAGTGGACGGAGTGGGAGTACAGGTGGTGTTTTCGTCCATTCCTACAGTGGCAGGGAGGTGTTCAGAGAGGACACGCAAAGCCCACATGATAAACACATGGCTTAGAGGCTGGTGCCAACACAGAAGTTTTGGGTTCTTCGACCACGGGGCGCTTTACTCGGCACCCGGCCTGATGGCCGCAGACGGGTCCCAGCTGTCCCTAAGGGGAAAACGGATACTGGCCCAGGAGCTGGCAGGGCTCATTGAGAAGTCTTTAAACTAGCTAAGAAGGGGGACGGGGAAGAAACAAAGCTTGTTGGAGCTGTGCCAGGGGAACAGTGGCTAGGCTGGGGGAGAAGGCAAAGGCTCAGCTGAAGTGCATCTACACCAGTGCACGCAGCATGGGCAACAAGCAGGAGCAGCTGGAAGCCATTGTGCAGCAGGCAGGCTATGACTTGGTTGCCATCATGGAAATGTGGTGGGACCACTTTCATGACTGGACTGCTGCCATGTCTGGCTATAGGCTCTTCAGAAGGGACAGGCAGCACGGAAGGGGTGGTGGAGTGGCTCTCTATATTAGAGAATGTTTTGATGTCGTTGAACTTGAGGCTGGCAATGACAAGGTGGAGTCGTTATGGGTTAGGATCACCAGAAAGGCCAACAAGGCAAGCATCCTGATGGTGGTCTGTTATAGACCGCCAAACCTGGATGAGGGGACAGATGAGGAGTTCTATAGGCAGCTGTCAGAAGTTGCAAAATTGTCAGTGCTTGTTCTTGTGGGGGACTTTAACTTCCCAGACATATCCTGAAAACGCAACACAGCCCAGAGAAAGTTGTCCAGTAGGTTTCTGGAGAGTGTGGAAGATAACTTCCTGACGCAGCTGGTTGGTGAGCCTACGAAGGGAGGTGCCCCGCTAGACATTCTGTTCACTAACAGAGAAGGACTGCTGCGAGATGCGGTGGTCGGGGGCTGTCTTGGGCAGAGTGACCACAAAATGGTAGAGTTCTCGATACTTGGTAAAGTCAGGAAGGGGACTGGTAAAACCACTGTCTTGGACTTCCGGAGGGCTGAGTTTGAGCTGTTCAAGACACTGGTTGGCAGAGTCCCTTGGGAGGTGGTTCTGAAGGACAGAGGAGCCCAGGAAGGCTGGGCGCTCTTCCAGAAAGAAATCCTAATGGCTCAGGAGCGGTCTGTCCCCACGTCCCCAAAGACGAGCCGGCGCGGAAGAAGACCGGCCTGACTGAATAGAGAGTTGTGGCTCGAGCTTAGGAGAAAAAAGAGGGTTTATAATCTTTGGAAAAGAGGGCGGGCCACTCAAGAGGACTACAAGGATGTTGCGAGGTGGTGCAGGGACAAAATTAGAAAGGCCAAAGTTCATCTGGAGCTCAATCTGGCTACTGCTGTTAAAGACAACAAAGAATGTTTTTATAAATAGATCAATACAAAAAGGAGGACTAAGCAGAATCTCCACCCTTTACTGGATGTGGGGGGAAACTTACTTACCAGAGATGAGGAAAAGGTGGAGGTGCTTAACGCCTTCTTTGGCTCAGTCTTTAGCAGCAAAACCAGTTGCTCTCTGGACGCCCAGTACCCTGAGCTGGTGGAAGGGGATGGGGAGCAGAATGTGGCCCCCACAATCCACAAGGAGATGGTTGGCAACCTGCTACAGCATTTGGATGTATGCAAGTCAGTGGGGCCGGATGGGATCCACCCGAGGGTTCTGAGAGAACTGGCGGAAGAGCTGGCCAGGCCACTTTCCATCATTTATCGGCAGTCCTGGCTATCGGGGGAGGTCCCACTTGACTGGTGGATAGCAAACGTGACGCCCATTTACAAGAAGGGCTGGAGGGTAGACCCGGGGAACTACAGGCCTGTTAGTTTAACATCAGTGCCAGGGAAGCTCATGGAGCAGATTATCCTGGGCGTCATCATGCGGCAGTTGCAGGGCAAGCAGACGATCAGGCCTAGTCAGCATGGGTTTATGAAGGGCAGGTCCTGCCTGACGAACCTGATCTCCTTCTATGACAAGGTGACACGCTTAGTGGATGAGGGAAAGGCGGTGGATGTGGTCTACCTTGACTTCAGTAAGGCATTTGACACCGTTCCCCATAGCATTCTCCTCAGGAAACTGGCTGCCCATGGCTTGGACTGGCGCACGCTTCGTTGGGTTAAGAACTGGCTGGATGGCCGGGCCCAGAGAGTCTTAGTGAATGGAGTCAAATCCAGTTGGAGGCCGGTCACTAGTGGAGTCCCCCAGGGCTTGGTACTGGGGCCAGTCCTCTTTAACATCTTCATCGATGATCTGGATGAGGGGATCGAGTGCACCCTCAGTAAGTTTGCAGATGACACCAAGTTAGGTGCGTGTGTCGACCTGCTCGAGGGTAGGAAGGCTCTGCAGGAAGATCTGGATAGGCTGGACCGATGGGCCGAGGCCAACAGTGTGAAGTTCAACAAGGCCAAGTGCTGGGTCCTGCACCTGGGGCACAACAACCCCAAACAGAGCTACAGGCTGGGAGATGTGTGGTTAGAAAGCTGCCTGTCAGAGAAGGACCTGGGAGTTTTGGTTGACAGTTGGCTGACTATGAGCCAGCAGTGTGCTCAGGCGGCCAAGAAGGCCAACAGGATCCTGGCTAGCATAAGAAACAGCATGGCCAGCAGGTCCAGGGAAGTGATTGTTCCCCTGTACTCGGCTCTGGTGAGGCCGCACCTCGAATACTGTGTTCAGTTTGGGGCCCCTCGCTACAAGAAGGACATGGAGGTGCTTGAGTGAGTCCAGAGAAGGGCTACGAAGCTGGTGAAGGGCCTGGAGAACAAGTCTTATGAGGAGCGGCTGAGGGAGCTAGGACTATTTAGCCTGGAAAAGGCTCAGGGGCGACCTTATCGCACTCTACAGGTACCTGAAAGGAGGCTGTAGCGAGGTGGGGGTTGGTCTGTTCACCCACGTGCCTGGTGACAGGACGAGGGGGAATGGGCTAAAGTTGTGCCAGGGGAGGTTTAGGTTGGATATTAGGAAGAATTTCTTTACTGAACGAATTGTTAGTCACTGGAATAGGCTGCCCAGGGAAGTGGTTGACCTCCCTGGAGGTCTTTGAAAGACGTTTAGATGTAGAGCTTAGGGATATGGTTTAGGGGATGATTTGTTAGCGTTAGGTCAGAGATTGGACTTGGTGATCTTGTCGGTCTCTTCCAACCTAGACTATTCTGTGATTCTGTGATTCCCAATGCCATCAATATAGTGAATTTAAAATTATTATTTATTGTATGTTGAATGCTCTGGCTCTGGCTGGTTGTAACTTTATGTACTGAATGTTGCATGGCCTCAGTGTTGTTTCAGAATGGCAAATGTATGGGAAGAAGTAGCACAGAAAGAGTTTTTTTTTTTTTTTTTTTTTTTTTTTTTTTTTTTTTAATTATTTGATTATGTTGGTGCTAGCACGTGTACAAACAGACATGAGGAACTGATGGAGAAATCTGAATGGGGTGCTAATTCACAGCAATATACAGATCTATTGTATGTTTTTATTCCTGAAATTTAAGAGCAAAAAGTATTAACCAAAAGCACTGGCTAAAAAGTCTGAAGGGATACCTTGATACCTTGACTTCCTTGGCAAGCTGCTGGTAGTACCAAGACAGTACTTAACAAGACAATCAAAACAAACTCAGAACATTGTTACTGATATTCCCTTTGGACAGATAACTGTAACAGACAGCTAGCTACTTAGAGGCAGGATAACAGTATTGGCACCTGTCCATTCGAAGACGCTTAACAATATCATTTTGCTAAAAAGACTTGTCAGTTTGTGTGTTCATACTGAGATACTCTTTGTCTCATTTCCCGAGAATGCATTTGGCCAACTTGCATCAGCTGCAATCTGATCTACTTTTTCTGGTGGCTGCAAAAATCATAAATAAATTTTATTGTTGTAAATGTCAGTCTCCTTAACAAATCTGATATAAGCAATCTTTTTCAAAGTAATATCCTTCCAGTTCATTCTGCTTTGTTCAAATTCCCACTTAAGGCTCTCTTGGTAACTCAGAAATCTGGCAGAAATGAACTGATTATCTGCTCAAAACTTTTGGACAATTTGAACCTTTCCTTTCCTCAAGGTTTATTGAACTGATCTGCAAACTGGTCCTATTCCACTATATTGTAAAAGAAGATGATAACTGTGACATGGATTTATGGTAATTTGGCGTTAATTATATCAGGTACTTCTGATGGATAAAATTAATTTAGGCAAGATGTTTGTTGGAACTTTTTTTTCGCACTCCTATATTGTATTTGTTTGGGCCCTGAGTGCATGCACAGGCCCTGATGGCCCTGCCCAGGCACAGCAGCCCTGCCTCAGTGACACTGTAGTTAGGTCAGCTACCAGCCTCTTTCCCTGCTACATCCTGGCATGACCTGGAACCTGCCATCTCCCCTTGCCTTTTCCTGCTGGCTGTGGTGGGATCCATTCCCTCCCCATCCTGCCTGGTGATGCTGTGGGACTGCACCCTGCTGGAGTGCTCACTGTGCTACCTGCATGAGGGTTAGCTTGTTCAATACAGAAGAAGTTAAAATTAATTGGAACTCCAAAATAATATCCTGGTATAAAGGAGATAAAGCTGTAAGACAACACTGTAGAAGGTGACATGTAAAAGCATAGGGATGTAACAAGTGCAGAGGGCTGCTTACACGGCAGGGTTAAGACGCGTATTTATGGTGTACATCTGTGAACTTCTTTCAGTAATTTGTTAATTTGCAATAAGGTTAGTCTTTAAGCATGCATCAGTGAGTAACTCACACGAAGGAGTACCATCTTGAACTTTCATCCATGTTAATATGAATCTTTAGCAAACGTAATTAATGTTAGAATTACAAATATACTGTCATGGAAACTATAGGTGTACAATATGATTTAATTCAGTGAAATCAACCTGTTTAATTAGTATGCTTGATTTTAAATGGACTGAAACTAAGCTGGTTCACATAAGCCATGTTAAAAGCTTTAACATCAGAAATTGATGTCTGTCAGTGTAGATTTGTTCTGCTAGATTTAAATAACAGTAAAGCAGTGTTTAACACAGGAATTGGAAAGAAAAAGAATGAAAAGATTAAAGAAATACTATCAAGGTCAATATCTGATTTGGGTTTGAAAAGTCCTTAGAAAATTTAATGTATAATTTTAGAAAAGTTTTTTTTTTTTTTTTTTTTTTTCTAGCTCAAGCTTCTCTCTTAAAGAGCACTAAAATGTCACTGATAACACTGAAAATATGTTTTTCAAGTTTATAATATCCCTTTAAATTTCTGTCACATGCAATTGGTATCAGTAGTGTCATAAGTGAGTTTATTTTATATGTGTACTACGGGGACAGTATGTACACTGTTCAAGAAAAAATGTGCCAATAACCTTTTGAAAAATGAAGAAATTATTCTGGATTTTGGAAGTTGGAGAAAGTAACACCATCTAATTAAAACAACAAAATACTTTTTCTATCTTCCATCTTCCAAGCCGCATCTACTCTTAAACTTAGAACAAATTTTATTTTATTTTATTTTATTTTATTTTATTTTATTTTATTTTATTTTATTTTATTTTATTTTATTTTATTTTATCTTTTATTTATTTATTTATTTATTTATTTATTTAAGGCCAAAGAGTAAATACACTGCAATAAAGTCTGGATAAAATATGGAGCTTCAGTTCTTGCATCTGGGTTGCTGGGACAGACTGTTCCTGGGGTAAAAGCTATCTCCCATGAAAGAACTTGAGGAGGGCATGTCAATTCCCTCACATCCACTGGAGCACAGTTTCCCAGGTCACAGCCTCAGTGTGCCAGTTATAGATTGTAATAAACTCACATTTTTGCTTTTGGCATGAATTTTTTTATTAATCATGCAAATGACTGGCAGTACTCATGCTGTTGGTGATAAGCGCTAAAGCTATATAGAGACAGTCAAGTTATAAAAGCAGTTTCACCATAAAGCCATGCTCAAGCATTTTTGCTCTATTAAAATTATCCTTCTATTCATATATCTGATACTTTTTTCTCTCTTGAAAAGGAGAGAAAAAAATGCTGATATCAATTCCGATAATTTTTTCTCCCTTAAAATTACACTTGCATATCTTCTTTGAATCATAAAAAAGAGAATATGTTAGGTATGAAAAAAAAAAACATTGGAGTTGAAGGTTTTGAAACATACTTTGTAATTAAATAGGTTGTAGTCCTACAGGCATACACCTATCTGAATGTAAATAAGTAGTTCCCTTTCATTCAGAAATACTTTTCATATACATAAAATTAAAATTATTATTTTTTTAAAACCTAAGATTATGCTATGCTTTTGTGTGTGTTGATGATTTTGGAATTAGAAAAAATATTGCTTAGAAGCTCAGAAAAATGTGTATGTTGTAGAGACAATTTTATGTGATAGCTACCATGTGGAAACTGGAGAAACTTCATATTTCTGTGTTTGTTGCTTGTTTGTTTTTGTTTTTCCTTTCTTAATGAAAACTTTAACATATACAGATTTATTTTTACCTTCATTTCTTGGCCTTCTTTCATGTAGTTTCATGTAAGTTTCATGTAGTGATGCATTCCCCACGCCAGGGGAATTTTAGGTTGGATCTTAGGAAGAACTTCTTTACCGAAAGGGTTGTTAGACATTGGAACGCACTGCCCAGGGAAGTGGTGGAGTCACCATCCCTGGAGGTCTTTAAAAGACGTTTAGATGTAGAGCTTAGGGATATGGTTTAGTGGGGACTGTTAGTGTTAGGTCAGAGGTTGGACTCGATGATCTTGAGGTCTCTTCCAACCTAGAAATTCTGTGATTCTGTGATTAAAAGGCTATTTCAGATCAAAAGGAAAATGATCAGATACTTCCCTTTTCCACCGTGTGCCATGTTTTATTCTTCAGAACAGATTTATTCCTTCACAAATTCTAGGGGTAGTTATTTTTTACCGAACTAAGAATTCATGAGACATGCTGTCTCCCTTTTTGTGGAACTGTCTCTGCTGCTTCTGCTGCTATTTGTGTTGGTGCATGGCAATGTAACCTCTAACTTGTGTGAAACACAGCATTTTTTTTTTTTCCCTGAATTATACAGACTGTGGCTCCACTTGGAAGGAAAAAAAGATGCAGTTTCTTCATTCATGAAATGTGTTTCTGTATACTTGCATGTTTTATTTTAATAGTAGTTCAGCTATAGTATCACCTGTTATAGTATTTTCATTATTACAGGGCAGGGTGCGCTTGAATGCTAGAGAATATTTTAAAAGGAAAAATACAAATTTCTTATTTCCAAAGAGCCAAATAACATATATGTATATATATATTGATTTATCACATTTCAAGATAAAATATATATCTCAGTATGCACAGGTTGGATAAAGGTTTATAAAAGTATCTGAAGTTGCAGCATAGGGTATTTAGCCTATTTTAGGCAGATACATGGTTAACAGGCACTGACAAGACAGATGGGATGATGAAATGCAGCTGGAAGGGATAAATGCACTTAGGGGAAGGGGGGTGTGTGCTTAAGGAAGTCGGGGAGAGTACTTAGAGTGCTGCTGGAAGGACATGCTGTAAAGCTCAAGGTGACATGAGCCTCTGAAAGAAGGGAATAGGAAAACAGTTCCTACGTGAAGAGGAAAAGATAAATATGTACTTTTGGGAATGGGTTAGAGAATGAGTAAGAAAGAGCCTCTTATCCCAGCGAGACAGAACCTGGTGAGGTGGAGCTCTGGCACCTTGACTTGTTTGTAGTGTATGGGTGGGGTTCCACTCTCCCTAACTTCAGAAGTTTTCTGGTAGCAGTTTGTGTTTGAGCTCATTGGTATTGGCCCCTTTGCTGTCAATGGAAAGAAACAGATGCTTTTAGGGCATGATTCATCTGACCTATTTTGGATGCCTGCCTTAGGAGGAGATGAATCATGCCCTGGAACTGCTTCTTTCTCTCCATTGACTGTAAAGAGAGCCGAAGGCATGTAACTCAGACTTAAATACCTGTATAGTAGATATGTTGGTTTGGCCAGATATAAGCAGCCCCAAAGAATAACGCTTAAGTGGTAAAGTTAATGCTTGAATGGCATCATTGTGACAGCTCCAGGTCATCAGCACTACAGCAGTTTCTCTGTATTTACATTTTACTCTGCATCGTTGCTTCTTTATATGACACAGTCAGTGGCAGATAGCGGCCTAAGCACCCTACACAGTGTCACAGGCTATGTGCTGAGGTCTGGTGAGTGCTGCAGATGTGTATAGCTCTCCCAGCCATGCTGCAGCCCATTTGGTTCTCAAGTATAAAGCTTTTAATTCTCAGGCTTTGCTTTCCTCAGAGCTTCTGGAAAAAAACTCAGCAAGGAGAGAGGGGGAGGGGGACGGGATGGGAAGTGAACAGACTTACCAAGTATTTCTATGTGCTAAAGTTCCTTGCACCCCACTTATAAAGGAGGTCTACAGCACTTCAGTGATTAGGGGGAGGAATGTGAAATTTTCCTGCAAGAGGGATAAGGTTATCTTCGTATCAGTTCTTTTTTTTTTTTTTTTTTTTTTTTTTTTTTTTTTTTTAACCCCCGAAAAAATATTTTTTTTTTTTTTTTTATTTTTTTTTTTAAAGTTGTTAAAAATTAACCAACCACAAAACCGCA
>CM021765.1:148710607-148734656 GCA_011076525.1 Nettapus auritus
TTTTTTTTTTTTTTTTTTTTTTTTTTTTTTTTTTTTTTTTCCTTCAGTCCCCTGGAAATATTCTGAGTTCTGCTTGAAGTGTATCTTAGTTCACTCTTAGTTCACATAGACCCAGCAGGAATCTGCCTGTTTTCACTCAATATTTGTGGAGACTTCTAACTTAACGTCATTGTGTCAGTTTCCTGGCTGTGCAATCAGGGTTTCTCTGATGGCCTTCACCTGCAAAGGAGGTGAATTTTCCTGAGGACTTTGATTAGCATAGATGATGACAGCCTTCAAAAAGACCATGAGGAAATGTTGCTTGTTGTTCAGACCAGGATTTAAATCATCAGTAATAAATAAAATATTGGACTTAGCCTTAAACAACAAGGAAAAGAAATGAAATGCTGAGTAGCTGTTGAAGAGATGAGTGCTGTCAAGATGATATACTTAATAAGACCTAAGCATTGTGGAGAAGCATTTGAAAGAAATGGGCACTCTTAGTTCTAGCATTCCTAAAGGCTAAATATGAGCAAACAACTTCTGCAGCCATAATGTTCTTCAAATTAACAATTTATGTGTGACATCATAACATTTTAAAAATAGGGTTTTTGCAGTTCACTGTAATCATAACAGTGTATACAGACTTTACAAAGAAAAGTTTAACACTTATTATTCTGTTTATAATATTTTGTTCTAAGAACTGAAACGTCTTCTGATTCCTGAGCACATACTTAAAATTACTGTAATTTTTCCTCTAGTTCAGTACAAGCCAAGTTTGGCATATCTCCTTTGTCTACAGCTGGAGTTTGGATATGTGTCAAGAAAACAGTTCGGCAGAGGAAGTGAACCAATTTAGGTCAGAATACAGATATATCATCTATAGTTATTCTTTACACATATAGTAAACAGATATCATTAGAGACTTTTCAAAGATTGCAATAATTTAAAATTGTCAATGGAATTATAATTACTTGATAATTTAGAACATTTTTGCATACTTTTTTAAAGAGAATCATAGAATCATTAAAGTTGGAAAAGACCTTCAGATCATCTAGTCCAACCATCACCCTACTGCCAATATCATCCACTAAACCATGTCCCTAAGCACCACATCCAACCGTTCCTTGAACACCCTTAGGAATGGTGACTACACTTCTTCCCATTCCAATGCCTGACTGCTCTTTCTAAGAAGAAATGTCTCCTAATTCACCCTTTTATATTAAACAAGACAAAGCACAATAAAGCAAGTGCCTTCAGCATTAGGATATATATATTTTTTAAATGTTTTCAGTCACTTTTGTATTTTTAGTTACTGTACTTTTCTTTCACAGGTGATTAAAATGACACAAAGAGAATTAAATATTTGTTTAATGACTACTACACAGACATATTTGCAGAAATGATACTAAGAACTGAATTCAAATGCACTGCTATTTTGTCCAACTACAAGAAAACTGATCTTAATGGTATACTTAGATTGTTATCTCATCTCCATCTATTTGGGTATATCTCATCCTGTCTTAGTGCTGGATGTTACACTAGATGATCTTTAATGATCATTCTAGTTCTTTTTTTATCATACTCCCAGGTGAGGGGATAAGAGCACTGACATGACACAAAGCAGGTCTTCTCCCTTACTATGCTCATATGGACACTGAAGCCCTCTTAGGAAGAACAGAGTGCTCCACGTTCCTATTCCAGTAAAAGGGTTAGAGGAAATAAGTTTAGGGGAAAAAAAGTTAGGATGGTTCAAAGGAAGCCAGATAAAACAGATGAGATTATTTGATCTCATTAATTAGAGGTTAGTGAAGAGGAGAATCCTCACAGCCAGCCAAAACTAAGCAGTATATCAAGACTGTAGAGCTTCAGTTTAAGGTGTTCCAGATTAGTTTGTTTTCCTTATGTATATCCATATCCAGGACAAAGCCAGGAATGTTGTTAATAAAGCTAACACTGCCTTTTAAAAATATCTACTATTTTATATAATCTGAGCTGTTAATCATATTTGATACTCTGCTTAATCATATGTCAATTGAGGCAGAGGTTTGAAATGTGAACATCAAAGAAATGTGGGGTGAGCCATTGTGAAGTAGAGAGTATCAACTTATTTTCTGTTGGTAAATGTTTCTGTGTCATTCTAGCTGCACATATTACATGTGTGCACTTTCACAATTGCTGAATACAAATCATCAATAAAACCCCATATTGTTTCTGAACTCTGACTAAAATAAAAAACTTTCTGAGGCAGAGTAATTTATTACTTTCACATTAAGATGTGATTTGAATATGTGAAAAACAAAACAATACAAAACAACAGCAACAACAACAAAAACATGGACAATGCCTGTTCTCCATGTTTCTGCATGAGAACAACAAATGCTTATAATTCAGTAGCATCCTGATTTCCGAGAACTATTCCTGCATTAAGTTAATAAACATGTAGATACTGAATAAACGTTATATCTGAGATCTTGGATGATCATATACTCATATATATGTGTGTGTACACTACATATGTGTGTACATGTAGGGTGTTTTTTTTTTTTTTTTTTTTTTTATTTTTTTTTTTTTAAAAAATAAATTTTTTTTTTTTTAATACGTCTTTCATTTCCAATACCAAGGTTTTATTTCCCTTTGCTGGGATTTTTCATTACTGTATCAGAAATGGGTCTTCATTGGTATCTAGTGAGCTTAGTCCACACTGATCAACTTCATGTGAATTAATGATTAACTTTTTACCAGAATTAAGTAGTAGCTGCAATCTGTCCTGCACTTCATAAACAGTTCTGACACAGAGTATAACAAGAAGCATTATAAGGTTCACTGAACTGAAGGAGTAGAAAAATTTATAACTACTGAAGATTTGGAGCTATTTCCTAATGAATTGCATTCTGGAAAGTGCATAGACTGTCTTCCAAAGTTTTGTCTCCTCTGCAAACTTTTAAAGGGTGACAGTTGTTATAACTAAGGATAAAGCAAAACAGGTTAAATCAGTCACTATCCATCTGGGTGTTCCCCTGAAGAAGTCCAAGCACAACTTATTTTTGAGTGGTTTCATTGTCACGTGAATATACAATATCAAGGCACTTTACTGTCTATAATATAATAAAAAGTTAGTGAATGAGTCCCCCAGAAACACATCCCAGCCAGAGAAATTTATGTTCTTAGGTATCTAAGAGGCACTTTGAGGTGCTTAAGAACAACTCTGCTTACACTGCTTGCTCTGCAGTGTGGTAATTTTAGCGAGTATGTACGCAATTTAGCGTTTAACTCTCTCTGGAAGTTAATAACTGTGTCCATCTCTCTGTTCTTTGCATTGGAAAACCTTTGTCCTTGTTGCCCAGGAACACAGGAAGAAAATCTGTGAAAATGTATGCAAGCAATTACACAGATTTTTGTCACTGGCCTGAGTTGGCACTGACAGGTGAGTTGTCCTCTTTTTTCATTTTGAAATGAGTGTACAAACTGAGAGCTCACTTAAAAAATATCAATAACTTCAACAAAAAGAAACGTAAGTTTTAATTGCCTTTCTGTGGCGCATTCAGACAAGTCAATTATTTCTGATTTTATTTTATTTTTTTCCATTTGTTCTGAAGTGTTTCCCTGTTTGATTAGGAGAGAAATCACTATGATCACTGTATTGGAAGGGGTGCATAATAATAGCTTTATAGGTATAAATGTCAAAGTGCTATTAGTGCTGAGAAATCTTGTTTTGGCAATAGGATCTTGTGTGGAACAACCTAATTTTTAATAATATAATTTTCTTAATGTTACATATTCATAAAATTAACAGTCATTGATATTTCCCATGAATTTTCTTTTTTGAATGGAAATAGTATTGCCTGTCAGATGCCATGTTATTAAAGAACATTAGCTAAATTAAAATTGCACCTAAGCTGAGAGTGTTCATGACACTTAATGTACTTTTTGCAGTTTACTTCCAAGTACTTGCCTACTAACAAAACTAAGGGCATATTAAGAAAAGTGTATTTGTGGGGGGGAAATTGCATGCTCTAAAAAATAAAAACACTTTCAGGTGCACATGTTATAAACCATCAATCTCTCACACAGAAAAACAAGTCTTCCTTCTGCCATCCTTGCTGTAGCATGTGAAGACATGGAGCTCTAGGAAGGGGCAAATAAAACGGGTGCAGGCACTATGAAAGAAGCAGCTTCCCTCCCTCCAACCCTGTCTTTTTTGCCACAATATTTTCTTACAGTTCTTTTGCAATAACCTACATTTACTGAGAGCTTTGTTATGGATTTCTGGTTTTGTGCAATTTGGTAACTCCTTCAGATAAGCAGAGTAACTTTCCACAGCACAAGCGTATTATTTCCCAAAGCTGTAAAGGTCTCAGGAGACTTCATCAATGTTTATAAAATGTCTCTAGATGTTCCTGTGAGAGGTGTTTTATACTGTAATATCTGTTGTGGAACAGGACCTCCACCCTCCCTCCCTCCCTCCCTCCCTCCCTCCCTCCCTCTATCCCATATCCAAAAGAAACATCTCCACAGTGGTAATGAGAAATTTCTATAGCAGTGAGATAATATTTTTTTTTTTTTTTTTTTTTTTCCTTTCATACCTGTCATGGGATTCTCTACATTGGTGTTAAAGTCTTATTATGGTAACATGGAAAAGCTACCCAGACAAATACAATGCCCTGAATTAAGCCTGAAAACAATGCAAGAATTAACTTTTCATTGACTGTAAGTCACATAGCTTTTGCTTTTTTTTTTTTTTTTTTTTTTTTTCATCTTTAGTTTCATCCTTAATTGTACTTCTCTTACAATTGTTTCTCTCACTCTGTACCAGGAGAGGGAAGACAAAAGACCAAAAGACAGTGGTTTGAATTGCTGCTTGACCCATGAGGCTGTCCCAGCATTTGTCAACCACAAGTTGCTGAGCTGAGATGATTTTACTTTTAATCTCTGTGCCTTTGCCTTTCCACCTATTCCTTGTTTCATACAAGTAACAAACAGATTTACTACCTTCTCTTTGGTCTAGCTATGTTGTCTGTGGATGGACTACTGAGGACTGAATCATTTTCTAAACTAGATCTCATGATCTTCATAGCATGGAATAAAAGTGTGGGGCTATGGAGTAGTGGCAACTGACCCCTGTAGCTGGGTTTTAAGTTTTGCAGTGTTCAAAGGGAAATATTTGAAATTGTTCTGCTCAGCTTCAACATGAAATAAGCACTTCAAACAACCACTTTCTGAAAGTGTCATTTTAGGTAAAAAATCAATGAGAGCAACACTGAGGCAGGTTAAAAGAATACCAGTGCTCCCAACCCAAATCTGAAACTCCACTTCGAGCTTTCAGAAGTCAAAAGCAAGAAAGTCAGATTTTAATTCTGCATCTTGGATCACAGACTTGTGTAAAAATAGTAATGTCAAAAATTGATACCCCTTTTCCACTCACTGCCAAAACATTCTGTACTGGGGAGACTTCCCTAGTATGTACTTGGTTCACCAAAAATTGTAATTTTTATGGGTTTTTGTTTGTTTTTCTTGCAAATATGAAGATTTATATATGCTACTAGTCAGAATAGGCATCTTCTTAAAGATGCCAGAAGTTTTTATTAATGAAGAAAGAAGTCTTGCTTTTATTGAGGAACAGAAATAGAAGTTATGTTCCCGTCTTTAATAATTAGAGGCCTAACCCTTATCTTGATAAAGTCACAGGGGGACGAATACCACATAAAGTAGTTAATTCATGCATTTTGAAAGTGTCCATCCTCAATTTTTATTTATTTTTTAAAAGAAATATGTGTATGATTATGTCCCTAATTTTTCAGCTTTCAGCCAAGTGTGACCATTTATAAATTTAGATATACATATATCTAAATCTATGTAAAGTGGATCAGATATTACCTAGCTGTGAGAAATCTGAAAATTCTCCTGTTTGAGCCAGATCAATCTTTACGTTGGTCCAAATGGGACAGAAATGATAGGAGAGATTAGCTCTGGAGAAGCATAGTTAAAATATGCACATAAAGCACCATCACAGAAGTACAGGCAGTGTCAGCTAACTTTTCAACACCTAGGAAAAGAACAGTCCTAGAGATTCATATTATACTATCCTTAATGTTTTCTTAAAATACTTAGTGCTTTCAAAAAAAAAAAAAACCCACCTTATTCTTTCTGTAATTCTTTCTGTAATTCTTTTAATAAGAAAATAAATAGTTCTCTTAAGGCTGAGAAAAATTAAGAGGGCATATTATGTTCAATTTCACTGCTGTATTCTTAGAGCTATAGGTTTGTCTGGATATGCTACTTTATTTTGCTAAATTATGTTCATTGTGTCTCGTTATATAAAGACCTACATGGTGACTTTTTTATTTTTTTATTTTTTTTTTTCCTATAGATATAATTAAATTCTTCCATACAAATGTAAAATTTTAAGGTATTTTCCAAAATCGGGCATAACTAACAAACATTAACTAGTAAGCTAATGCATAATGACAGTGGGTTTTTCTTTTCCCTGTTCCACCCTTTCCCCCAGCTAGCATTAAATGTGGCTCACAAAGCACAAGACAATGGAGGAATAAAGATAACTACTGATGCACAGGTAGATTATTAGTGGTATACAAGATAAACTTGTCTATTTTGAAGGGGGGTGTTTTTATATAAAGGCACAATAGAGCCTCCATCTTGCTTTCAGAACAGGTTTTTACTAGATAGCAGATAAGTACTCTTGAAAGAGCTACATTTCACAGAGCTGTTTCACCTTTCTTCAGCAGTGCTGTCACCAGTGTAAGTGAACACACGTTTCCGACGGATTTGAAATAGCTAAGTGGCTATTTGCTTCTGCTTACCCTCTGCACACCTTGGCCTCTGGGTGCTTGTGAGGGAAAGCTGTTCTGACTGACCAGTGTTCCTTGAAGCAGTTGTCCTATTCGTAACTTATTCTGGGGGCTCTTAGGCCATTTTTAGATAAAGAGACTTAAAATATGGGAAAAGGGAAGAATGGGGGCTGCATGTGCTGTGCTGGGCAATCCAGCCCATCCACCACAAAGCTTTACTTTTCCTTGTAGTTACTTGTGCTTTCTACTCATTTGAGTCAAGTCGTTTTAGTTAGGGGCTGATGTATAAACTTCAGCTAGAGGAATGGCCTGAGACCCTCAAACACTCTCAAAGTCCAGAGCAAATGGCGTCTGATGGTGTGCTTGCTTATCGCTAATTCCAAGAGCATTGAGTGCTGTGGTTTAACACCATTAACATAGTGGGATGATTCTGGAAATGACCCTATTGGAGAAATGTGGTGCTCTTTAGAAAGCATTCTGCTTATGATTGCAGTTCCTAGTAAAACAAACTATTTCTTGCATCTCAAGGGTCTATCAGACCTAGCTCAGTCCTCCAAATGGAAAGTATGCCAGCAGGGAGACATTGTAACCTGAGATGAAGCAGCCCAGCAACAGAGCTCTATACCCAGAGGAGAGTACCACCCTCCTCTTCTCACTCTAAGCCCATCTTGCTCCTTATTATTTTTGAGAACAAAACCAATGTTTTTTGCTTGTCCCTGCAGGAAGCATTTTCAACAGTTTGTGCAAGCCATGTTAATCTTAACCTTAATATAGTCTCACATGGCTGAAACTACACAGCACTTCGTAACCCAGTACAGTATTAACTTCACAATCTCCAGACGAGATTGCTTATAGGGATTGGAATATAATAATCAAGAGGCAACGTAGAAGTTGAAAGGCATTTTTCCATGTTTTTGTATGCCTTTTCTCTAGTTTGTGTCATCAGCCTTTAGGCCTATACATACAGAAAAAAAAAAAAAAAAATGGATAGACATACCTAAGTAATACTAATTTAATACAACTGCTGCAGTTCTAAAATGTTTCATTTCTCTTTGCAGTGATCAGTGAAAGGCTGATTTGATATTCAGAGGGGAATGGTGAAAATATGCATTGCCAGAGATTCAAACACCACAGTGTACTTGAATGCGTGTTATAATATCACACATGAAATAAATAGACAAATTTTAGTTGTAAATGTTTTGCCATATTTTCCTTTTGAAGAAAAATTTTATACCTCAGGCTTTCACACGTATTAATAATGTATAACAATTTAGTAATTTTCTTCCTTAAAGCATATACATATATTTTTCTAAGATAAATTTCACTCTTGGATTTATCTCAGACAAGTATTTTTGTGGAAGCAAGATTGTACTCTACAGAAGAGCAACAGTGTTTACAATATGGTGTCCAAGACCAAGGGTTCCTGAATCTATAATGAAATAGCAAAATTAAAAACAATAAATAAATATGAGTAAGACATTTCTCTGTTTTAAGTAGATGAGGTTAGTTAGATGGTGTATCTGTTCTCCAGGGTTACTTACAATTATGCATTTCTGAAATATTCATCAACCATGGCACACTCATTGCCCTGCAAACATTTGACAGTCGTCCATACAAGAGGTAGAAACTGCCAATGTGAAAAAGTATGGTATGTAGACATATTGACACCAGCAGACCCCATCTTGAATTTGGATAGCTTTGTCAGCACTGCATGTGTCCTATTCCCTGTGTTGTGTTGAATACAGTCAGCAGTGGTTGCTCCCCAGGCATCTTCTCCTCACCACCTGTGCAGACAGGTTGGGCACTTGTCTGGGGATGATTTCAGCTCCTGAAGTTTGGTTGCTGCAAAACAGATCCAGAGTAGAGTTTCTAATCTGCCACCAAGTATGGTCAAGGTTTCCAATACCTCACAGATATGGTCATGATTTCCAGTATCTCGCAGCAGCTACTCTAGCTAGTTCACAGCTAACTCACAGATGTCTATATCTTCTTTATTCATAGTTTTGTGTGCACCACTTACATGTATAGTCTTATAGTTATTATTTGTATTTTGCCAGTCGGGTTGCAAGACACGGGGAAATTACAGAGGTTTTTCATCTTGTTATAAGTGGTTCTAGTGCAGGCTTATAGTCTTTACCTGAAGATCACCTCTCTCCTTCAAATCTACTGTTCAGAGAAGTGTAGAGAGTCTAATTTGAAGGCTAAGGTTTCTAATACATGTACATATGATTTTATAAATGAGAAATTTCATAATTTTCATATATCAAGTAAAAATATAAATCCTAATTGATAAAATAAATCAGATTCTTTATAAATATAACGTAAAATGTTTTTTCATTTCTGAATGCCAAATATAATCATAGTCATTTTGGAAAGTGTGTTCAAGGCAGGAGTGTAGAAACTAACACTGTGTAGAGGCTAAGAAATAACTGCATGATATAAGAGGGAAAAAATGGTTACCATAAAAAGTATAAAATTAGAAGAAAAAGGTTTCTGTGAACTGAGTATTTGGCAGCTTGTACTTTGCAAATGGCATATTTTCCTGAATCTTCCAAATACTTAGAGAATAATTGTTGTGGAAGCTGGTGTATAGTTTTCATACAAATGTGTGCTGATTCTGACTAGCTGAGTGTTATAAGCATAATATTCTTTTTCTTTCTCCTTTTTTTTTTCCTCTTCAAATGCTGAAAACAGCACAAGATTGCACTAAAAGTTGAAGTAGCTGAAAAATAACACATTTTAGTTATTAGATAAATATCACTTTTTATAATCTAATTACATATTTAATCACTTTTTAATATGTTGGAGTAGAAAGCAGGGAATGCTAGGGTTAATTTTAAACTGACCCTACTAAGATTCAGAGGGTGACTGACAGTGTTGTAGTTTTGCAGTTAGAGGAAAAGTTGGTCAGAAATGACAGGATCAGCAGGCACTTCACCAAGTGACGTGAACGCAGATGGAATGGCTGTCTGCTGTGCTGTTAAGAACTGTGTTGCAGTGTAGAGACGAAGAAAAAGAATGCTTAACCTCAAATCAGTAACTGAGTTTTTCCTATGAGTAATTACATACCAGAGTAGTTTCTGGATAGCTATCACTTTGTTCACAAGATGTGATACAAGAGCATAATTGCAAACCTGAGTGTAAGAGTTTTTGAAGATTGCAAAGCCATTGAATTTCTAGGTAATGGTTAATTTTCGTATTAGTCCATAATGAAAATTCTCTGCTCTGAATTGAATTATGCCTTAAGTTGTTCTCATATATTTCTCACCTCCTAGTAGGTCAGCCTCTTTTCGTAGATAAGTGACAGTATTATAAGGATGATCATGTGCAGTCAGAGAACACTGAGTCTGTAAGGAAGCACCAGGCTGAAGTGCAACTCCTTACCATTTTAATAGAGCTTTTTTCTCCCTTGACACACCCTTTAGAACACTAAGACATATAAAAGCAGTCATGAATACAGATTTCAGTTTCCTCATAATCTTTGGAAAGATTACAGCCCCTCCTGGGTTGTAATTCACATTTATATGCTCAGAACTCTAAGCTCAGTGCAGGTAACATACTTTTTACTAGCCACAGGTTACATGGGGTTTAGCTCTGTTATAAATTGGCATGGCAGAGATACAAGCCATTTGTATTTGTGCTGAAATGAAGCACAGAAAGGCCTGCTATTTGGCTGCTTCTTACAAACAACCTGCGGCTGCAATATTAGTGGTGGAATAAACTGGTGTCAGCTGGAGTTGTAGATGGCACTGCTTTCTGCAAGCATGATTTCTATTTTTATTTTTTTATTTTTATTTTTATTTTTTGGTGAAGTTGATTTTGGTGAAGTTGATTTTGGGGCTAAAGGAAGTGAGGCACTGTGGCAGCTCCACTATAAATTATTTGGAGCTATCAACAAACTATTTGGAGCTATCAACATCTTGAATTAATTCCAGGAAAGTCCCTCTCTTTCTGGCTGGGCTTTGCTACCTTATGCTTTTCTTGCAAATGTACCTGTGTAAATATACATATATTACTGTGTTTGAGCAAGTTGAATAGAGGCTGTAACACAAATACATCACGATGAAGAATATTAAAATGGGGTAAGGTATAATTCCACTAGTGACTTAAATGGATCTACATGAGGCTTCTGCCAAAGCAGGTGTGTTAACATGGCCACCCAGCATGTTGACATCACACCACCAGGGCACACAACCTGGATCTTGAACAAAATCCTGAAATGACCCAGGGAAGTCATCCCACTGTTCCAGCTGATTGGAACAGGGATGAGCATCAGTTGTTCATGATCATATTGGCCGGTAGAGGCATGCACAGGAGCTATTTGGCAGCTGTTCTTAGGTAGTTCTGCTATGAGGTGGTTGTGTCTACTGCATGCTCATGATGTAGATGTACTGAGTTGCCTTGAAGTAGATGGAAATTTGTAAATTCCCATCAGCCTCATCAGCTTCATTTTG
Organism: Nettapus auritus; assembly: GCA_011076525.1. Classification (NCBI taxonomy): domain Eukaryota; kingdom Metazoa; phylum Chordata; class Aves; order Anseriformes; family Anatidae; genus Nettapus; species Nettapus auritus. The sequence goes on from CM021765.1 coordinate 148,721,850, forward strand.
TCGGCAAGCCTGTAAGATTATTAGAGCACCATTTTGAAGAGGAGGGAGAACAATGTGTGCTTGACTGATGTGGTGTATGTGTACATGTGAAAAGGCTTTTGAATGTTGGATGAAAAGTAAATTTTAAATCCACAAAATAATGTTATTGATTATAAAACAGAATTGGGGAATAAATGTTAGAATTGGCTATTATAGTAATTGGAGTTATTGCAACCTAATGATGTTTAATGGATAAGAAGTAAAATACTTGTTATTTTATTTTGTAAAGGGTAATGCCATAATTCCCCTGGGTAGCTGACTTCCTTAAGTGTATGTGATCTTTAAATTGCTGAGTAGGTGAGGTGAATACAAGCTGTAGCTATAAACTGCTGGCTTGGTGGGCTCACCTTAGTGCTCTTTCTTTCAAATCTCAGGCTTTGTCAATGTTTCTTCCAGGGTATTTAATATTTTAAAAAGTGACAGTTGCAACAGTATACAAAAGAAACAAACAATAATAATCCAAAAACTGTTCTCCTTTCCTTCTTGTGAGCTCATGGGTGTTTGCTGGATGTGGAGAAGCACAATTCTCTTTATTGAGATGAGGCATAAAGCAGTATTGAATACCACCTGGGAGTATCTCTTTTCTTTAGGATTGCTGCAAGCCAATGTTTTTAACCTACTGTTCACCTGTAATTGCATTAAGCAGTTGTATTCCTCTAACCACTGTTTTCTTCTTTCCCAAAAAATTGCATCTTCAGTACTTTGCTTGCTAATTTGATATTTGTGTCATGCATTGTTTTTTTTTTTTTTTTTCTTTTTTCTTTTTTTTTTATCAGAGTTCAACATGATAAAAGGTAATAAATTTTGTGTGATGAATTTCATCTAACATCTTTGACATATTTATATATATTTTCCATTTGGATGTTCAGTGAGTTTTTGGTATAAGTAGTCTTATTTGCCTGACAAAATCCAAAAAGGTAACTTTTCTTGTATCATAAGTAGAGTGAGAGCTGATGAATGCATCTAAAAACAAAATAAATTTGAGAAATATTACATGGAAAAAAATAGGTGACAAAAGATTAGACTATTCATGTAAGCACACTTCCTAAGAGTTTTTTTCTTTCCTTTTTCAATCTCTTTTATAGTATTAAATTGCGTATGCTTCTTGATTTAGTATTCACTGGGTTGTCAAAATAGAAAACTAACTTGAGGAAATCTGTCCAATTAATTTTTATTTTATTTTATTTTATTTTGAGGGGAAAAAAAACAGATTAAAATCCTCTTTTTTTTTTTTTTGTTTATTTTTATTATTTCAATTTCTTATAGAAATTCAGGGAAGGGAATCAGTCTGTTTTTGTTGCTGTTGTTGTTTTGACAGATAGGCATACTTTCACTGTGGTGTTGCATGACTCTTCATGATAGATTTTCAAAGTCAAAAATAGAAGTGCTTGCTATTATGGTATGTATTTGGATGGTGATGAGACATCTCCTAATCAGATTTTAAGACCAATGAAAAAGACCTCTATTGGAAAGTTGTGCCAAATGGCTGATTGGGGCTGAGCGTGAGCTTGTTTGTCTATGTGGAGGGTAGGGCGGGCATGTTGATGTGTAGGTGCAAAGCTAAGCCCTGGATACACTGTACTTGCCTGCCAGATCTACCTGATGGGTAGGCTGTCACCCAAATCTCACTCGGTGGGGAAGATCAGCCAGAGGCTAGATCTGGAAGAGACAGGTGTGGCTGCCATGATAATGTGAGAGTGATATGGATTAACCTTGGAGGTTTGAAGATATTGGATGAAAGTCTAGGGGACTCAGAGTGGAGTGGCTATGAAACAGTGTCAGGACTGGTAGTAATGTGTTTTTATCCCATTTCCAATAACTAGGCTGTCACCAGTGAAATCTTGTCTATGCCGAGTGGTGTTTTTTCCTTAAGATTGAATAGGTTTTAGTAAATTGCTAAGGCATGAATGATGAGCATCCAGCGAATCTATGAGTCCTAAATAATGGAGGTTTGTGTAGTGCACACATCTTATCTCCAACAGAAGGTCCAGCTGCAAAAGAGCCTTAGAGAGATGCAATATCACCTCTCAGTTTCTTTGGTAAGACAATTCACTCCCTAAGAAGGAATGAATGTAGGCTGCTAAGTAATATTTTCAGAGTAGAGCAAGTTGAGTAAAATATGTTTTTGTGTTTTGTATAAAATCTTATTTTTGAGTAAAATATGAAATAAAGTTTTAATAATGGAGATTCCCTATAGAGGATAAAAGAATATAGTTTTTATCCTGATATAAACCTTCATGACAGACTGAGAGGCTTTTAATATTTTATTATTTGATACTTAGAATGGTGTTTTACTTACCAAGTTCATTGCAAATTTCTCAGAAGGTATTGCTTTGTACCACAGACATTTCTTATTTTTGCTAATATGCAAATATGCTAATTGGATGTGTATTAGTTAAATTATTTATGTAATGAACAAGAAGGAAAGAAAAGAAATAAGAATCTGCCCCTTCTCAGTGACTCTTTAATAGCTGGGAATTTGGATAAGCATCTTCTCATGATTTATCACTTTGTAATAATCCTAAAGACTTGTTTTAAATGTTATGAAGTGGGAAAAGTAAGGTTTTTTGTTTTACTAAAACACGGTAGCTGAGTTAGAATGGTTAAAAAGCTGTTATTTCTCTTGAGCATTAACTACAAAATTAATCAAACTCTTGTTTATCTGTTTTTCTTTTTTTTTTTTTTTTTTTAAGTCTCTTTTTTTGTATCATTTTTTGGAAAAGAGTAACAGTTATATAATTTTAATTCTGATGAAAGAATTGCCTCTATTCAGGAAATACTGAAGTAGCTAATAACTTGTAACCAAAGGAGGTTCTTTAGTGATTCCAGTTTGAATTACTAGACACTTGTATAAGTAAATAAATGATTTCTTTTATTATTATAATTTTTAACTGTGGTATTGAGGAGATACTTCAGTCACTTAATGCACTCTGAGAGTTTAAATTTGTTGTCTTTTAAAATTTTTCGGGAAGAGGATTTTGAAGCATAATCTTTCATTAGTGAACTTCTGTGCGTCTAGCTAACATTAGTGAAACTGTACGTATGAATATATTAGTAAAGGGAAAATGCATATTTTAAATTGGTTTAATTTTTTTGTGGAAATTAAATCAACAACTAAGCTAAACACTGTCTTCTACTCTATTGCCAACTTATTCTGTGCACAAAGATTTTCAAGCACTTCTGACTTCGAGGCTTGGACTAATTTTGTTATTCAGGTTTTAAGAATCTGAGAAGCATTTAGGTATTTGTAGACTGTCCAAGTTACCTCAAAACAATGAAACCCTATGTTTGAAAGTAATTCAGTATTAAACATGCAGTTAGTTTGTTTTGAAAACTCTTTTGTTTTTAAAACAAGGTTATTATGATTGTTTCTTTTTTCAAGTAGGAGGAGAAGACACCACTTGTTTTTGTATTTATCACATTGAGGGTTGGCGGAGGTCATCTGAGATTTCACTCAGGTTTATAAGGTATACTATGCTGATGCAATGCTGGGAGTTCTATTGTTTGAGTTCTCAGCTGGGAAATGAGAATAAACCTGTAATGGGAAAATGATATGGATGGATGGAAATTTATGAGTTGCAAATAAGATGAAATTTTGAAATTTGGGGGCTTTGTATCTCTTTCAGCAAGTAACTTAGGGGTTTTGACCATTTTGAATAGGTCTTGGTTTAGGTGGTTCCATATCACTGTAAGTTAAAAAAGCATTAATTTAATTAGCTCAGGATTTCAACCTATCTAAACCTATGATTATTCTTACAGCACTTAATGTATGGGAAGAGTTCACAACACAAAAAATAATAAAAATAAAAGCTTAACAGCCAAGACTCGCTTAATGTAGTGGTGCCCAAGAATGTACAAATGCAGATATCCTGATGTATGTGCATATGTGATTTCTTCTCATACCCATTTAAATAAGAGAAGTAAGCCATTCTTCAGTGCCTTACCTGACACTAGGACATGATCAGGGTGACTCTGATCAAGAAGATTTCTCTGAGTGCTTTCCTAAGGTCTTCATGACTCAGGAAAGCTGAATCAGGATTTGCCTTTACACTAATAATGTGGTTGTATACTGTCCAGGTAGGTTTATACTGACTGCTGTGATAGTACTTGACTCGAACTTAGTGGATTGCATTTGTGTGGTGGAGCACTGTGCTTATTTCTTACAAAGCTACAAATTTTTCTGGAATGAGTAAAAAGTCCACATCATAAAAACTCAACTACAAGCGTGTACATGAGTCACCTCTGAGAAGGTTTCTTATTGTGTAGAAGAAAAAAAAAGATATATATATATATATTCTGAAAAGGAAGAAATTCAGATGTGACTGATTCATCTGACCTGACATTCATGAAGGTGTTTAAAAAGTACAAGGTAATTTTTTTTTTTTTTGATCAGATTATTACTTAGTTGTAGGGAAAAACAAACAAACAAAAACAACAACAACAAAACAAAGAAACAATCAAACAAACAACAACAACAACAAAAAACACTTGCCCTGTTACCTTGTAAAATTCAGTGTCAAAAGTGATTTATTTTTGAAGTAATGTGTGTCTTATTTGTTTGGAATTAGCACTTTCTCTGATCACCCTCTTCTGCACACTGTTCTGTTCAAATAAAAATTTGTCACATTTATTTTCCAAGGTGCTTGAGTGCTCCAGTGACATCCTCAAATCTTGAAATTGTTTCTGATATTCATGTGTGTTCACATTATTGAGGAATTATTTTTGCAGCAGTAAACTCTGATAATCCTTTTACAGTCTTTGGTTTCTAAGGCTGGAACCTGTTTCTTGAGGAATCTCTTACTTTTTAATATTAATCTTGTCAGTCTGTTTACTGTTGTTTAGTGAAAGTTTGAAACAAACTGGGAAAGTATTATCCTACATTCCTTGCATTGTGTCCCTTTACCAGCCAGAGTTGCCTACACTGTTCTTCTGCATGAGATTCCTTTGCCTGAGCAACAGCTGAGAAGCAAATCTTCCCATGCTCCCCTTTTTCTATATAGTTGCTTATTGATTGTACTGAAGATTGACATATTCAAAATAACATGCAGCATTTGTTCTAACAGAGCAGTCAGATTTAATTTGCACTACTTAAAATGATCTTTGTGTTCACAGTACAGGCATATAAGGAAATTTTTGTCTTGAAAAAATTTCAGAAAAAATCTGTCTCTATGTTACCCTGCTCTTCTGTGCTTTTATGGACTTAAGAGGCAGGATCTGGCTGTAAAGTTGACTCTCATTCTGGGAGATGGTAAATGGGGAAGTTTAACTACTGTGCAGCATTTACCAAAAGTAAAGTATGGACAACTGAAAAGATTTAAATAAAATAGGGTGTGGAAGAGCTCTCTTTGAGGAAGTAAAGATGCTCCTATGGATTCGAGTATTGATCTGTGTAAAATTTTCATTTTGGTGTGAAAAAGGTCTAATAACATAGCTTACACATAAAGTTATGTGTAGGATAAAAAACAGAGTGGGGAGTTTGAGGTATACTCAAAAGACACGGAATTAAGATGCTGGAATCAAAACAAAACAGCAACAAAAACCAACAAGTTCAAAACACCAGTTAAATGTAAATGAATGTAAAGTAAGACTTAGTTGCTTAGAAATCCTCTTGGGGAAAAATGTTCCCATCATAAGACAAACTTCTAGAAGGGCAACAAGATGGTATGCAAGCAATCCAAAAGACTTTGAACAGATGTCAGATAGAACTTTGTAACACAGGTGCAAGATTGGCTAGCCAAGGGTGATAGTCTCCTTGATCTGCTATGCAAAACAAGGAAGAATTGATTAGGTATGTGATAATTAATCTATGATAACCTTAACTGTAGGGAAATAGTGGAGTTTAAAAAGAAAAGGGGAGTAAAGAAGGCTTTTAGCCAAGCAGAGATCCTGGGCTTCGGAAGACTAAACTAAGGTTTCTGCAAAGAACTGGTGGTAGAATCCAGGGGAGGTAGCTCTGAAGGGCAAAACAGCCCAGCCTTGCTGGCAGGTCTTTAAGGACAACATGTAAAGTTCCATAAGGGCAGCATCTTCCAAGTACAAGAATTCTCCATCATGATACTCAGGAAAGCTAGCAAGGAGGCCCATTTGGTTAAATAGAGAACTCATGAGTGATCTCTAGCACATAAAGAATGTACACAGAACATGGAAGCAATGATAGTTGTAAAGGAGGAATAGAGAAATACTGTCCAGGCTTGTATGGATGGTGTTGGGAATGCCAAAGCTCTACTAGAGTTGAAAATGTTAAGGGATATTCAAGGAAGGAAGAGTTGCTGCTGTTGCATTGATGGTACTGCTACATTAATGGTACAAGACAAAATGAGGAAAATCTAAGTCTATTGGTGAGCAGAGTGGGTGATTTAGTAACATCTGCAAACACAGGTAAGACTCAGTGCTTTCTTTGGCTTGGTCTTCACCAGAAAGGTGTCATAGGTCTCTGTGCTTAGTGAAAATCTTCAGGCAGGAGAAGAATGTCCAGCAGTGGGTGAGGATTGAGCCAGGGATTACCTGCAAAAGCACAACACATACAAGTCCATAGGATCAGACAGGCTGCATCTGAGGCTGCTGAGAGAGCTGACTTATGAACTTAAAATGAAAGTCTCTATCATCTTTGAAAGTCACTGAGCTAAGGTACAAACTCAACGAGGGGAGAAAGGCAAATGTTGCACCTGTCTTCATAAAGGCTGAAAAGGACAACCTGGGGGACTAGGGAAAGTCACCTTCACTGTGGCCCCTGGGGTTATCACACAACACTTCTTGGAGCACATTTCTGGGCAAATAAAGAAGGTTATAGGGAGAAGTCAGCATTAATTCACCAGGGACAAAAATATTTGACAAACCTGCCTGTCTTTTATGATAATATGTGTATTTGTGGATGAGGGGAGGGCAGTGAATGTCATTTACCTTAATTTTAGCAAAGCTTTCAACACCATCTGCCACAGTATTCTTCTATACAGGTTAGATCAATGAACTACCGAATGGGTGAAAAAACATTTGGGTGATCAGGCTAAAGGTCATTGATTGTTCTCTACCTGGAGGTAAGTTACAAGTGCTGTACTGCAAGGGTCTATCCTGGGTCCTATCCTGTTTAATATCTATGGCAATGATTGGAAGAGATAGAAGGCACCATCAACAAATAAGGGAGTTAATACACTTGAGGGTAGGTCTGTAATCCGAAGGGATTTAGACAGCCAAGAAGGGTGAGACAGTAAGACAGTCATTAAATCCATCACAAGGAAATATGAAGTTCCACAGCCAAGATGAACCATCTCTTTGCAATGAAAGATGCTGGGGAGCAGCTCTGTAGAGTGAAGCTGGCGGTCTTGGCAGACAGTGATCTGGACAGAGCCAACAGTGAGTTCTGGCAGTGAAGATGGCCGACAGCATCCAGGTCTGCATCAGTGGGAGCACAGCCAGGAGGTCAAGGCAGTGGTCTTCCCTCTTGGCTTCACATAGCACCTGGAATCTTGCCCATGGTCTTTACCTCATCTAGGATAAGGAAGATGTTGAATTCAATTCCAGCAGAGGGCCACCAAGTCATTTGGTGGTGGGGCAGGCTGAGGGAGAGAGGCTTGTACAGCTTGGGGTAGGGGTGATTTCAGAGGAAGTAACAGCAGCTACATGATGCCTACAGTGAGGGAAGTGGGAAGTTTGAACCAGGCTCTGAGGTGTACAACAAGTGGCAATATCTACAGACTGAAAACTGGGAGGTTCCAACCATTTATAAAGCAAATCTTCCTCATCAGGAAGAGAGTCAGACTGTGGGAAATGTTGTCAGGGATGTTGTTCAGGTTTCATCCTTGGAATTTTTCAAGATGCAACAGGATAAAAACCTGAGCAACCTGGTCACGTCTCACAGCGGACCACTTGAAATTGGGATGAACACATGAAATTGGGAGGTTAAGGATTTGGGTATTTTAATCTCAAATGTGTGTTCTTTCCAGAATCTGAACATCAATATTAACAAGTAATGGGTAAAGCAGAATAGAAGAGAAGGATATTTCTCTCTTAAATTGGTGGTGTTTTCACTTCGCTTCAGTTAAAATATTTTACATAAGAGATGGAGCCCATACCCTTCAATTTATTTGAGATAATCTGATTCCAGTATGATTATTTACTGCATGTATTCCATATAACACAGTGTTTAATGTTTCTTTGACTGATTGTTCTGACAGAAATTTCTTATGTAGTCATATAAAAATAAAAGTGGGGAGCAGGGAAAGCTTGAATTAGCAGCCTTCTGAACAACAAAATCATAAATCCACAACTGGGTTTCTTTATCTTCCCTTGAGCTTGACATTATTTCCTTCTGACAAAATTTGTATCTTCTGAAGAGTGAAGGAAAAAAAAAATGCCACCATGTTTTGCAAATATAAGAATCTGTGAAATAGAATAAATTACCAACTATTGGCTTGATTTTGAAACTTTAATTCAAGCACATTTGTTTAGTCACAAAAATATTCCCTAAGTAAGCCAGCAGCCTATTTTCAGGTGTCAGATTTTTATAAATGACTATGATGTGATGAACAATTTAAGATATTTTGGGTTGATCTGAATATTAGAATGATAATTATACCTACTCTGGCTGTGTGGTTCCTTTCTGGTTAGTGTTTCCAATCTAAATATATGTAAGTGCTTTGAAAGCACAGACTGTTCTTTGTGTAAAAAAGGTACATGCTACCAAAATACAGGGCAATTTTGTAGAGAATTTAAGGTATCGTGTTGAATATTCTACTTTCTACTTTCCATTAAAATAAAAACAATCTAAAAAGACCAAGGGCCTAATCTGGTATATTTGTTTTTGCCTTAGATCTGCCCACAGCTCTCCCTTGAGGCACGCAGAAAGATTTGATAAGCAAACCTTGCCAGATGGCTAATGCTTGAAGGGAACATTTTGCTACAAACATTGCAAAGTACAGAAATTTTGAAGTGCAGCAGCATTCTACAGGCATAGGACTGTGCACTGCTTAACCTATGCTCAAGTATCTTGCCTTCTGGAGAGGGGACAGAGGGCTGAACTGGCTTTTCAATACCCTTGGCACAGCTGGCATTAGCATACACATTTGTGTTATTGTCTGAATAGAAAAAGGTATACCTCCAGTCTGCAGATTCCTCACCATATTATGGATATATGGGGTTCTGGACTGGAAGTAAGAAGGCATGGAAAAAGAAGGAAAAATTGGCAAAGCTATTATTGTTGAATTGCAACCATGCTGCGTGTATTTTGAAAGAGGACAGGAGCTTGATCAAGATAAATACCAGCTGGTCACAGTTGAGAAAGAAGTCTGCTGTACCTCCTCTGTCCCTGTCCCTGCCCTTACATACACCTGATAAGCAAAAAGTTATCAGATTCATGAAGGCAGCTGCTCCAGCCAAGTAGGAGATTTTAAATAGAAGGGATCTTTTGTGCCTTGGATGTTGTAAATATATCATCAAAATAATTTTTGGGGCGTTACAAGGCTGCCTACAGTGATGAGAATGATATCCTGTGAAATAGCTATGTTCAGAAGGGCACTTAAAGAAAGCTTTTCATATACAAATGAAGGTACAGAAAATAGATTCAAATCTGTATTCTATATTTGTAATTTGTCCTTTTAGATATTGTGTTTTGGGATGAGTAAACTGAAAATGACATGGTTAGTTTCCTATATCCTATTGCATTAGTTCTCTTAGATTTTGAATTTTTGTGAAGAATGAGGCTGATTTCAAAATGTAAGGATCAAGTCCTTAGTTGTAACTCCAGAATATGTTGCATCATGTCTAGAAGCATACACAACTAGTACATGCATTGGTGCTCTACACCTTCAAGGCCTAGCACCATACTCAGTATTTTCACACGGTAGAGGCATTATAAGACTTCCTACAAATACCCCGCTTCTTTGTTCCTGGGTGAACTCTACCCAGCCTGTAGTATAGCGTCATGGTCTGAAGTGATGTTGGCATCCCTCCTAAGTCTACAACATTCTATGTGCAATTGCAACTTTCCCCTCTTCTTTCCAACTGCTTTCAGTCACAGTTACTAAAAATTGAATTCTTAAGTGCAGAACTACTATATATAACCTCTTACAAGTCCTTAGACAGCTAAAGTTTGACTAACCTTGAGCTGTTGGAAATGAAGTATACCACCAAAGCAACAAAATAATTCTGGATGCTTGTGTTTTCAGAAAGTATTTGATGATTGCTTCCTAAAACACTTAATCTGGAGATAGCTTCTCATATTCCCAGCCTTTTTGTAAGCAACAGATCATAAGTCTGCTGGAAAAAGAAACTTTAGCAAACTGCAGAAGAGTTTTACCATCATAACATATGCTACATCTCTTCCTGGTGTTCTTCATGACAGGCTGCCTGAAAAGTTCAAAATTTGCTTCCTTCATTTAATAGAAACTGTTAGCTTAGCCACTACATGTGATGACACAAGCGCTGTCCATCAACTTTGCATTTGAATCTCTAAATGCATGTTGTCAGAAGATATCATATCACAAAAGAGTTTTACTTTTTGGGTCAGAATAACACTTCAAATGAGTAACTGTTCATTGGTAATTTAACAGTCTAGGGCCATTAAGTTACAGAATAATGTGCCTAAAGTTACTGTGATATTAAAGTGATGGTAAAATCAAATTCAAAATATATTCACTTAAATGCTAAAGAAAAATTTCTGGTTATTTTTACAAAAGCTGTGAATGTCTTTGTTTATACAAAAAAAAACCCACAACAGATTAAAATCCAAACTTAGTCACTGAGGACCACACATGCCATTTCAAATTTTAACTGTTATTGCTGTAGCTTTTCCTTAAGGAATAATAATAATAATAATAAATGAGGATAAAAATATCAGCCTAAGAACAGTATTCTTCGGTCTTTGACATTTGAAGGTAAGGGAAAATGTATGATTACCTACAGTGCTGCCAATTAGTGCCTGGTAAAACGCTGCATAGAGAAAATTATTTACAAGAAAAGGGGACCAAATACTTGCACAGATCCTATTGATAAATAATGTACCTCAGGAGCTTCCTGTGGTGCTTAATCTTACCTGTTTCAAAATGTTTTCCATAATTGTATGAATAAACCACTCATTATGCACAGTAAAGTGTTTTTATTATATTATTTTCTTCACTTCCTCTGTTATGATTGATCATGTAGCACACCTCAACTCTGGCAGAGAAGCTAGTAATGCATAGCAGTCACTCTTCCTTCAGAGGTGGAAAGATACATTTAAGCTGCACAAGATTAAACAACCCTATAATTCTCTTCTGGAGTCAGACCTGGACTGGACTGAGGAGGTTTCTGTACTTCTGTACAGAGTGTGCTTCTGCATGTCAATGGAGCCTCCACTGAGGCTACCATAAGGCATATGGAGTCCCCCCAGCTTTCATTAAGATTTTGAAGAATATTCACTTGGCATGAGAAAAGTTTCAGGTAGAATATTTCTCATAATGTAATCAGAAAGGAGCTTGCAGAAGATTATTTAAATGAAAATAGAGCATGGCAAAGCACGACTTTTTTTTTTTTTTTTTTTTTTTTTTTTTTTTTTTAAGCAGTTAAGATGGCTTATAACGTGCAAATGATACCTTTTTAAATAATGAAACCGGGAAGGGTGTGGGGCTTAGTTTGGCTTGGTTTTTTTTTTGGACGGTTGATGTCTTTACAGAGGGTGTTTTTTGTTGTTGTGTGATTGTTTGTTTGTTTATTTTCATTGGAAGATTGTGCTTTGAGATGTTTTGCAACTTTGCCAAATGTGAATGTTGGACTGAAACGAACAGTGCTGTCCATCTGTCTCAGAATGTCTTTGACTGATTAGTGGTCTTTTTTTATTTTTATTTTTTTATTTTTTATGAAATATGTTGAATGGAAACAAAAGTTATGTGGTTCTGAAGAATTTAAATTTATATGTATTCTACAAGTCTTTGATGGTTGTTAGCTGAATGTGACTCATCTTAGATCTGAAATGGCTGAGCACAACTTTTTCTGTCATCATTCTGCTAATAGTGAGAAGGGATTGTCATGTGTGGAAATGAAAGTATAATTAATGACATGCATTTTGCCTATACAACAGAACACTGAATTAATATTTCATAGATAAATTTTCTTTTTCAATATTCTAACTTCTGACCACTTGTTAACTGTAATTATAGCACATTCTTATTTAATATTTGGAATGTTAGTTTTATGTAAGTGTTTTGTGTTGATCATATGTTTATCCTTGTAGGCTGGTTACAAATCCAAGATAAACAGAGTATGACATGGCTGGAAGGGCATGCTGGCCACAGTACCTGTTTTTTCCTTTTACCAAATGCCAGTCAACACAGGAACCTTAATTAGAATTCTTCTTCAACTCTTTTCTGTATATATTAATTGATGTGATTTTCTGTATTAATGGGTGTGATTTCTTGGAATGTGTGAATGTTTTTAATGTATTTAAGCAGAACTTAATAAAAGGTATTTATCCAGCAAATTTAGAAGTAAACTATCTCAAAGAAGTTAGAGTGATATTCCAACCCAGTCTCCACCACAACAAAATAACGAATGCATGAACTTCTAATAAGCTAAACTACCTTTATAAAAGAGAAGTACTAGAAGAGTGTCTTCTGACTTTATTGCAGTGAAAGGAATATTACAGTGCACAAATGCTACTCTACTACCCAAGTACTTCACCTGCTACAATGGGTAATTCTGAAATCTGTATAATGTTTGTTTGATGTTACTATAATATTACCAATTGTATTCTTTCTTTCTTTCTTTCTTTCTTTCTTTCTTTCTTTCTTTCTTTCTTTC
>CM021765.1:148734756-148905089 GCA_011076525.1 Nettapus auritus
TTCTTTCTTTTTTCTTCCTTCCTTCCTTCCCTCCTTCCTTCCTTCCTTCCTTCCTTCCTTCCTTCCTTCCTTCCTTCCTTCCATTTCTTCTTTCTTTCTCTCTCGCTCTCTTTCTCGCTCTCTTTCTTGCTCTCTTTCTCGCTTTTTTTCTTGCTCTCTTTCTCTCTGTTTTGTGTAGAAGAAAAAGCAGAGTTACATTATGTTTCTATTAATAAACCTAGTGAATCAAGAAGTTTAACGTCTTTCTCACTGTGGGTGATGAATTCAGAGATCAGTAATTTTTAAGATCAGTTTTAAGTAAATAGGTGTGCATGTATATCAGCATTTTAGTGGATGCCAGGCCTCTAACAGCAGCTGCTTTGCATCACAGATCCATTCCTATTGCAGCAGGTTACATGCTAAAGCAGATGCCAGTAGGTGCCAGTGGGTGCTGTGGGCTACCTTATGTTAGCAGCCTTTATCAAGGACTGCGAAGGATGGATGAGAGATGAGAGATGAGAACAGGTAATGCCACGCAATGGCAAAAAATTAAATGCAAATTGAGGCTTTTTATTTTGCAGTATTTCTTCATTTTTGTCTTCCTTTTTAAACTTTTTTTTTTTTTTTTTTTTCCTTAGGAAGTGCATGAGTTCATTTTGTTTTTGTTTTTAACAGAGGAAAATCATGCTTGACTGCCTTTTACTGTATTTAGAACTCTTTAATGACTATTCTGTTAGGTATTAGGGAAGGGGTGGAAGAGAAAAGTTGATATGGGCTGCTGCTTTAAGGCTTTTTTTTTTTTTTTTTTTTTTTTTCCAAAAAAAAAAATCAACAAAAAAAAAAAGTAGTAAAAATAGAAAAAGACATTCTTGTCTCAGGTGCCAGAAAAATGTAGGCAGAACAAATGGCCTCATCAGCTGCTCCGTGATGTGGCTAACCTGTATCAGGATTGGGCTGCTGGGAATTTTATTGAGTTACCTTATTTCTCACAAGTTCACAAAAAATGTTGTCAAAAAGATGGCCTTGCATGTCCAAATGACATTCTCAGAGGAGAAAAATAGGGAGCAGTACAAAAAAGACATATCCCAAGACTTGCTCAAGATTTTACCAGAGATGATGGGTGTGATCATAATGAGACACCTAAAACTTTAAAGCTAGTTGGAACTAATGTCTCTCCAAGCTCTGATCTATGAACAGCTCTTGTGCCTGCCTGCCTCTCTGTTCAGTATTGACATGACTTGAACATGAATCCTTCAAGGAGCTCATGAGGTTCCCCCCCCCCCCTTTTTTTTTTTTTTTTTTTTTTTTTTCATTTCCTCTTTTTCCCATTTTTTTCTGCTTCCCTGTTCCCTGTGTTTTATCTATTACTTTATTTGACACTATGTTATAGAAAACAATATGTTCTGGAAACAAAGTTCTGGACAATAAAGCCTCCTTCTTTTTAAAGATATGCATGAAGTAAAAACAGTAAAAAAAGTAAAAAAAAGCTGTTAGTGCAAATGTATATATTTTATCATCAGTAGAAAATCTTGATTCTGATCCATGACTTCAAGACTACACCAATCAGTAATTTCCATATGAGTAGAACATCTGTTTCTTTTTTAAAATATAGGACAAGTTTGTAAGCCACTTTCATAAGTTTCCAAAATAACAATAATAACAATAACAATAATAATAATAATAATAATAATAATAATAATATAGGCCAACCACTTTGTGAAACATTTATCCGCTGGGAATCCAAGTCACCCTGCATGGGTGAATAATGTGGAGAGAGAATTGAATGCATATGGGTGGTGCTACTATGATTGAGGTTAGAAACTTTGACTTAAAGCCATCTTCCTGGATGAAAGTGTATTGGTGGGAGTATTTCACAGGTGAGGAAAGGGACTGTGGAAGAAAATGCTCCAATGTTGCAGTGCAGCCTTGCTGCTCTATGGTACCTAGCTAGCATGTGAATTGTGTAAACTGCATGGGTGGTTGCCCACATCTATCAGGGTGGGAGAATTGCTTGCATGACTGAAATCTGGAGCTGTCTTGTGGGCTGCTGATTATGTTTGGAGGCTCTGGCTGAGGGTAGAGGAGAAGCTATGGGTGTATGATTCATTCCTGATAATGCGTGGGTGAAGCACAGGCAGGCAAAAAAGCTGTGATTCAATGAACCTCCTGAACAAAGGGAGGATGGGAAGCAAGCAACCAGCAAGGGTGTTTGGGGAATGAGTTAGTGTGTACCATTTTAAAAAGTACCTACCTATGGTGTCCATATGCAACAATGTTTTTGGAGGTAGTTATTGTTCTTTGTAACCAAAACACCCAAATGTTGTAATAAAGACGTAAAGACATGTTTTTTGGCGCATTAGGACATATCTTTCTGTTATTTCCTTCATTCACTAGATAACAGATTGAACCAAAGATCATAAGAAAAATTACAAATACTAAGAAAAAGAATCCTCTTATGAAAAAAAAAAGACATTGAACTATTTCACAATTTTTTTATCTGAATATTTTCTCTTGTACAGCCAATTGACCATTTGGAAGCCTGTGAGACTAGGGAAAGAAAAGAGCAAGGAGAGCAATTATATAGTGTGCTGCCAGCTTCATGGATTCTGGGTGGGATAAATAAGGTAGAGTAACAAAACCCAGAGCTGATGGTCTCTTCAGTATTTCATCATGCCATTTCAAAAAAAAAAAAAAAAAAAGAAAAAAAAAAAAAGAAAAAAGAGAGAAAGAATCATAATTATAATTCAAGCACCTGCATTTGTTTTCCTGTGCTACCTTTTATCTGCAGCTTTTCTTTTGAAGCCCTGACTTTTTCTCAATTTCACCAGCACAGGATACAGACTATGCAGAGTTTTATGGCTATTTCAGAGGTTTGGCATGGGCTGAAGAGCCTTGCTTATGAATTTCAATGCTACATAAACTGTCAGAGGGTATGCTCTCTAGGACAGAGATTACTAGCCCTTCAATTGTGCTTTGCCGAACCTGTTCTAGATATTACCCCTGGACAGAAAAGGGCTCTGCTTTCCAGTGGCAAGGCCCCTGTGACAGCATGCTGACACTGCAGCAGTGCTGTGTGATTACCCTCACGGCTCTGGCAGAGTCCAAGGAGCACTGATAAGAGTTGAGCCTGGGCTTTATTTCCTGGACTCAGGAGTATGATGTGGGTCAAAAATATTTGCCTGTCATTTTCACTGGCCCTCACCTAATAGTACTGTATGTATTCTGTTTCACTAATAAGAATTCATTTGTTTCTAGCCAGCATTTTGTTTCAAGTTGGCCAATATGTTGAGGTGAGTAATTTAGGAGGTAGTTATATAGAACTCATATGAAAGAATCAAGATTAACAATAGCATGGCCATACAAAATGTCACTTTATATTTAGACAAATTTAGTAAGCATCTCTTAAAGAATTAGACGTATACATATTATTTATTCTTTCAGCAGTTCTAGACAAATGTGTCCTGAGCTTTACCGTCAGTAATCTGAAAACTGTCATAACAGCAAGCCCCCATCATGAAGGGAAACTGAGAGGTCAGATGAAACATTAAAATGTTACCTCATAGTCAGTAAACAATTATTTATGGGTATAGCTGATGAATTAAGGAAAAAAAAATCCCACAAATACTTCAATATGTAAAGAAACCATCCTATTAATGAAGGCAAACAGATGAAGCAGGTGGTGTATTTTAATATATCAAATTATATGATCTGACATCTCACATTTATGGTGACACGTTACTCTCAGCTAACACAACTGACAGTGAAGCTACTGTTTTGATGGCTAGCTTTAAAAGTTTGTTCCTTTTTGTAGAATTCTGTTTTTTAAATCTTTGTAATTGATACAATACATTATATCTTAACTGAAAAATCTGTAGGGAGAATTCATACAAAGTGCTATAGAAATGACAGGTGTACCACTTACACAGTGGAAATAAGGCATAGGGGAAAGTTCATAGGTGCTCCAAGTTTAAAAAATCCTGTGTTAAGAGCTTAGTGTTTGTATTCATGAAATAAAGGTTTGTATTCATGAAATGATTCCTAATTAATTTGTTTTGCGTTCATCTGAAAACATATTTAAGCTGTAACTATAAGGACCACATCAAAATCTACTAAGTCAGTGCTTTGCTTTTTTAAAAAGCCTTTCACCGAGGTTTCTGAAAGTATTAGTCCATAGAGAATTCATCTTCATATGAACACCACTTTGGAGGAAAACATTTTAAAAATGTTGAGAAACGTACTGTTATTGGTGCTGGAGCATTGGTTTCAAAATCTGTACTGCAAATTTAACCTTGCTGACCCATTTTGTAGAGACTTTATGAGCTATAGCAAGGTGTACTTTGTGGCAGACTCCACGCTTGGGCTTGAGATGTGGAGCTGTTCTGACAAGGCATCCTGTTCTCACATTTGAAGTAGAGCCTCAGTGCAAGCATTGCTAAAGACATATTAGGAACTTTATTTGGGTATTCTCTATTCAGGGCATGAAAGTGTTTCAAAGACATTATTTTTCACAGCAAACAGAAATGCAGACTGTGACAAAGGTTCAAAGAGAAAAATGAGAGGATCTGCCTGACCTGAGGGCAACTTGGTCAGAGTCCTGAGTACTTAGACAAGGGTGCTATCCCAGGAGCAGCCTGGGAAGCCTGCCATTCCTATGGGATTACAGTACGGGAATCATCTACTGGGAAAAAGTCCAGGTAGGCTAGCTGTGGGAAGTCACCATTCTTGAAGAACATGAAGTCAGTGAAGAACCTGCAATGCTAAAAAGATCTTGGGTGTCATTCCACTAGAGCTGGTTGCTAAAGGTTGTGTTGAATTCTGGTCAAGTCCTCCATCAGTGCAGTAAGAGTAATTACTGAGCAGTGTTCAAGTGTTGAATGTTTGAAAAGCCATGTGTAAACAGTGGAGGGCAACAGGAGAATTTCTCAACTGAAAGTAGCTGTTTGAAGGAAAGCTGGAGGATGAAATATCTACATATTCTCTGACAACTTCTTTGCCAGCTACATTGCAGCCTTTGTGCCTCTAAATTCACCCACAGAGCTATTAATGTTCTTGAGAGTTTTGTATCTGAGCACTGCACAGTTATGATTTTTTTTTGGATGGATTAGGTTCAAATAGTTAGACTCCAAATTTATAAAATTATGGGACACAAAAGCTCTGTGTGAGGGTAAGATTTTGCCTTTTTTTTTTTTTTTTTTCCTAGAAATTCATTTTAAGATTTTTTATTTTATTTTATTTTATTTTTTTTACATTTCTATGAGATATATCTTGTTCTCATATTCTCTGTTGTTCTCCTTTCTTTTCATTATCTTAGACGATTTTTCCAACCTAAATGAGTCTGTAATTCTATAATTCTATGATTCTATGATTAGGTTGCCATTTATTGATCCCACAGAGGTCTCCTAAATCTGGACTCCATCTCACTGGCTTTAGTGAGGCCTGGAACTCAGCTTTCCTAGTCACTGCACTCCCTTGGGCTCCACCATGCAACTTCTTACTTTGAGAAGCTAAATCTATTAGTTTCTTCCTCCTGTCAGTACTGGTTTTTGTAGTGAAAAAATGCTGACAGCATGACCAGGTACAACTATTGTGGCTTTAGCAAATCTCTGGCTTCAGGAATGAGCATAACTGCTTTCAGTTGTTACACAGAGTAGAACTGGTTCTGCTTATAATATCATGTCTTTGTTAGCCCATTTTAGTACTTCCCAGAAATATACGATTCTGTTGTATTTTATAGAAATAAGTCTACTCATGTTTTTATGTTTTCTCTACGGAACCTCGTCTCCATTTTTAGAGGGAGAGAGGGTCTTGGAGAGAAATCCAATCCCTAAGCAAAAAACACAACTGCTATTGCTGACATATCTTTATTGCTATATAAGGCAACTAGAGTACAGTACTTGATGAAGTGCACTGAAGGCATCTATTTCATCATTTGGAAAGCACAGAAACTAATGACTGACTTCTCTCAAATAGAGGCTTTCCCCAAAGGAAACTACGAGGACAACTAGCTAGGGTTTGTCATTGTACACCTCATTGAAACTAAAAATCTTTATCTTGCTTTTGAAAATGTCAGAATAAAGAGGAGAAAATTTGGTTGAAAGTGAAGTTTTGTTCTTGACTTTTTGTTTGTCTTGTCTTGCCCATAGTGATATTCACATTTCATAGGAAATTTCTTAGTCATTTTCTCTCTGAAAAAGAGTACTTGAATACACCTATCTTCAAATCTATCAATAAAGCCAGCAGAGAGGTTCAGTAAAAGACAGTTCTGAGAGTGAGGGTAAATTTTTGAACTTGTTGGTGGAGGGAATCATAACCTCTTGCCAATGAAGAATCAGAGGTGAAGGCAAGTTTGAGAAACTCCAAACAACCTGAGAAAAATTACTGTAATGACATCTTCAGACATCACTTTTGCATAGTCAGTGCTAAATTATTAACTATGAAAAAGAGCCAATTTAGTAAGTATCTGGTATTATTTCTAAAATTAAGTATCTGGTATTATTTCTAAAATAATATTTTGATAACATCACATGGAAAGCGTAGAAGTCATATTAGATAGGATAGGAGTTAACTGGAAAAAATCAAATAAGAAAATGAATAAGAGGGATATGACAGGTTGGGACTGAGTGGAATGCTCCGAATAGTTGCTGAACTGCACAAAAACATGCAAGTAGAGAAGTCAGTTTAGATTAAAATAAATGTATTCTTTATTTATTGCAATAGTTGTTGCAAATTAGAGGGAACCTAGAATAGAAAGTTCAGAAAGACACTGAGATTTGCTGTTTTAGTTTTTCAGCATATAATCTTTGTAATTCTCATAAAAGCCTTGCCCTTCATAATACTAATTAATTTGTAATTTACTTTTAGGTAAGAAAAAAGGGTTCTAAACTGGTTCTTGATCTGTTTCTGGAGAGCATCAGCAGAGATCATTACCTCTTCTTGCTAGCCAGCTGACTTGCTTTATTTTTTTTTGTGTCTTGCAGTTAAAATGCACAGGCTTCAACTTCTTTCTCTTGTTTTCATCACAATTTATTTTTTGCTTTCCAATACTTGACTTGTGATTGAGAATTCAGATTTAACCATATTTGTGTTGCTTATCCCTTTCTAACATAAAGTCAGAAAGAAAGGAATAATTTGATTAGCAATTCTATGTCTTAAAATGGAAGAGGGGATATTTTAAAAAAGTCATTTACATTTCCTTTTACATCTTCTAGGACTATTAAATTTTTCCACATTGGATGTTAGAATGAAAGTATTGTGTAGTATATGTGTATTCTTGCAACACAATGAGCACTGTGTTTTCAGTATGTGGTTGGGTGTCATTGAATTTAACTCTAAAACTCATTCTTTTTCTTGTTGGAGATCTGTATGGCTTGAAGGAATTTGGGTTCTTCTATGTCTTTTTTTCATCAGTTCAGAGATGAGGAGGAAAATATTAACTTTTTCAAAGAGGTTCAAGGGTGTATCATTAACCAGTTGAGCATTGTGCCTTTTGGAGAGACAGTGATTTGCTCAAGGTTTTGTCATTTATTTCTCTTATATATATCTGATGCTTACATCCAAGTCATTTTAAACCCTTTTCCAGTCTTTACAGCACTGAAGGATTCTTATTGTTCTAGTTGAAATAACTTGGTCAAGTCATGATTTCCTTTTGGAAAAAAATAAATAAATTCTAAAAGTCTTTTAAGAGAAGATTTTCTTAGATCTTCAATTGTCTTTTAGCTGAAGTCTAAAAGAAAAAAAATGAATTAAAGTTGACGGAAGGTTGATACTAAATTTAAAAAATGAGTAACTTTCTAGGGGAAATAAAAGAAAAAACCATGAAATCAATGTTTTCAGAAGAATGTGGTTTGGCTTACTTTTACTGTGTTCTTTTTTCTTCTCAACAAAGTGACTGGCAGTCTTACTTGATAGAATTAATTCCTTAATCTGTGATATTATTCGTAAAATTTAAGGATTACACTCCAATCCAAAACACAATGGAATCCATGAATTTCAGAATAATCTCTTCAATATCATGACTCCTGCTGAAAAGATTCCAAGGTATTTTTAGATGAGAAAATGTAGGTTTGTTTAAAGTAGGCATTACACCAGTATGGAGTGATTATCTGATGTTAATATTTCTGAACTTTGCAGGGTTCTGAAAAAACTGTTAGTACATCTTATCTAAGGCTGAATTAGAGCCATCTCCAGGCAAACAGGTAATATTTATGTGGCTTCTGGAGAAGCCCAAAGGAAAATTAACCCTAAGGTTAATAACCCCCTGTTCTAAGTTTCTGGCTGTTATTTTGTAACAGTAGAGGAATGCTTTGTCCAGTCACCCTTCTATTCCAGCTCTTGAAGTGTTCCTCGTAAGTGATTGAAAGCCAGTTGTGAAAGATAGTCCTGTAACCTGTATAATTCATTACAAAAGGTTGCCTGCCCAAGGCTGTATAAATTCATGTTTTTGGATAGGTCTTCCCCCTGTCAAAACCTTCAAAATATTATTTTTATAGATGTTTTCTTACCCTTTTTTTTCCTGTTGTCTGGTGGATAAACAGCACCACTGATGGTATTATTCACATGTATTATTTAATGAAATCAATAAGTGTTTAGAACTTTCTATTAGGTTGTTTTCAAACCAGATGCAGAAAACACGTGTTATTGCAGAATGTTAAATTTTGCCTTCTTAATAGTTTACAGTTTTCACAGCTCATCTACAATTAATATTCAGAAGCAAAAGATACTTTGTGACTGATTAATTTCTTTACTCTCTTGGATCATGATGCACAGATTACTCATCAATTTTACAGGGCAAAGTATCAAGCCACTTATAAATATCTCATTACCTTCTCTATGAAAACACCACGTGTATCAGAAATACAGAAATACAGGATTTATATTTCTCCAGGGAAAAGTAAAATTTAGACTCATTACAGCATCCCTAGGCCTGGCTGATTGTCATACCAAGTTTCACCTGGCTTGCTGAAAGCCTCTTCTAAGCTCAGGACAGCAGTAAAATATTTCCTAGTCAGTGTGCTAGGCAACTGTTCAGCTTGTTCATGGACAAACCAATATTTTGTTACTCTTCAGGAGATGTTCTCCCTTTTCTCCTTAAATAATTATAAGATTTAGAAGTTAATACATGAGAAAAAAAAGTCATGCTTTATTTGTAGAGCTCAATTCTACGTGCACAAAACATGCAAATGACTGTAACATTTTTGTTTTCAACTTTTTTTTTTTTTTTCCAAGAATTTTAATTGCACAAGTTCAGAAAATGTGGTTTTAATCAAAACCAGAAAAATAGTGGGTTAGAGTATAGGAGATTTTGGCAAAGGATCCTGGAAAAAAACTTTTTTTGGGGGGGGGGGGAGGGGAGGGAGAAGCAAGGTTTTGGATTATACAACATCCAAGTAAATAGATAAGAAATAAATCAAAATCATGAAGTTTGGTTCAAGGACCCTTATATCTTAAGCAACATAGAAATTGTTTTATCTTCATCCGTAAGAAGAAGGCTAATATATTAATCAGAACTCAAAATGGTAGCTTAGGTTTAAGAATTGATTTCTCCTACAATATCTCTTGTATGTCTAGTTTTATGAAAAGAGATGATGTGATCACTGATGCATTTACCAGGTGCATTACAAGTACCATTTTCCTCCCTGAAATACCCAGGCTGGAGTTTTTTCCTACTGCTTAGAAATCCATGTGAGTTCCCTCTTTAACTCTAGCTATCTAAAAGTTATATTCTGGAATGTCCTCATTAGAAACATCAGTACTATGGGAGCCCAAGGGTTCATCTAATCTGGTATTCTGTTTCCATCAATGGCTATAACCATCTGCTTGGGGAGAACACAAACAGGGACAACCATATACAATACTTCCCCTGAACACTTTTCTAGCTTCCAGATGTCTTCCACTCAGCTGACATACAAAGCCTGATGTTTCTGTGAGCTTACTAGCCCCTGACAGATGCTTCTTCCAAGTACTTGTCTGTTCCTTCCTTGAGCTCTTGTAAACGTTTATCATTCACAACATTTCTTATCCACAAGTTCCTTTTGTCTGCTTTGAATTGCACAAAGAACCACCTTTGTTGTTTCTTTGAGAATGAACTTGTAGATTCATTTGATGCCTCTAGTTTTTGTACTGGAAAAGGCAGCAAGTACTCACTGTCTATCCCTTTTGCCATGGCATTCATGATTCCTTCTTTCCTTTGCCTACCTATTTATTTTGGAATCTTTTCCAGTTCTGTGATACGTCCTTTGTGATATGACAGAATAAGAACTGTGCAGTGTTCAAGATGCGAGTGACCCGCAGACTTTGAACTTGCAAATTTTGAACTTGCTCTTTGTGTAGCTTTCTATTCATCAATCTCATCAATACTTGATTTATTTTCTGATTAATACCGAGATAGCAGTTCTATGAAAGTAACTGTCACAATGGTTTTAAAAATATATGCTATGACAGTGCTCCAAAGTACAGGCCTTCAATAATTCTCTAAGGATTAAACTGTCTGTAAGTTTTTAACTATCTCAGTTGCTCTTTTTTAAACAAGTTTCTTCATACTTGTGCATTTCTATCTCTTGAAATAGAGGAAAACTGCAGTGTATCTTTCTGGTGTTTGTTGTGCCTGTAGAGATATTGACTCAGCTTATGTCTGCAGCTACAAAATTTAGATTCCCATGTGCTGTTTTGAGCAAAGCCATGTGTTACAGTCAAGGCAAAGCTAAAGGAGTGTTCCCACTTTGTGGACTGCCTTCACATCTGCTTCAAGGAGTACTCATCAATGGCCTTGTAAACATATGATCTCTGCGTTATGTTCCAGTATGACATTTTCTAGTCTTAAAAGTATTTGAAGTCTCCTACTGTTCTTGTGTTTCCTGCCCTTCCTGCCTGTAATCTCTCATGGCATAGCAACCAGTGCTGTTATTCTATCTGGGTGATTAGTAATGTCTTATGCTCTTTCTTTTCAGGCCTTGAATTTTAGTCCCTAAGGATAGTGAGGTGCTTAATCAGGTAGTTTTTCAGTTTTGATTATTATCAAACTATGCTTCTCTGGTCTGGTTACTGCTGAGAGTGTATGAGTGTAGACATGAGGTCATGAGGCAGAAAGGGAGCAGCAACAGAGTTCAGGGTTCATGCTCCCTGTATTCACCCTGACTTTCTCTGTCACTGAAGGAAAGAGAAAGGGCCTGTCTAAAGAAAAATTAATCCCACTTTCTTTGGAATAAGGTGAACCAGTTTATGTTTAGATGTATAATGTTATATTGGCTGCTTCTAAGTTATTTTTCCAATGGCAAAATACACGTTTGATGTCTAAGTGATGAAGTATTTAAGTCCCTGAAATGCATAATGAGAGAAACATAAACTAGTGTAGTTTATACACTAGTAGTGTATACTGATTGGGTTACCCTTTTGCTTTAATTGAAACTGGTCCAATTTCTCTCTTTTAGGTGTTGAGGACAGAACTCTTTGGCTGTTAGGGTGTACAGGAGGAGGGGAGTAGAAATAGGATACAGTGGTTCTGGTGCTTGGTCCAAGGACCATTTTTATATTAAATAGTTACTGGGTAAGAGAGAAATCCTTAGAATGGAGTGTCTGCCAATAAAGTAACCTTACTCCTCAACTTTCTCAGGTCTTCTTAAGCATTAAAGCACAGTTCCAGGCACCTGAAGGATTTTGAAAACCGCATTTTGAGGGCTTAAAGCCTTTTCAGGGAAAATGTATCCCTTATTACATAAATAAAGATTATATAGATTATATATATTATATAGAAAGATTATACACAAGGATGGGGAAGAAAGGATAAAAGACGCATTTTTATAGCCGAAGCAAAGCTCAGGAAAAAAAAAATAAAACAACAAAAAAAAACTCCCCTTAAGTAATTCAGAAGACATACATTAATTTAAGAGATATAGTCCACTTGTATTATTTCAGTACAAATAACTTTTTTTTTTAATAATGTAAATTTTAATATTTCATAAAAAATAAGTAATGAATCTGAGATTATATCTATGAGACAGAAAATTTAGTGTGCCATTCCAGTTTTAAAGGTGTAGAAACTAAACAATCTCCAGTTTGAAGGTGAGGTAAGCTATCGCAGCCTGTGCCAGCTAGCCAGCTAGTCAACTACATGCAAATATTTAGAAGATGGTTTCAGCAGCTGCTTTGACTTGCCAAACCTAGTCTTTTTCTTTTTTTTTTTTTTTTTTTTTTTTTTTAATGAAGTAGAAGATAAAAATACAAATTCTTGTTGAATGCCCCAGTAATGAATATCTTCACTTGTTTTGGTCAATTTAAAATTTAGTAGACTTCTGTTGGAGTTGCACTATTACTGCCTGAAATCTCTAATACTAGCCTAGAAGAAGATCCTTGTGGACTTCTTAAGCACAGAGTGTGCTGTTTTGTTCTGGATATTTTTTATGATCATACTCAGAGGAAATATTTAATGGGTGATAATTCACAGATTTGAAGTCACTTTTCAGTGTATATGAGCCAGTGGACTACATTTCATAAAGTACATCACAAGGTTTTTAATTACTTTTTTTTTTTTTTTTTTTTTAATAACATAGAAACTTTTATAATACTTTTACTTAGCAAAATTATTAACTTTCCATTGATTTGTACATTCCTATTTAACAACCCATTGAAGCTACGTAAGCTCATAATTCTCTCTACAAACAGAAATATTCCTTAACTGTACTCTCATATATTTAATTGTTTATATTCTTTTGTTCCATTTTATATCATTTCTTACTGTAATGTCTGAGCGGTGTTCTGAAGAGCAGAAAGTAATGTGACTTGCATCAATCATGTTTGTTCTTGCATTCTTCCCCTATGGGAAAAATGAGAGAAGTGGAGATGCTTTGAGTTAATAAAAGGAGTCAAAGCTGAAAATAACTCTGGCACATAGCTGTCCTTTGGTTATTCAGGAAATACACTTCAAACACTTAGCCCTGGAGAAAATGATGTCTCTAATGCAGATGAGCTTCACCCTCACTGTAGAAAATTTCACTATGTCAGAGAAACAGTGCTGTTGGCAGCGTTGCTAATGTTGGCCTTTCAGTTAACCTTGGTTGAAACAATGACATACCTTGAAGATAATATCTCAGACCTTGGGCAAGGAGAAATACTATACAGAGGACCAGATTGGGAAGCAGAGAACAGATTTGCTACCCAAAAAATAAACAGTATTGTTTGAATGATGTGCTATTATATTTTGAGCCTTTTAGTGTTTTCTAATTGCTGAAGGCTACAAAACCAAATATGCTGCATTGACTTGCTCAGCTCTGAAAACTTCATGAGAATATATGATCACTGTCCATGGGCATGAAATAGAGGACTTCATGTCAGTGCAGAAAAACAATCCATCTGACAGGCTGATGTCACTAGTTTTAGGAGCCTCTAGCAAAAAATTATTTCAGGCTGAGTTTTAGGTCTATCCTGATAAAATACCAACTCTAATGCCATGCTCTGGCTAAACAGAAATATTAGCCAGCTAAGAAATGAGATCTAGCTTCTTCTACCTAGAGGGATTTTTTTTTTTTTTTTTTTTCCTGGTGTGTGCATTTTACAGCAGTCTTAGACATGAAAACTAACAGAATAGTTAGTTTGACACTTTCCCACATCCCCCAAATGATCTAAATAAATAAATCCCACCCCTAGAGCCAAGCTGTAACCTTTCTATGCCAAATTTTGCTCCTTATTGTTTTTACCTCCATGGGAGCTGCTTGTGTATAACCATGGCTGAAATTTGGCCCTTAACACTGAATGTATTCTCTCTCTTTCTAATGTAGGTCAAGAGAAGAAAATAAATGATGACATTGTGGTGCTTGCTGTGGCATCCCCCAGGAGTTTGTGTGGTCCCTAATGATTGCCTTGAATCATTAATCAAAGGGTAACTGCACTGCACAGCCTACAATATATTCTCAGCAGGCACATGCATTGATGATGCTGCACCAAGAAAAAAGACTTAATTGCAGTGACAGTACAGTTTTTTCACAGTTTAGAGTGTTTATCAAAATTATGCTTGTAGCATCTAAAAATACTGTAATTAATGCAGCTTTTGGCCTCTTCACACACTGTTTTCTTTTTAGTTTCTTCTGTTAAAGAAGACAGCTGTTTGCTAGGAAAACAAATTCATCTCTTTTCCTTCTCTCTCTCGCCTCCTGTTTTGTGTTTGAGTGCATCAGTAGGAGGCTCACAGTTTGTTGTAAATGTTCATTCACAGTTACTGCATATCCCTACATTCATATTCACAAAGGCAGAATATTTCAAGATGTCCTTCACATCAAGTTACTCTTACTTCACATTAGACGTGTGGAATACAGAATGCAGACTTCAGGAGCTTTGGTTCCCTAGGCAAAACAGTGATCCTCAAGGGAACAAAACACATTCTCCTTGGGGAGAATGTGAAAATTTGGGTCAGTTATTTCCTCATCCTTAAATTATCTCCTTTCATTTCTGATTTTAACATGGCTTGCAGGTATTAGCATATAGAGTATGTTCCAGAATATAGAAAACAGACCTTGATTAGATAAAACATCTGTAAAAGAAGGTGAGTACACTCACCTAGTGGTGAAGCCACTAGGCAGCTGGGCCTTGGCTCCTGGGCAGGCCAGTGTGAGGATTTTCTTTTTCCTGTTAAATTTTCAGGGCTCCAAGAAAAGGAACAGGCACAAAAGCAAGGCATACAGCCTGTGCCACCAGCCCAGGCTGCTGTTTCTGTTCTGGGCAGTCTGCACATATGTGGGGCAGACTTACAAGCACATGAGAAACCCAATGTGTTTAGCTGCCAGCAGGCTGGGAGTGAGGGACCTGTGGCTGCTGTCTTTTGCAGGGAGAGACAGAAAGAATGGAAATTTTTTAATGGATTTTAATCAAATTCTGTTAAATAAGATATTGAAAAAGAATATCTATTTGAGCACCAAGAAAAAGGAGAAAACATCTGTTTTTTTCTCAACTTTAGAGAAAAAATAGTACTATCATGACTCATTTTTGTCATCCATCCACTACTGTTAACTACTCTAAAGTGCTTTGCTCCTTCAAATATTCACATCAGGTTTTAAAATGTTCGAGGTACTACATATTGCCTTGTAAATCTTGTGTTACAGTGAGGAAGGCTGTATATGTAGCAGAGCTCGGCAAGGCTGCAATTTCACTGAAATGACTGTTATTACTTCATAGACTGCAAGGGTAAAGCTGAAGTGGTTGCAGTATATGAAATCTGAAGGTTAAATAATGGACTTTACCATAATGTTACGCTGGACTTCATACTTCTACCGCTGATGTAGGACTTGCGGCTCTATTAAGACAGGAGTCTATTGAAAATCTTTATCATCATCTGGCATAAAAGCCTACGCTGTGTACACACACAGCGTGAGGGCTCAAGATCGCAGAGGAGGTGGGAGTATCTCAAGTTCATCAAAAGCTTTCTGCTTTCTGAATGAAGATATTCAGAGCCAAGCTACCAGTACATTGCTAGTTTACAGTGCATGTGAGAATTGAGATTATGTATTAGTCCAGACAACAACCCCAGAGACCATTCATTTAATGCTCTTATGACAGTTTGAATGACCAAGCATGAAGACCCACAGCCATTCAAATGGAGACTGCTGAGCAGCACCAAAGCTGGAAGCAGCTAACAACATACTGGTCCTGTGGTGGTGCCTCTGCCTGCCTAAACCTACAGCCACATTTTCACCTTTGTCAGTGAGGTGATCATGGATTCAAAGGCTATGCACATTAAAAAACAAAAACAACAAACAAACAACAACAACAACAACAAAACAGCCATACACACACACACACAATATTAGTATTAATATTTGTTGTTTTGGGAAAGAATGGGTACGGGAAAACCTGCAACCAGGATGCATTTGAATGGATATTTTAAGTCTGGAAGAGAACTGTGTGTGTCAGATGTAACCCCCATAATGAGGGTAGAAGTTTCCCTTCTTTTCTTCAGACCTGTGGCCTGCTGGCATACAAAGATTTACAGAGCAAGTAGAGAGATATTCCAGAGTGTTTCTTAAAGATATAATTTCTGTTATGCTTATCACAGTTAAAAATATTTTTATTTTATTTAATTTTATATCACAAGATAAACAATTTTATCAGAAAAAGTAATCTACATTAAAAATTCATCATTTAAATCTGACATAATTTTCAGTTTCTCCCTCCCTCTGTAGATAAATGGATAATTCCTACAACTGCAAGAAAAAATATATAGATTAATTAATAAGACATGCATAGCACTAAAATATAAACATAAGTAAAATAAAAAGTAAACCCTACAAAGAGTTAAAAGAAAAGGTTAATGAAAATCAAACTTGTTTTAAATAATTATGTTTTTAATGAAGGTGATCTTAAGGAGACATTTTCAATAGACATGTCTCAATAGGCATTCAATGCTCTTAAACCCATCTGTCTCCTTTAATATGCTGAAGTGGTATTTCATATGGGATAGAACACCTTGAAGATTTCTATTAGGTATATTCAAGAAAATATATTAGACATTAGCTATTTAAGCTATCAGCTGCTATAACATTCCACAATAATTAGAATTTATATTAAAAAAAAAAAAAAAAAAAAAGCCAATTTCTCTTACAGTACACACTCTGTTCTTGGAAGTGCTGCCTTGTAGAGTAGAAAAAACTTAATGCACATAGATTGTGAGTCTTAAAACCACTGAAGAAGCAAGGTGTTCCTAGACCTGATGTGCCAGCTTGTGCTGGCATTTCTTTCTACTCATTAACAAGACAACAAGAAGCTGTAGTGATTATGCAACTGCTGTTAAAATTACATCAGGACTTTCTTATAAAGGGGGTGAAAAACCATGCAGCAAACATTCTGTACCTGATACTAGATTGGCTGTTAAAATCAGTAGTGGTCTTTGCATTGACAGTTTTTTTTTTATTTGTATAATCCTGCGGAGAATGATGGATGCACTTTAGGAATTCTCCTTTATGTCTGTTATAGAAAAATATAGATGGAAAATTATCTTGTAATTGAGGATTATTTTCTTCCTTCAAAAACTACGGCAGTCTGAGCTGGTAGATGAATAGGGATAAACCCTCGCTTTGCATCTGGCTGTTGTTTTGATTTATGACTGTATGCTGAGGCTGAGGTTTTTGCAGCCTTTCAAAGAGGCTGTTATTATGGATGAGCATAAGAACATTTGAAAAACCCTTTTACATGCTGATGCTAGGAAATACTGGCTTCCCTCTCCTCATGTCATTCCCAGCTTCATTTATTTCTTAGCAATAGGAATGCCATAATGTCGTATCACTATGGTGCTATTTCAAATGTCTTCAGACAAACAAACAAACAAACAAAAAAAACCACCACAACAGCAAAATACCAAATACCAATACCAACCTGGTACTACCATTGCTCTCTTAAAGAAACAAATGTGAAAGACATCAGAAAACAAATCATAAATTCCAGGCTGGGATCAACCTAAGAGACTGCAGTTTACAGGTTACTGGTTACAGTTTATTAAATGTAGGGTCAACTCCACACAGGCATTCTAAAGTTCTTAGTACTATAATTGCCTTTTTGCAATTCAACAGTTTATAGAGCCTTAAAAAAAATTATTGAGTTAATAAAAATACAGAAGTAAAACATCAATTAAGTTCAACTTTCATTCTAATACTATAATATTATCACTAACCTGTTTCATTTAATCTGACTTTTGTCCTGTGCTATTTTTAAAACACTTAGTAACATCAAATACTAAAATACAGGTGCTATTAATAATTTTTAAACTCTACAGTTACACTAATAATACAATTCTGAAAATATTCCTGTCTAATTTTATCACTTAGATAGCATTTGGGTTGAGACTCTACAGGAAACATTTCTGAGGAAGCAGAAACCAAGGTAGTTTGCAAGCAGTTCCTGTCAAGCAGCCATTCAAATAACTGCAGCTTCAATTGCTTTATAAAAAGCCAAATTGTTGTTTTCAATAACTGACTGCTGCACAATACATCTTCTGATATCAATGTCTAGTGATAAAAAGTGATCTAACGCTGCTGCCTCTTATACTGAAAAAAAAAGGTCTGGAAAATGGATTTTTTCATGATGTATACTTTGGAAAAAGGAGTTTTAAAGAATTCACTATATAAAAACCTTAATCTGTTCGTGCTCTTGAATACAAAAGAGAAATTTTGAGTGATATTTCAGCTATTAGTAGATTTCAAATATTGTAAAGGTTTTTGTTCCGTTTTTTAAATTGTACCCTAAGCCCCTTTAGCAGTCACAGGAGTTAAGAATGCTCCATCTCTTGTTCCTTATTAGCCTAACATGTAATACTGTGCATTTATACATGAATGACATATAAACTTTCTTAGTTATCAAAAATGTACAGATTTTGAACAAAACCAAGTAGTATTTACTACAACATCTGTGGTATTTTATTACTACCTGATATTACACTTTCCTTCACTTATTGATTAATTTATCATACATTCAGGTGATGTGTGCTTGGCAAACTGCAGGGCCATTGTGAAACTTGAGTACTCCATGTGAAACTTGAGTAATTCATGTGACTTCATCTTTTCTTTAAAAATATAAAAGCAAAATTATACAAACCCTCCATTCTAGGGGAATAACAAAAAAAGTGTCAAGGCCCATGACTGAAAACTGCTTTTGTCCTTGTAATTGTGTGGCCATGCATTTTGGCATTTTAACAAGAGCTGTTTGTGGAGTTACAGTGTTTACTGCCCTGAAATTCAGACTTCGCATCTTTCCATCAGTCTTTGACACACTGGTAAATTATACAAAGTGGGTAATTGAGCTAGCACTCCATAATCCACCATAATAGTGGGTCACAATCTTTCCTCAGCCTCACATACAGTTTCTGTGGTTTTGGATCAGATCCTGATATTAATACAAATGTATTAATATTTCCACTCTCCAACTTATCTTGAGCACACTTGTGCTCAAGAGAGTGCAACCTCTCTTGCCACTTACCCTGTGTTTCAAGTGCTTCTGGAGTTTCACTGCTGTTTGCCATCATGTAACCAAGGTTTCTATGGGCTTTCTATTTCTGTGTTTCTCCCCTATAAACAATTGTTACAAGGATATGGAATGAAACCATTTCCTAACTGGAGACCATTGCCTAAAATGCCATTCCCCCCCCCCCCTGCCCCATGTTCCTGAATAAAATACCACCACTCTGCTCTGCAAACTTGCCATTAAGCTGGACACCCAGTGTGCCTTGAGACATTATCAACAGTGCCAGATTATATTAACAGGATAGGGCCACGCATTACATTTACAGATATACCAGCAGGGTTGGTACTATTAGCATCCTCTGGCTGATCATACATTAACTTAATAATGTGTCCCAGAGGGAGTGGCCATGGCCAGTGTTAAAATCCAATTGTTTCTCATCCAATGAGGATGAAGAAGGTGTTGTTTTCTCCAGAGATCACCTGCATTGGTTTCACCACCTGACTTTTGGGATCCTCACTTTCACTTTAGCATACAGTTCTGCCAACCTATGCATAAAGGCAGTAGGTGTTTTCTTATTCTGCTCGTTGTATCTTCCACTTCAAATACCATCCTAATGACTCATCCAGCACTCTTGGAAAAATAAAATAAAAAGTAACAACCTCTGTGTCTTCCTGCAGGCAAGCCCTGTAACTAGAACCATGAGGATCTGATTTGTCCTTGCTTTCCAGGGACCTGGCTTGCTTGCCCTCAGGGCCTGTATTAGCAAGCATAATACCTGCTTGTATTTATTTTACTATTATATTTATTTGCTTTATCCTTTTTGGCTGGGTTTCTTAAGCGCTTCTCCTTCCTGGAGAATCTTCCTGTCCTTCTCAGCCTGCCTTTCGCAATCCATCCAGTTTATGTTAGCAGGGTTCAAAGGTCCCATAATCACTTGCAATGGATGAGTGAATGCTCCAGTGCCATAGTTTTGAATAGCATTTCATAACTACAGACCCCAGTTTAACAACTACAGCAACAATTTAACTACAGCCATTAGCTGCTTTTTAACAATGTGTGACTCTGGACCCATACGGTCTTCTTTTTTTTTTTTTTTTTTTTTTTTTTCTTTTTTCTTTTTTCTTCCAAATGAAGCTCTGCAGACGCGAGTACAACTGCCTTAAAAGATCTCAACACTGGCTGCAATCATTCTAATTCCCTACGATGGCTGGTATTTCTGTGAGTTCATTACACAGGACCCAATCAGTGGCTGAACAGGCTGTTTTAGCCACGTGATTTTGATTGGCATCAGTGAAACTAAGCAGCGGTTCTTAAACCACCAGTCCCCCACATAGGTATTGCTCTTCAAAAGTCCCAGTTATTTAGATAAAGCTCAAATATGAGTACTAGCCAGGTGTATTTAAATGGTTAAGAACTTGGTAGCTTTTTTCACTTGTGCTTTTCCTTCCCCTGCTATTTTTACCACTACACGTTGACTTTGGTTTTGTGTCTGTCCCTCTTTATGCCAAGGGGCACATGCAATCTAAGCTCACTGCTTGACTAGGGACAATTTACTTTCACAAGGAATATGCTCAGATGGACTGGGGTCATCCCAGGGTCTCTCTGACAGTCCTCAGGAACCCATTTTGCTAGCTGTTTTCTGGTTTGTACTGCAGCCACTCTACCTGTTTTACCAGGTTATCAGTTACCTTTTTGTAAGAGTCATGCTCTCCCCTCCTGTATTTTATCCAATACCACTATAACAGCTGTCTTAGCTTGATAAAACTCACTGTTTGCTCTTTTTCCCTCACAGTGCTTTACATCCAAAACTTATTTCCTCAGTCTCTTCTCCCACGCTCACCATCCTCTCATAGCAGCAGCTGTTTTAGACCCTCTGCAGCCAAGGTACATTCCATGGCCTTGTACTCCCCACTGAGATCCCCACAGTATTTGCTGTTCTCCCCTAATGCCCTGCTCTTATCTTCATGTGCTCTCATGAGCTGCTGCCTGTTGCCCAACATTCCTCCAACCCAGGCTGCCCTCCACATTAACTCCTCCTTTCCCATAAGCAATCCTCTCTTTCTAAGCCCCCCCAAAACTCAAGCAACTACAGTCAATAGATTTTTAAAAGACTCACATGTCCAAGGGTCAGGACCATGGTGTTCTGCCTATGCTCCTTCCATAGGAGACATTGTAGCCTCCTTCAATGGCTGCAATATTCCCAAGTGGGTTTAAAGCTCCTTCCCTGTTCTGCCTTGGAATACATGGGTTATGACCTTTTTACCATCCTGGTATTCAAGTGTTCTTGTACGCTGTGTGTGATAATGATACAATTTCTATTTCTGCTCCACTCAGGCTCTCACATTCTTGCTCTCATAGCCTTGGCTGTTGAGTTGCCTGCATTCTCCATCAATCTGTTACATGAAAAACGACGCCTTGTGCTGTTTGCAGGACCAACCTGCTCTAGGGTGGACTAAGGAGAACAGGACTGACTGTGTTGCTACTTTTATGAAACAAAATTGAAAAACAAAAACCAACAACAACTGATAATTTCTAGTATTTCTGTTGTGCTAGACAATTCTTGGGAACATCTAAATGTGTATTAACGTGCACAAAGTTGCAGGGAGGAGCCAACCAAAGGGGAATGAGTCCTTGCCTGGATACTCACATGGTAGGTTGACTCTTCTGTCTAATACTCATTGTGTACTGTTTTACATCCATTTTGTTCTTTGCATAGTCCAGTATCATGGGAAAGTATGCTTTATCTAGCCTGAACTATCTCGTGTATTTCTTTTTATTATTTTTATTTTATTTTATTTTTTGTACAATTTACTTTGCATATACAACTACATCAACATATCAGTGAACTTTTGTTTTGTGAGGATTCTTTAGCTTTGCAACAGCTTTGTAACCTACTCATAATGCAAAGCATTTAGTTCCACCAATCTGCTAAGCTCTTGAGAGTCCATGGCAGCTGCTGTTTTCTGCAGTGGAGTAATGGTCAGTAGCAGTGACCAGGATTTTCTGTACTGGGTACTGTGCACTTCTGACAAAAGTTCAGCAAAAAATAAGTGGTTTTTGGATACTCTTCCAGCTGTATCATGTGAATCACAATAACTTTTCTCATTTGAAGCTTTAGGAGATGAACAAGTCTGTCAAGACACTAAAATTGTTAGGAAATTACATTCTGATGCTTTCTTAGTAGGGAAAATGTTGGTAATGGAACCAGCAATGAGTAAAAAGCCTCAAAAACTAAGAAGAAAACAAAAAGAAACAAACTTTGGTTCATTTTAAGTTTTGCAGTGTGAAGGTTTTCTTCAGTGAATCTGGAGGGGGGTTGTCTATTGATTAGTTGTCCTGATGGAGCACCTGGTTTTGAGTGTTGACCATACAAACTTATATATATATTTTTTTTTTCTTGTCTTTTTTCTGTTTCCCCATTCAGTTTCATCAAGGTTGAGTAATCGTATGGACTTAATGAATTTCATAATTTTCCTTGTATGGAAGCCATGTCAACTTTTTATTACTTGCCATTACTTTCCAAAGATCTTTGGCTTACTCTTGGCATATATCTTTCACAGTGTACTGGTTTTCAGATGTTCGTACTAGAACAGAAAATCTAAGGCAGTGTTTCCTGTTCTCTTGTCAGAACTGTCAGTTTCATCAAAGTATATATGCTGGATTTACTGCAGTTGTCTTGTGTTTACCCTTGCTTTGTTCAGCTAAATTGGTTTACTTCTGTCTCCTTTATTTATTTATTTATTTATTTATTTATTTTTTTTTTTCTGATCAATGACAAGTGTGTAATTCTGAAGTCTCAGGTTATTCCACACCCATCTCCCACTTGCAACTGGAATATTGATTATAACTCGCTAGGGATTATTCTGTGAATGCTTGGTTTATAGGATCCCCAGGAATCCTACTGGCCTTTGTGGGAGGAGGAAACAGCAATCCAAAACCAGTGCTTTTTGTTTTATGGTGGCCAAGATCTGCCAGTTAACCCCATTTGATTTAGGATTTCCAAAGGAATAAGGAAGTTGGTACAAAACAAATGGCTCAGACATCTTCCTTATTACACCAATTACATTTTTTTTTTTTTTTTTAAATTGATAGAATAGAAACATTTTCATTAATGCACATGGGTGTGAAACAATAGCATGTATTAAATTAATATGGTTCATTCTGTTTAGCACTGCCTAATCTGTGTGGCAATTTAAAACTTCTAGCATCAGGAATAATGTAGTGCTGTTGTTGGAGAAGGTTATTAATTAAATGGTCAACAGACATTCTCTGACCACCCTTACATTTTTGGCAGGTTCATCTGGAAGCTCCCTCTTTCTTTTGAGAGAAAAGAGAAAGACTACAGAGGTACAGAAGGTTGACGCAGCTCATTCTTTGTGGAGCGTGTGCTCCTTTCTGGCCCTACTGGAGACAGAATGCCTCTTTCTCCCAAACCTTCCTTTTAAAGGCTAAGACTATAAGGTGCCCTGTCACAAGGAACAGAGGGATCACAAAATAATAATAATAATAATAATAATAATAATAATGAGAGAGAACATTATTATCTTAATTCCTCCTCTATGAGGGTTGTTTTGTTTAGTTTTGCTTTGTTTTCTTTTGAATCCTCAGGTGGCTTGTATTCAATAATTTATTTGAATTCACAGATTTACACTGGAAATAGCTTTCATATCATATGCATAATCACATGTATCTAGCAACATGACTGAAATGTTTCTCCTTCTAATCAACCTGTACACTTTAAAAATGGTACTTAAACACAAATGAATATTGAGATTGAGAAGGGAGACACCTCATACTCATGTCAGATTTTGGGTAAAATCCTAAGAACAAAAGCTGTCTTCCTTATATATCTATTAGAAAATAACTCAAAAGACTGCCAAGAGTCAGAATTGAGTGTGTGTTGTACTGAAATTTGAAATTTTATATTAAAGTTGGCTGAATCATTCCTTTCTTTAAAACATGCAAAAAAAACCTCACCCCCCCCAAATAAACAAAAACAAACAAACAAAAATTTAAAAAACCCTGCAGACAACCATTAGCAGAAATATGTGAATTTCATATATTATTTAAATCATGGAACTACTTAAAAAAAAAAAAATAAAAAAAATCCACAGTCCACCACCAGCAAATCCTTATAGAAACTAAGGCGTATGTGTTTCGTGGTTTTAATAGAGATCAACCTGTTAATTTTCTTATTTCAAGCATGGAATAATTTTAATATCTCTTATTTTGCTTTACTGGAAAGTGCCATTTTCAAAGAACAAGAAGTTCATGTTTGGTTATGATGTCACTTATTTATTTTCGCACTGATTTTTTAAGAAACAACATCCATCCACTCAGATTTGTAGACAAACAGTACTCAAAGAAGTATATAAAAGCCTCTAACCCTGACTGGTCCATTTTCTAGTGCAGACTTGTCAGTAGATGAAGGACTTTAGTGCAAGGGCATAGGCTGTGTTGAAAGTAGATGAGAAACACGAACTTAGTTCTCAGTTTTTCCTCTTCTGTGACCTAGACATTGAATGGCTTACAACATTTCTTGAACTGGAC
Organism: Nettapus auritus; assembly: GCA_011076525.1. NCBI lineage: Eukaryota > Metazoa > Chordata > Aves > Anseriformes > Anatidae > Nettapus > Nettapus auritus. The sequence continues at coordinate 148,759,219 of CM021765.1, forward strand.
TTGAAGGCAAAAATGTGTACTTCAAAAAGACTAAATAAAGGTTTCCAATAGTCTGAAGGATGGGAAGATACAAAATGTTCCTTAACAGTCTGTTCTTTCATTTGGTAATGTTTGTGCCCTTGGTACAAAGAAAACAGCATATAGGTTTATGACAATACCATTGTGTATGCCAAGTCATCTTTAGGTTTGCAAATATTATTCTTCATTCTTGTTGAAAACAGCTATTGCTGTACTTGATAAATTATGTCTGTGTTAGAATGATAATAAATTGAAAGTTTATAGGTATTGTATTTAAGAATAATTGATATCTTGCTTCATATGTCCTTTCGCATTGCATTATAGCAAATTCAGTGCTTCTCGGAGGATGATTAAACATTAGTAACAACCAAAGATGGCTGACATAGAGCAATACAAATAATTCTTTGCAGTCTAGATTTTGTTCTCACATTGATCACATTCCAGTTAAACAAACAGTTAAATGTAAACCAAATTAAACATAGAAAGTATTTTTCATGAAAACAAATTGTAATTTGATTTTGACATGAGCATTTTTTTGTTTTATCTTTTCAGTGAAAATGTTTTTAGACCAGCAACATACACTATCACTAAAAAATATGCAGCTGTGCATTCAATAAATGCACTGCAAGCAAGCCTCTGGTCATTGATCATGTTGCCTTCACTGGTTTAGATCATTAGGAGTATTATAACTTGGACACCTTTAATAGTTTATTTTATTTTCATTTTCTTTTTAATTACATTTAATCCCACACTTCATCTATTTTTTCCTTTTTTTTCTTTTTTTTTCTTCTTTTTTTTCTTTTTTTTTTTTTTTTTTTGGTAGTTATTTTTCCTCTTTATATCAGCAAAAAGCCTCAGCTTCTCCTTGTATGGTGTGCAATGTTTTACTACAGTTTATTCAAGGTATATAGTATTCTCAGCCTCACAGTGGATAGCCTTAAAATGAACAGGCATCTCTGAGCATTGGAGAAAAGAGGGTGCATAATGAGGAAGAAAAGACTTTAATAAATGAGGAAAATATAAAGTAAAAATTGTTAAGAGTTATTCTTACTGCTATGGAAATATAATTCATTTAAAGCTGTAGCTTTAGTTATAGCTGTAATTTCATTTAATATTTGTATTGTCCTGAAAAAATAAAAAAAATTATTTTACTGTGAAGAAAACTTCATACTGAAGAATCACTAAGAAAAGGAGCATGAACCAAGGAGAAGTTCAATAAATTACTTTAATATATAATGGAGATGTAAGGATAAGTCCTGACTACAGATAGAAACTTTACCATGGTGTCTGTGTTCTGTCCAAGCCTTTGATATTATCATAGAATCATATCCTGATTTTGAAGGGACCTACAAAGATTGCGCAGTCCAACTTCCTGGTTCCACACAAGTCCACCCAAAACTCAGACCATATGTCTGAGAACTTTGTTCTTCTTGAACTCCGTCAAGCTTGGTGCCATGAACACTTCTCTGGGGAGCCTGTTCCAGTGCCTGACCATCCTCTCATGTCATCCATTCTCCTCCCCAGCTACAAAAATTTAGTTTAGTTTAATTTAGTTTATTTGTAGTTATCCAAATATTACCTACTTTCTACATGTCTTATCTGCATATTATCTAGATATTGAAATATCTAATATGTCTCTGTGAATACAGAAACCCAAAACAAGAAACTGAAGAAAGAGCAGATTATTTTGATTTTGGGGAAGTAATATTTGACTTCTTATTTCTTAAGGCTTAACTTCAAAAAGGAAAAATAGAAAGAAATGACTGAAAAAAAAAAAAAGATCGCTTCAAAACAAAGCACTCCTTTGTAACTTTGAACTTTTAAGTTACTTTGAACCCATTGTGATTTCAATGTTCAGAATGTGTATGGCTACTGAGTCTTTGGATATGATTTTTTTAAGCTTGGGCAGGTGTAGATCAACTCTGAAGTTCAGCCTGCCTCATTTATCCAGATTCCATAATATATTCCTCTAAACCCCTACCCACACTATTTCTTTTTTCTTAAGGTTGACCTTATTTAATCTACCAAGTTCTCTTGTCCCTTCTTCATCCTACTCTCTAAGGTCTCCCATTTCATATACCTTTACCATTTTCTTACTCTAATAAACCAAGCTTTAAGGGTGATAATATTAAAGACCTCTTTTTTGAATCTATTTTTTTCTGTCATCAGAAGTTCACTTCCTTTGATTCTGAGGTCATCCCAGCTCCAAAAACACCGAAATCCCCTGACCAAAAGTGATGATGATGCTATTGTATGCTTGCCTGTACACCTGTTTTTATTTAAACTGTGGTATGGATGAACCAGAAAAACAACATTTTACCATTAGAACACATATACACCAGGTTATAATAGTGCAGGAAAAACAAACAAAACTGGGCGACATTTTTATTTTCAGAATAAGTTAAAAAATGTAATTTGTATCAGCCTGCTGTGCTGGGTACTAAAGCATAATAAAAGTCAGGGATTAAACAGAAAAACAAACAAACAAACAAATGTTTTTATCTTGTAATCTTATACACAAGTGAATGTTCTTTTATCTTTTTTTTTTTTTCTTCACACTTTTCTGAGTAAATATTGAAGAGTTTTATAACATTCATTTCCGTTTTCTAAATCTGATTTATATGTTAAAAGACTTGTTGATATTTGCTAGCTGTCATCAGAAATAATTCATAGTGTTGAACAGAAGTCCCATACTTTGTTTTGGTCAGCTTTTCTTTTCAGTTGCACTTACTGAGAGAACTCTGTGGTTAACTGGGGCAGATTTTCATGAATTGACTGTATTATTTAGTTTCTTATCAATTTACTTTATCTGATTCTGTTTTGTTCCCAGAATCTCTCTGTATAAGTTTACAACATTGTCTTTAATTTCAAGCCAGAAATTTCCCTACAAAGATTCATGTATGATATTTTCTCAGTTTAAACTCTCATAATTACCTTTACTAAGTTTCAGCAAAAGCCTGTGCTCATCTTCATGTTTTAGAAATCAGAATTTTTACTTTCAGTGGAGCTAAAATGAACTATCATATGTTCTTCATTAGTGTCTAAACATTTATGGATAATAGTAAGTAAAACAAAAAACAAACAAACAAACAAAGATAAGAAAGTCTTGGGGGAGCAATGAGCCCATGGAAACAAGATGGAGATATTTTAATCTTTGTGAAGATGCTGGGGAGAGTGCAAAGTGCCTTCTGAGTCGCTGTGGGCAATGAGGCTGGCAGTCTAATGGATGGATTACATGCTGAGCCTTTCTCTACTTCAGCCTCCCTAGCAAGCCTGATCCTTCCTGAACGGCATATCTTTTATATATATATATATATATATGTATATGTATATATAATTTTTGTTGTTGTTGTTATTGTATATAATTCAACACTTCCCCAGAGTGGCTGTGGCAATGTCCCTCATCAGCTGTCAGACTCTTAGAGTATATGCATGTAGTTGCTTTGCAAGGTAGTGCTTTATTTCCCTAAATTTATACTCTGCATCACAACTTTGGTACTGAAAGCAACATTTTCCATTTTCTTTTGCCTTGGGAAACATCTTTGTCTTCTTTCTTAATATATCATGATTATTAAGAAGATATGATTTTGCAGTTATCCTCAAAAATATCTTTTTTCCTTCTGGTTTTAGAGAAGGAGAAATCTATAATAGCAATAGGTACAGAATCTGATTTCTATGTACCTCTGACTAAAGCCACTCTAACTCTGTCCACCAGAACTCTATTGGACTGATTCCTGGGAAAACTGCTGAAATTAGAGTCATGTGAATCTCGGGTAGTGATATATCAGACCTGTTCTGTTTTTAGCTGTTCATATTTGTACTGCTTCTAGAGGTGTGCTTAGTAACTATGCCCATTATGAATGCTATCTTTGTGGGCTTTCTGGATGCCTACACAAGTCTTTGAACAGCCATCTGGTGAAATGTGCTATGGATTGTTATTTACATGGCATTTAGCTATGCCTGCGTAAGCTTCAGCAATATAATGGAGACCAACAGTTTCTACTGAACAGCTCATTGAAACAAAGCTGTATAGCAACCTGTATCCAACTGTTAAATAAAAGGAATCAATATTAAACTGTAGGGGAGTTCCACTAGAATATAGGGAAGTTAATTTTTGCTTTCTGTGATTCTTGCTTTATTTATTTATTTATTCTTTTAGGAAGCACAGCCAATCTCAGCAGTTGCCATGAGCAGTATCTTCAACTTTGGACTTTTTATCTTAATCCTCACACCCTTTCTATTTCAGAAGATTTGTCTTTGAGGACATTTTATTTTGTTTTCTTTATATCAAGCTACAGGAATAGAAATGCTTGGAACAGTCATATTGACAACTTCCCCAGCATAACATACAAAGGATTAAGGCAAAGCTGTTAATTTTCTCTGCTTCCATTGATGTAATTTGGAATCATTATGACGCTGGCAAATGAGACTATTTAGCCACATTATTCTGTTGCTATTTATAAATGGGATCTCATTTAAATTTAGAACACAAAACCTTCCTGGGTGGAAAACTGCCATCTTGTGTATCTGCATGCAGTGCAGTGCAAGAGATCCGACGTGATCAGTATCAGTATCGCTGCTGCAATATGGCCAGCCATAATGGGAAGAGAACTAAGCAGCCCACAGGGCTCAATTATGTAACCTTGTTGTATGCCAACCTATGCCCTCATCGGTATGTGATGTTTTACAGGGACTGCACATTTAAATGCATGCATTTATCAGGGATCATGGGGCAGCTGATATTCTGAGTGGGTGTCCATCTGAGCTATGGGAGCTCTAAGCTTACAGGGGTGCCTCCCAGCTGCACCCCAGCAGCACAATGGGGTGCAAAGAGAATACCTCGCCTCTTCTTTACTCTTCCCATCTCCTGTCCTCCATCTCTTTCCTCCCCTAGAAAAGCAGGCTGGGTTTTTGGACAAGGAGGCTGCTGGGGAAGGGGCAGTGGGGTTATGGTGAACACTGGGTGCTCCCTGAACCTGCCCTGCAGCTTGAGTGTAGCTGACGACTTACTCTTGCCATCTTGCATTTATGCTGCTACCAGCTCTAGAAATGTAGGACGAAAAGAGTAAGAACTGCTGTTTTGCTGCAAATGTACAGAGAGGAAACAATATCACTAAATAGGACTGTTTCTAGTTCAAATTAGGTATTTGGGGTATTGATATAATTGATACCTATCAGTCTGTCCAAAGTCTTGCTAGGATATATAAAGCCTACAATCTCAAATCCAGCTCTGCTTTTGCAACTTCAGATTCTCAGAATTTGTTACAGGTAGTGATCTTCATCCATGTAGAACAAATAAACTTGTTGCATTGGCAGTGATTTATAAGGATGTAGCAAAAAGTATGAAGCAAATGTCTTTATTATTATTTTATACACACACACACATACATATACATACATATATATATATATATAATATAGCTGGGACTTTTTATGCATCTGAATGGATGTCACTTCTCTCTAAATTGAGATAAGGAGTGCATTTATGAAGATTTATGAAAGTTTTTTCTTACCTGTAAATTCAGTGTCCTGGTAGCATTTGGCACTGTCAGTTTCACCTTGCATTTGCAAACAGCTTAATATAAATTGCATGAAATGTAATTACTCCCAATCAGAAAAACAATGAAGTGATCCAGGCATTTTGAGCCGCAATTATTTAATATGGGAGAGGCTGATTCTCCCATCTTAAGTTAAATATCATGTGTGAAGTAATTGTTATTCAACAGTGGTTTCATGAAAAGAGTACAGCCACAAGATTCATAACAGTTTGACCACTTTGGGTTAACAAATTACTGCCTGTCAACTCAGCAGCACTAGCTTACCAGGTAACATTTAAAAAGATTATTTTTATTACAATTAATGTAAGTTTTATTAAAATTCTTCTTGGGACTTTCTATAAAATAACCACATTTCTATGCAACTTTGCCTTATGTTGCATATACTTGAGTTATTAAGTCCCCACAGGTCACCTGTGTGTGTGCCTACAATATGTTATGTGTGAGATTTCAAACTGGCAGTCTCGTGTTTATGTTATTGTAATATGACTTTTGTACTTTTTGATTGTGGCAGTTGTAAGGAAATAGCATTTTTCAAAGAATGATAAGAACAAAAACAAACAAAAAAAAAACAACCATCATTTATGGACTTGGAAGTAGATTTCAGGACAGAGTGCTGTGTTCTAACCCTATCAGAATTATCCGTTTTATTATTTGTTTGTTCAAGTTTGATATAAATCCCAATATTGATAGAAATTACAGACTTTCAGTGCTATAATTTGTACTGTTGTGGATGCCTGCAGTGTCAAAAAGAATGTATATTGTGTATGTTCTTGGTGCTTGATTTTTTTTTTTTTTTTGGTGCATTTGGAGCAAAGTTGAACCAGCATAGAAGCAGAAGTTCAAAGCTGGGAATTCAGTACCTGTATGAACAAACAGAATAGCTGGTGAAACTGCAGGGATCAGTTATAAAATTCATATGAGTTCAGTGGAGCCAAGACTCTGCCTGTATCTTAAAGTGTCAGAAATTATGTACAAAGGGCAGGGTAGATGTATCTTCATCTTTACTAAATATATTCCAAATTACTACTTCACTGGCTGATCACTTATAGAACTGCTAGTTTATTAATCAGTGAGTGATAATAAACTGTGAAAACTTTGAAAGACTTGAAAAGTTCTTTTTAACTTTGGAACATCAAAAACATTTAGTTTGTTTCAGTTCTACCTTATATCATCATACCATGAATTCATAGCTTTGCCAGCAGTGCAGGGTTTCAGGTCATAGGAATACGCTTCTGGCACTGATGGCTGCAGAAGCTCTGCAGATGCTGCTTCCTTTGAAAGATTTTCCAAAAAAAAAATCTTTCCAAAAGAGTCTCAGCGTTGTTTAAGTGGCATACCATAAAAATGGTCTAAGCTGGCTCAACTGAAGGACCTGTCCAGGCCCATTCAGTTTACGAGTGGACTTTTTTTTTTTTTTTTTTTATCTAGTTCATTAGGAAAATTCACTTTTCAAGCACAGATGCAGTGACGAGAATGTATGATGAGATGTTAAGCGCAGCCTGATTCCCTGTGCAACTGTGTCTCCTTGAACTGCAATCTGCTCTGATTTCAAAAATTAAAATAGGACTTTGTCATACCAAAATGTGATGAACCTCCTCCACAAAAAATGCATTGTCAGTGTCCTCAGGGCACCGGTACATCTTCTGGCCATGACCAGCCTCCCCTGAGGTCCCCCCTCCCCTGCCCATCACCCAGCAACCCATTTAAGCCCCACCAGGGCCATCAGTCTCTTTCAAGATGCCATAGGAGTCCTAACAGGCTCCTCATAAGAGTAAGAGCTCTAACTTCAGGGTTTTGGTGAAATTCTTGTCAAGGTCTTTAGCTTGAGCAACAGTATACTGCACAGCTGCTTTAACCCACTACTGAAATACCTATCACAATGTCACCTTTCCCTAAGTTGCTAGGAATTTGGTATTAAGCTGCTTGTAGCTTCACTGCTCTCTTTTGGAGGTGGCAACATGTCCATAGTAGGCAAGCAATTGATGCATGCGAGTGTAAATTTGAAAAAGCACTTCTTCCATTTTGTAGCACCCCAAACAAGCTGACAATGTGACCCTCTGAGAGAGGCCACATCCACGCCATTGGAGGGAAACAGCAGGTCCAGGAAAGAGGCCAGAGACTAAAAATATAATGCACACGTGCTGAGACAGAGATGTGACATTTGAAAAACAGCACTCTTAGCCTGGTCATTCTGGATAAGACCTATATTTCCTGATAGCTAGAATATACAGTTGCCATTGCTTTAGCACCTCCAAGTGGTCATTTATATTATAAAATTACTAAAAGGCTTCATATCCATTGGGCTTTATTCTGACCTTCAGAGTAAATACATTTGATGACAAAGTTAACTTGTAGACAGAGAAGACAGATCCCTTCCCTATATCTTCAGCATGCCTCCTCATCTAAGCAGCAAAACCAGTTTTAGTTGTCTTCCACCAGTTTTCTATTTTTACATTTGATGCATTAGTTTTATCCTCAGAGTGCTTTAGTTTTATGACTTGGATAATGCATCATGGATAATTCAGCTCTAGTTCCTAAACACATAACACAAATAGCATTGTGGTATTTGAAACTGAAAATTACATACCTGTGAAAATCTAATGAAGAGATTGAATTTATGGTCAAAAGTAATGACCAGTTTCTGAAGTGAAACTGTGGTAAATATTGACAATAACAAGGATGAAAAAAAAGTTTCAGATAACAGAAAGGAAACTCATCTCCTTAACAGTAAACATACCAAAACTTTGTGTTTGGAGATGGGGTGTGAGTATTAATGCTGTGTTTCCCTAAGAACAAATTGGCTCCATGTGGGCATCAAAGTGAGATAAGCTTGCACATCCACTGCATTTTGCTGTTCAGTCTGGCTGCATAGGGCCTCAGAAGAAAAAGTGGTATGGAATAGCATCTCAAAAGGACCATCCATTCCAGACAGTCCTTGTAGTGGGATTTATCTAGCTTCCTGGAGCTCAAATGATAGCACTGTAGGTTTCTGCTCTGTGATGTCTCATTCAGTATACCTGTTCCAAAGTAAGTCAGAACACCTTGCCTTGCTGTGCTTGAAGCAGGACAGGCACCTCCGTGAGACAGTTCACTCTATTTATTTTATATACAATTTGGAAGGGATGAACTTTCCTTGAGAGGTGTTTATTTTTCTCCTTGGGTTTAGAATAGAAGTTTGAAGTCCCAGCATAGATGAGGGATGTGACTCAGTTCCAACCTGAGACATCCAAGAAGATACCAGTGTGTCTAGAGCTGGTTTCTGGGACCTCTTATAGTCAACAGAGTACAGTCAATACATGGTGGATCAGAGACCGTTGCTGAGCTGACGAGCATGGGTGGTTGCTTATGGTGAAATGATGATTCATGTCTCTGTTGAAGATACTTACTAGATCTCCAGTGATTGTAAAGGGATTATGGGCAGCTGAAGTTAGATCTTTGAATCAAGAACTGCACCAGCACTTGATGACTAAGTTCTAAAATATATTACCAAAGTAAAGAGAAAGAATTTTAGGTCTAAAATAACTTTTTTTTTTTTTTTTTTTTTAATTTATTTTATTTTTTAAAATTATTTTTATTTTTTTTCTCCTTAATCCTAGCTCAAGATTTTGTTCCTCAGAGGATTAGATCCCTTCATTTTTCTGCTTTCACTACTACATTTGCCTTTAGTGGTTTCTCTGCACTTCCATTTAATTAAAAATGTGTCTACACATACAAAAGGAAAAAAATAGTAAAAAAAAAAAAAAAAAAAGTAAAAAAAAAATAGTAACAGAATGAAATCTGTGTTTTCAGATGTTGAGGTAACAATATGAATTGCCTTAAACAGCCAGACATTCTCTTAGGTATTCTTTTCTAATTTTTTCACTGAGTTGCAACTTGTCAATCTTTACCTAGGATATATCTTCTCTTGAGTGGTTTGCCTAGATATGTTGTTAAAGGGGAAGTTCAACCCCCTTTTGTTCCTATATTATGAAATCTGAATGAATGATATTGGCAGCCTTTTTCCCTCTGCTGAAATACTGACTTAGTACTTGAATTTGAAGTTTAGTCTGAGAATTGGGCCCTAGTCCTGCAAAAGATATATGTGTATGCTCTACATTTAATGACATGAATATTTCTACTGAGATCTGGGAGTGTTTTACAGTGTAAAAATTAAAGAGCAATAAATCTTTCCAAGATTTTTTTGAATTTTGAATTTGCTGTTTGAAAGCAAAAATTTAACTAAATTCTCATAGTAGATCAAAAGTAGACAGAAGTTGGAATGCTACATTTGTAAGATTTGTCTGATATATCGATGCTTTTGCATTAAGGAATTTAATTTACTTGAATTAATGAATTCTGTAATTTGACCAATATAGATAAGTTGGATTTTTTTCCTTCTTTCCTTTATGAAATCTATTTGTCAGCAATTGAGTCTTTAAGAAATAAAAGTGAGTCAATATACAGTTTTTTAAAATGTTATAATTTATTATGCATTCTTTGCTGAAAATTCTGATACTTACAGATGAAATGCATTCGTATATATACAAAATTATTTTTAAAAATGCTTGAGAAATCTCCTTGCTTACCCATGCATCAGTGCTTCTATTCCCAGTTTGATGTTATTTCTGTTTGGGTCTAGGTAGAAAACTCTGAAATTACAAACCTTTTTACAAGATTGCTGTTGGATTAAATTTACATTTGAAATTTTTTTGGAGGTTTTACTGGATTTCCTTTCTTTTTATTCTCATTAGGAGAGGTAGCTCTAATGGATGTCAAGAGTGTTATCTGTAAAAGTTGTTAAAATGCCCAGCCATTTGCAATATTTGAAGCACTTGAACCCATAGTTTCACTTCTGAAAATGTACTATAAGAACTGAAAAGCTTATGTATTTCATGGTAGTATACCACCTTTGGAGTTTTTCCGTATTCCGTATACAATGAATTACATGTATTTTAATCCATCTTTTCTAACATAATAGTTAGGGGCTTATAATATATATATATATATATATATATTGCATTGAAAATATTCATGGAGAAGTAACAACTAAGAAAGTTTTTTGTTTTGTTTTGTTTTGTTTTGTTTTGTTTTTAATGTTTTTCTATAAAACTCCATCAAAATCTAATGCCAGAGAGAGAGTTGATACATGTTGGGTACCTGAATCAAGGAAAGAAAACTCTTTTGGAAGGGCATTACTATCTGTCTATTCCTCTCCAGGATGTACCATAGGGATGAACCACTGGGCACTTCTGTTTGCATTGCTGCTCCCATCATTCAGTGACATCACAACTGCTTGTTCATACATTTGCCATATTGTCATATTGCCTGTAAGTAAGAAGAATGGCTTCTGGTTTCAGTGTGCTTTTAAATATAATTTTACTGACTGATATGTACTACTATATCAGTTTTCTACAGAAATGTTTGGTCTTCAATTCTTACTCAATTTTCTTCCACTTTGTTTACACAAGGTTTTTATATTCTTGATTTGGTGTGGAGGAAAATCAACTTTCAAGCTCTTCAGAGGTGGGGCACTCACAAAAATCTGATTCTTCATTTGTACTGCTTTCATTCACCAAAGAAATAAAAATAAAAATAAATAAAAATAAATAAAAATGCAGATGGTTCTTGAATCTTTGCTGTGGAAGATTTTTGACTTGGAAGTTCTTGTCAACAGAAATTAGATAGGAAATATGTAGCTGTATAAACAATAAAATACTTCCTTTTTATTTGCACCTCTGGTTCAATGTTTTGCTGTAATGAAAGGTTTGATAGGAGAACGTAAATTCTACCTCTCTCTTGATTATAGAAGCATACTAAAATGTCTCATAGAATTGAAAGCTCACCTCTCTGTTTTTACATAGTCCTAAGATACAAAGTTAAGTATATTCCAAAGACTGGATTTGTGGTAATATACTTAGAAGTATGTTTTAACTTTACTTTTAGTTTAGAAAATGTGTCATTGGTCAACAACTTGTTGCCGTGGATAAGCAGGAGAACAAACTCTTTTCACTCTGGAAGCAGTGTGTACTGAGGTGTTGCAGTTCTGTTTTCCTCCTGGGGCCCCCAGCACAAGAAGGATATGGAGCTCTTGGAATGGGTCCAGAGGAGGGCCACAAAGATGATCAGAGAGCTGGAGCACCTCTCCTATGCAGAAAGGTTGAGGGAACAGGGCTTGTTTAGCTTGGAGAAGAGAAGGCTCCAGGGAGACCTCATTGTGGCCTACCAGTACTTGGAAGGAGCATATAAACAGGAGGGGGAATGCCTGTTTATATGTGTTGATAGTGATAGGACAAGGGGGAGTGGTTTTAAACTAAGACAGGGGAGATTTAGGTTAGCAATTAGGAGAAAGTTTTTCACTCAGAGGGTGGTGAGGCAGTGGAACATTTTGCCCAGGTGGGTTGTGGATGCCCCATCCCTGGAGGCATTCAAGGCCAGGCTGGATGTGGCTCTGGGCAGCCTGCTCCAATGGTTGGCAACCCTGCCCAGAGCACGCCGGTTGAAACTAGATGATCTTTAAGGTCCGTTTCAACCTAGGCCATTCTATGATTCTATGATTTTAAAACTCCAGGTTTTAGGTGGCCTTTTAGTTAGCACTAGGACTTAAAGCCTTCCTTTAGCTTTTTAGTGAGGAGATTCCACTCCCAGGTCTAACGACCTTCCATTCCAAATTTCCAGTGTCTCTTTTCAGTTTTAGCTTCCACAATAAAATTAGCCATTAACCTGTTTGATAATATATTGGAAATTGAAGTAAAATGGTAAATGTCCCTTAGTAGTTTTCTTCAGCTTCCTCATCTCACTTGTGAAGCCTGAAGCCCTAGAGGAAGATGCAAACCTGTAAGACTGGCAGTCTACTGCAGTTATAATTACCAGTAAGGATACCTGTGTTCCCCTTTCTAGGTAGTCATCCTTGGAGACGTATTTTTTAGTAAGAAGGAGGGGATGAGCAGGTACAGGGAGCCTAAAAATATTCTTGACTAGATGCAGTACTGAAGAATTGGAGTTCTTCAGTAATTTGTCAAAACACACTGAATGAAGCAAGTGGTAAGATCATACTTTTCACCATAGCAGTGACTTATTAGCTCTGGGAATGAAGGTGAGTGGCTGTATGCTGAATTGAGTCTCCCCTGCCTCCAACATAATTATATATATATTAAATTAAGAAAAACTGATTTTAACTAATTGTATTTTGGTTGCGGAGGGAAAGTTAGTTTTACTGTATTCATGTTGAACTATCATCACACAGAACCTGTGCAGTTAACTATGCTTATTTGTTTGCTTGTTTTATTTTTATTTATTTATTTATTTATTTTTACAAATCTTTGGTAATTAATTCTGAGAGAAAAAAAAGAAATCTTGAAAATTGTTTTAAAAGTATATCTTTATAAACTAACTGCTATTATTTTATTGTTTGACCATCAGACTGTAATGAGATTATATACACAGTAAAGGAAATAATAGTTATACTAATTAATATTAATTAATATACTAATAAAAGAATTTGCAGAATTTGAAAAACACTATTCTTCTTCTTAATGGAAATTTCACTAGATCTGGTATTTGACTGTTTTCTCTGTTGCTGTTTTATAGACTTTTTTTTCAGTTTTTTGGTTAGAGAAGGGAAGTAGGGTCTCATGTTAATTAATTTCAAGATAGGTAGGGCTTGCTGCTGCTGATTTAGTACTTATGCAGCATGTCATGATTCCAGACTGTTTATATCAACTGGTATTGGCTGTGGTTCAGTCTTTGAAGAGAATCATTGGGACAGTGTTTGGATTTGGAATGAAAGGTATCCTGACCCTGGAAATGAAGGGCATGCAGCTGTGAGCTTTGCAGCCTTTCTCAATGTTTCACCAAAGTCTGCTGAATGGTCATTGCTCCTTCATGAAGTCTTAAAATAGCTGATGTAGAAGTGTTATAGATCTCTGTTTTCATATAAAATCTGTACTCTAATCTATGTTAAAATGATAAAAAAGGAAAAAAAGAAAAAAGAAAAAAAAAAAGAGAATTAAAGAGCCATGTTTTATTTTCTCTCCTTGTGAGAAATGAGCATATTTGTATTTTCACAGATAATGTGCTATCAAAATAATCTAATGCTCTAGCAGAATCATCAAGGGGAGTTTTGGAAGGGTGAGAGCTTGTGATTGCAAGTGTTATTGCTGACACATACAGCTTTATACCAGAATTGCACTTTTAATTTCTTTGTGTGTGTATGCATACATAGTTTCAAATAACATGACACATAAAATCTGTAGCATGTGTCTGCTGGCAGTTGCTGTAAAAAATCAGACCAGAGGCACTGCCCTCATCTCTCAGCCAGCCTGTCAGCAGAGTTCAGCAATATCACAGGACTAGCACCAGCAAACCGTTTCCCGGGACTCTCATCGTTTGTTACAGCTCAATAAATCTCTGTGCAAGAAGGAAAATCTGTGCTCAAAATCCATGTGTATGATCAGCTAAATCTTGCAGTCAGAGCAAAGAAAGGTACAGGGCTCTTTGTGTGAATGTGTACAGGGATGGTTGGGTCTTTTCACTCTCTGTCTTGGTAGTTAGATTTTGGGTTCTGCCCTACAGCCTTGTTTCACATCATCCACCTGGGTGCACATAAGGACAGCAAACTGTAAGCAAACCTTTCTATTAAGGGAATTAGTTCTGTCTAAGATTTTCATATGTATTAATAATAAAGTTGCCAAGGATTCTGAGTAGGAAAAAAATTGCAATGTATAAAGTGAAACTGTTTTTAAGTGATGGCCGAGGTGAAACTGATATTAGTGCTTCCTACATCAATATACTAGGAATGCCACCCTATATTGTTATTGACAGCATTTCAAGAAAATTAACTATTGCAAAACATAATACTGCTTGTATTTACTATTTTTAATGAATTAATACTTCATGCTGTGTGAACTGTGCCTGCTCTGAACAATCCTTGAAATAGTATATGTAAAAGACTAAACTCTAAGCATTAACAGTTTGTATTACAGAATTTACTATTCTGGTGGTAAATAATAAACATGCCTAAAGGTAGCCTAGAAAAATTGGTAATACCATGTTATCTTCAAACACAGAATGCCGTATACCAACAATACCCAGTGAAAGAGTAATCTTCCTATTAAGATCTCACTGTCACTGTGCTTGGAATGTTCCTTACTCTAGAGAGTGTTGTGGCATAAAGCTTTCATACTGCCAGGGGATGCTATCTCCCCCTGAAAAACATTACTTTATTTTTCAAATGGATGTTGTTAATGCTTGAATACCTAACTTTGCATCTCCTTAAAATAAAATAAAATAAATAAAATAAAATAAAAGGCAATGAGGGCCTAATTTAGGGTTAGAGAATGCATTTTCTTTTCTTTTGTTCTGGATAGAGCAGTGTAAGAAACTAGTTAAAGTGAAAAGCAAGTAAAGGAAACTGTACCAAAATCAACCAACTAACCAACCAACCAAACCCCTCACATATTTTAGAATTAAACTTTTATCTATAAGATAATGTGAACTATTATTAAAAAAATAAAGTCATAGCAGAGTAATGCAAAATGCAAAGACAGAAGAAATTAATTGAATAAAGTGCTTTCCTAAGATCTCTAGTTAGAACAAAGACCTACTTTATTATCAAGGAGGAAAGGAGTAACCTACTTGTGTCATTTGTGCTCAGAAGAACTCAATGACAAGACCAGTGTGGATTCATTACCTAATATTGTGATAGAAATAATTATTTTGCCACCAAAATACTTCTGAGTCCTGTGTGAAGGAAACTGGGCCTTGGAATTGGCCCACAACATAGAATCCTAGCAAGTATAGACATGTTTATGATCAGCATGGTGGATCATTTCTAAAATTAGTGAGGGTCCTACTGAAACTTAGTATTGAAGTGTGAGTGCCAACCTGGTTATTTATTTATTTATTTACTTTTCTGCTGCAAAACAGTATTGGAGACTTACGTGAGTGTGTTGGGTCTGTTTGGGATGGAGTCACTTTTCCCTGCTGCAGCCCACACAGTGTTGCACTCGTAGCTGGAACAGCACTGGTATCACTCCAGTGTTGTGTCTATTGCTGCATAGTGCTGGCACAGAATCAGGACTCTCTCCAAGCCCCAGGAGCCAGCAGGCTGGGGGTGGGCAATTGATGGGGAGGGGACATCACCAGGGCAGCTGACCTAAACTGACCAAAGGGATATTCCATAACACCTGATGTCACACACAGCAATAAAGTGGGCTCTTGTGGGGGAGGGATCTCTCTCGCTCGCTCGCTCGCTCTCTCCTGAACAACCGGTACGCGTTTTGAGGCCCTGCTTCCCAGGACGTGGCCGAACATCGCTTGTTGATGGGAAGTAGAGAATAATTTTTCCTTTCTCTCTGTGCTTCCGCGCAGCCTTGTTGTTTCTTTTGTTACATTCTCTCCCCATTCCCTTTCACTTTAATTAAATCATTCTCATCTCAAACCTCGAGCTCTTTGTGTTGACTTTTTTCTCCCCCTCCTCTTTGAGGAGGCGGGGAGTGAGAGAGCGGTTGTGGTGGAGCTCGGCTGCCCATCCGAGTGAAACCACCACAGTCCTTTTTGGCGCCCAACATGGGGCTCGAGGGTTGAAAAAGGCAGAACTAACTAAAGTAATTACAACTAACACAGTGAGTAAATGTGTTTCATACATGTTAGTTATAGACAAAGGTTTATTACAGTAGATTGTTGCAATGCAAACAGAAAATAGCTTATATACTTTGTCACATTTGTTCAAAAATGTTACAGGTTGACATTGAGTTACAGTGGACAAAGAATATAAGGGTCCTCGGAGTTTCTCACTGCATTAAGCCTAGGCTTCTGTTGTTCTAAGAATGTAAGCTCTCCTGTCTGGGGACACATAGGTGAAAATTAGCTTTATTCTGAATCGACATTTCTGGAATCTTTAGAAATTTGTGAAAATAAATAAGTGATGATTGTAATATGACACTTCTGTGTTGGTGTTAATTATTGAGACAGAGGACACTCAAGTAATTTTGCTTCTAGGATCATTCTTGTAGCACAGATGGTTGGTGCAAAATTTGTGAAAAGCTTTAGATTCCACTGCATTTTGTCTATTTGTTTAGCATATCTCCAAACAATGTCAGTACATTTTTCATATGGATTTAATCTTTAGTAGTACTTATTGCCAAAACTCCTCCTCAGTTATTTTTATTTATTTATTTATTTATTTTAATGTACTAAGCTTGGCGTTCTGATCTAGCTCCTTCACAAACCACCCCGGGTTTAGCAATCGATGCAATTTTTTTCTGAGTGTATACTTAGGAAGGCAATAATGTTGCTTAGTTTCATGGGAAAAAAAATAATGCTAATGAGAGAGCTGAACTAAAATGTGAGAGGCAACTAATGCCAGAAATGTTTTTTCTTGCCTTATTGGTCTTTGAATTCATACTAAAGCTTAAAAGCAGATTCAATTATTTGAAATTATTCAGTATATGGAATTTCTGTGTGCATATAAACATATGTGTCTGAACTCTTTCAGAAGAGTGCATATTGTCAACCAGTTTTGCAGTGGAGAAATTAAAAAGAAAAAAAAAAAAAAGAAATGGATGAGGTTATGTTTTCCCAACTTTTTGTGTGAGTGAACCACATGCTTAGAGAAAAACATCTCAACAACTGTCATTGGGCAATGAGTCAATGGGCAAACCCAGTTTGCTGGGTTATTTTTCTATGCTGATATATTTTGACAAAAATAAAAAAATAATAATAAAAAAAAGCTGAAAAGAGCTTATGTCCTTCAGTAGTGAAAATAAAATGTTATAGAGCTAACATAATAAGAGTAGGAAAGTTTACTGCTGAGTTGTTTTTTTTTGTTTGTTTGTTTTTTTTTTTTTTTTTTTTTTTTTTTTTTTTTTTTTTCTTCTTCATCATATGGACATTTTTTAGTCTGTTCTATCCAAACTATATCCAAACGTTATCACAAGCAATGTTAAGATGGTGGGGAGGTTCCCCACCTCCATTCCCATTTGAAGTATCTATCTAATGGTTAGTAAAAAATTTTAGAATGTCTGCGGTTTAAATCATGAGATATGTGTGAATACACAACTTGCTGAAATAAGAGCAGTGTTAAGGAGAATGCGTCACAACAGGTATGACAACACTATATTATGTTTTTTTTCTTTTTTTTCTTTTTTTTCTTTTTGAAACAGATGAGGGATTTTATCCACCACTCCTCAGATATATATATATATATTATTTTTTTCCTATTTAGCTGTTATTTGTTTAAAAAGGAGGGAGGGGAAGAGATAACCTGCTGAACATCCTTTGTAAAACCTATGCCTGATACATGAGATGACCAAGTTGAACAGAGGGAAAAAGAATAAATCATTTTAACTTTTAATCTAATGGTGAAAGATTGCAACATGTAAAACTCTTTCAGAAATTGCTGAAGATATCCTTACAGAGATTTTTCACAGTGTATGACTACAGGCTTCTGCTTGGATATCTGAACCCCTAGCTGGTGCTGGCTGTAAAACAGGCAGGAGTTTGGCAGGAGACTAGGAAACGTGGCTAAGTTTTTCGCTTTCATCATCTGGAACACCCATTGGGCTCTGTGATATGAGAAAATCCACTCTTTGGGTTTTGATTTTTCATTTTCCTCAGTATTTTTCTTGCAGTTATGCTTGTTCTTTTTGTACTATAGCTCTACCGCCCAGTGCCAATAAAGCAAAACAAAAAAATTGTTCATTTTATCTAATGACAGTTTCTTGTAAACTGTAGTGGTAGTCTTAGGGAACAGGACTCAGAATATGGTCCTTGGGGTATGGCCAGTCATTAGACAGTCATACTGGGAGCTTCGCTCTGGCAGTGCAGCTGGGCTTCAGAAGAGACAGGCTGCAAAGTGCAGCCAAATGTCAGCCAATGACTCTGGTCCCCTGGGACATGGAGGACACTACAGGAGAAGAGCTTGAGTTCTGGAGTTCACCTAGACATCAGTTACTGGCACTGTTTAAAGAAGGGGAAATAACGTGTCTTCCACCACTCTCTACTTATTCCTTGGAAAGACGGTTTGTGGTCACTGCTGGGTGCACTGAAATCAGGTCTATGGATACCAAAGAGACTAGGAATTGATGCTCCAAGGAAAACGAGCACACTTCTCTTGTTTTTATATTTCCTGCTGCTAGATATTTGGTGAACTACCACTCAGAACACAAGTCCCTTGCCTTATCTCCCGTTCTCCTTGTGCATTGTATGCTTGTTCTGTGTCTAGCTCTGAATTTTCTTTTCTGCTCTTTGATTGAGCTTTAACAAATTATACATTATTTAGACCTTGCCATTTAGACATGTCTAATTTAAGAGAGCTAATTCTTTTACTTGGTTATTTTTAAGTCTCTTATGAATTCAGGCCCAGACATTTTAAGTTCTGGGCTTCTGATGTTTGGTGTTACACTAATCTCAGTCATCCTGTAGATTAAATAACAGTAAATTATCCTGAGAAGTTTATAGGAAAGCAAGAAATGGAGTCTGTATCCAAGGCTAGGGATCTAATCAAGAACACTTTCCTGTGGTATGTTTTTCTAAGTTGCTTTGCTTGCTTTATTGATGGGTGTCAATTGATTGCGTTGTAACTAAGCATGATTCTTATTTTTCATGTTTCTGAAAATAGGATTGAATATACGGCCAACTTTGTTCCATATGCAGCAGCTCAGTGTAATTTTTGTCAAATTATCAATAAAGTATTGAAATTTCTCAGAGGAATGAAAGACATCTCTTACAAAAGTCCTTGGTCTCTTCACTGGTGGGAAAAACCTTTCATGTGGGAGAAGGTCTGGTGGAGATTATTCTCTGTTTATCGGGTTGGCCCATGAGGTCAGCTCAAAATTCCTCTCATGTTTTGAGGGGGTGAAGAAATACATGTAAATGAAAAAGTAGTTCCCACATCGTTAATTTATAAATATATATATATATATTTATATAGTTGTACTGTTTTCTGTCACTCTTGATACGTGCTCTCCTTGGATTTCTATCAGTAGTCTGATTAGCAGGATAAACTAAAAATCAGCAAAGTTTGGTGACTGCATTTGTAAACAAGATCATCTAGTTCATTTTCATGCTTATTATGATCAGCCAGAGCACTACCAAAGCTGTTTTCAACTCTGAATTCAGTTTCATTTTGCAGCTGGTGAAATTTAACTGAGGGTCTAACCCCCACACAAAACCCCAAGAATCTGCAGTTTCAGTCTCCTTTGCACTTTTGCAACATGAAGATGACTCACAGTGATTTGTCTTGTGGAGAATTAACTAATGAAAACACAGGGTGCAGGGCTTCAAGATCATCAAGCTCACCCCACATGTCCTGCAGCCCCATGTTTGTAGGGCCTGGTACACAAAAAACATTGCAGGAGATAAAATGGAAATGTGCATTTGGCAGCAGTGTGCAATTAGAATGTGGTAGGTATAACATGTTATACCTTCTGCTGGAGCATGTAGTGCTTTTACATTAGACATTACCTCTCCTATGAAGACTGGCTGAGAAAGCTGGGTTGTTCAGCCTGGAGAAGAGAATGCTCTGTGGACACCTCATTGTGCCCTTCCAGTACCTAAAGGAAAGCTGGGGAGGGACTCCTTGTCAGGGAGTGTAGTGATAGGACAAGGAGGAATAGTTTTAAACTAAAATAAGGTAGAATTCGATTATATATTAGGAAGAAAGTCTTTACTATGAGCGTGGTGAGGCAGTGGAACAGGTTGCTCAGAGAAGCTGTGGATGCCCGATCCCTAGAAGTGTTCAAGGCCAGGTTGGATGGGGCTCTGAAATAACCTGGTCTAATGGGAGATGTCCATGGCAGGGGGGTTGGAATTTGATGGTCTTTAAGGTCCCTTCCAACCCAAACCATTCTGTGATTCAATGATTTTATGATTTAATGTCTGTGTTAGGGTAATACTGAGTAACAGAGTTATTGTCTGGGTAATATTAGGTAAAGTTGGGTAGTAGTGTTAGTATTACATTTAGAGATCCACACATACAGAGATACACAGAGAACACAGAGACTGGTACCCCATCAGGCTAAGCACAGTACAAACAGGTGAGGAAAGGGCAATCCTTGTACCACAGCAATGTTACGATCCTAAGGATAGGACAATATGTGCTTGAGAAGTTTGGTAGGAAATAAGCATGAAGATTCACCAGCAGTGAACATAAATGTCTTTCATTCCCTATCCATAACTGCATGAGCCCTTTCTTAAGGTTAGAATACCGAAAGAAAATAGAATAGCTCCTAGGCAAGTAGTTAAATAAATAAATAAATAAATTTAAGCCTGATATATGTAGATTTCATAAACCTTAGATGATTTCTGAAATTATTTTGGACTGCCTTTGTTTTTTGTGGCTTTTTATTTATTTATTTATTTATTTATTTTTACATATTCCTGGCATTTTGTCATTTGAGTATTATTTGTGACCAGTGGTGTCTGGTAGACTCTCCTGACTAACCCTATTCCTTGCAGATTTGTCTATTTTAATATACTGCATTGATTTAGATAGAGTAACTATTAATCATTAGAGAAAGATTCTAAATCATTTTGAACTCATACACATAATTTATTTTTATGGCTCTTATGGAAGAATGGTCATTTATTTCTACCTAAATAAGAAAACAAAAAGTGTTGGTTTAGAAACCAGGGCAACTTTTATAGACTTACTGGCATTTAATTTGTTAATGATTGGCTTTGAGAGATACAGATAACTGTGAACATTATGAAGACTCTCTTATTGCTAAACTGAGCTTTAATTATTGCAGTATAGTCAACTACTGTACGTATAGAGGAGCATATACAATGCTGAATTTTCTGAAACCTTGACAGTTATGACTGAAAACATGTTAAAGTGGATTTTAGAACACTGTAATTTTCTACAGATCCAAAATTTCTAATAGAAGAATTCAAGTGTTGTAAAGTAAAATTATAAAAAAATACAAGTCAGAACAACATAACAAATACTGAAAAAAACTACAGAATCACAGAATGGATGATGTTGGAAGGAACATCAGATCATAGAGTCCAATACTCCTGTCCAATGCAGGGTGACTTAGACCAGGTTGCCCATGACTATATCCAGTCAGCTTTTGAATATTTCCAAGGATGTAGACTCTACACATTTCCTGGATGACCTGTTCCAGTGCTTGTCCAACCTCACAGTAAAAAAAAGTTTTCTTGTGTTTAAACAGAATTCTCTGTGTTTCAGTGTGTGCCCATTGCCTCTTGTCCTATCACTGGACACCACTGAGAAGACTGCTGCTCCATCTTCTTTACTCCACCATCAGGTATTTATACATGTGGATAAAATGAACCCATGAACCTTCTCTTCTCCATGCTAAACAGTCCCAGGTCCTCAGCCTCTTCCCATAGGAGAGACGCTCCAGTCCCTTCATCGTCTTCATGAGCACTTGCTGGACTGGTTGTGCTATTTATATCAATGTCTCTCTTGTACTGTGGACACCAGACCTGGATCTAGCTCTCCAGGTATACCAGCAATGTGTAGTAGAGAAAGATCACCTCACTTGACCTGCTGGTAGTGCTCCGCCTAATGCAGCCCAGGAGCTTGTTGGCTTTCCTTGCCATAAGAGCACATTGCTGGCTCATGTCCAACTTGGTATATATGAGGACCCCTAGCTCTACCTCTGCCAAGTTTCTTTCCAGCCAGTCAGTACTGGAACATGGGCCAGGTAATACAGCCTGCAAAAATAAACACGTAGCCAAAGATTAAACATAGCTAAATACGTTATTCATGTTTTCTTCTAATAATAGCTTATGTAATAATAAAATGGTCAGCAAAATTTATGTAGGAAAAAAGATAAATATGGAAAGAGGTCTTGAACTGAAATGTGTGGTTTCTGCAGATAAGAATATATAGGGCACAGAAGGTTTTTTTTTGTTGTTTGTTTGTTTGTTTTAGAAAGATGTATGTATGTATTTATTTATTTATTTATTTATTTATTTTCTGCCATCAGGACCACAGTTCCTTATATACAGCTTCTAGCTACATGAATCTAAAATAAATCTTCTATTCCTTTCCTCTCAGTTCTGTCCTTCACAGAATAGGATTATTTTCTGTGCATGTAAAAATACATATGCACATAATTAAGGTTCTAATTTTATTTAATATATTAATATTTTATTTTATATAATTTTTTTGTTTGTTTGTTTTTTCTTTTTTTACTTCAGAACTTGTGCAAATATGCATATTTTATAAACTAAAGTCATGGAACCTGCAGTAGTTAACAGTATAGGGAATGAGTAAGAATCTTTTTAATCCTTTTATTTTTCATAATGTCTATGTGTTACTACCTTTCTCTTATTCCTCTGTGCTCCTTCCTGACAGGAAAGGTCTGTAAGGTTAAAGAGAGATGTCAGGCTCAGTTATTGGAGGATACTCTAAGGAATCCTTTTAATTTTTTTTTTTTTTTTTTTTTTTTTTTTTTTTTTTTTTTTTTTCTTGCCAAGCGTAGGATTTTGTGCAGCTGGGCCTCCATCTTTACAGAGCAAGCTTTTGCCAGTGTCTAAATTACAGCTTGGCCAGCTCTTCCATTCAAAGGCTTTTCCTTCATGTTCAAAAGTCTCAAATCCAGGTCCTCAGCTATCTTTTCCTGGTAGTGTTGAGTGAATTTTAAGACCTGAAATGTGACATTCTGCATATTGCCATGTGGAGAGAAGTATCAAAAACAATGGGAGCAATATTTTTTTTTGTCTAGATATAAATAATGGGTACAGCTGACTATTCTTTCTCTAGTTTACAGTTTAGACTGCTTGTAAACAGTAGTCCTGTGCATTCCCTCTCCAAAGCAGGGACGGCATCTGCACACAAGACTAGAGTAAAAATACAAGTACTGCAGTTTTGTTCTCTATTCTGCAATCTGGAAGTTGTAGGCTATATTGAACTCGTGTGCACTGCTGTTTGTTTTTTCTTGTTTGTTTTTTGTTTTTATTTCATATGTTTTTGATTTGTTCAAGAAAATGAACAAATGAGTAGATGAGGGAAGAGATTATTAGTATTAGAATATAGTCTGCATTATGATGGGTTTACAGCTAATATGTTAAGTTGGATGGAGATTTGTGATTCTTGATCAGAATTTAAACTCAGTCTGAAAAACTAAGGCAAAGTAAAATACCTCTGAAAATAAATAACCACTGGGGAAAGATCCATCTCTACTTCTTTATTTTGCATCCTGCTATATATATTTACTCGACTTAAATATTAATGGAAGCGGGGACTTGGGTATTTTCTAGATGCCATGTTCACTAGATATTTCTCACTTGTATCCTCCTCAAATGTTATGGAAGAGCTTCAACAAGAAATAAGAGCTGCAGAGCTCAGGAATGTCTTCCCCGTGTTCCAGTATGTGATCTTTTTGTCTGCCAGTTGAGATGACTGAAGGAGTAGTTGTTTTAATTTTCACCACTTGTATTTCCATCTACTTCACTTAGACTTTCACTGTGACTAGACTTAGACTTTTTTTCTTGGTGAACTTGTAAGACCAAAGTAATAGGGCTATAATGTATACTTATGTCTTAAAGTCATAGAATACAATATTTAAACTTTATTATTATTATTATTATTATTATTATTTTATTATTATTATTTTGTATTGTAAAATAGTATTGTGTTTTTCAACTTTGCTTGTATAGAGCTAAATTAGATTATTTCATGGAAAGACTATATTATTTTTTAAGGCAATTTTCAATAATGGAAGAGGAAATTAATTACTAAAATAAAGTACTAAAGCTTTCAATTGAAACAACATTAACTTGGTTCCTGGTTATGATTTCTTGCAGCTGGAATCTGGTTACTTTTCTATGTAACCAGATTCCGATGTACTCCTGTGTAACCAGATTTACTATGTACTTTGATGTAAAAGTGTTTGAACTGTCACTGGAAAGGCCAAAAAATACCAGCATGCTGTGAAAGTCTGTAACAGAAATCTGTGTAGGTACTATGTTGTTCTAATTAATTTTCCTAGGTACAAGATTATGTGTTAAATAAATCTGTGATTTTACTTTTTTAACATGTGTTTGTAGAGAAATAAATGCACATGGAATATACAGATATACGCTACAGAAATAAGTGAATATCATTAGAAAATTTGTGTCAAGGAAAGCTTGGAAGTAAAGCATCCTGAATATATGAAACATGGTGGTTATCATTCTCCTGAAATAAGAGCAATTTTGTTCCTCATTGGTGGTGGACGTTCCCCATTCTAGTAACTGCAAATGTAGTTGCCTGTCTGGATAGTCAGATTGAGTAGAAAAATGAAGGGCTACTGTGTGTAAGGCTTCTCAAATTTTATCCACTGTTTTGCCTATTAGACTTGGTGGGAAGACAAAGGTCTAAAACAAGCATGAATTGATGTGGAACAATGCAGAAGTATGGCTCTCCAGTATATGCAGTAGCTCTGAGCTTACGAATGTTAAAAATCTTGGCAATTCAGGCTACAAAGTTTGTTGAATTCTAGATGAAGCATAACTGACATGAGGACTGACTGCTGCATGCAATCAGCTGAGGTCTGAGAAAGTGTTATCTACTTTGTCTCCTGATATTTGGAATTGTAATATTTGAAGTTAGTGCTTGCTATGCATCTGATTACCCTGAAAATTCATTGAGTTTTATTTAATCTCAACACAGAGGTTGATATCTTCTAACTACCTTCTAGTTTACTTGGGAATGGTTAAAAAAAAAAAAAAAAAAAAAAAGAATAAATCCCTTTTTGTATTAAAGTAAACATTTGCATTCAAACACTTAGATGCATTATGGCTCTAAACATAAAATGATTTAGTTAAAAACAAAATCTAAAAAAAAATATCTATTGAAATACATCATTAAGTTCAAGTGTGACAATTTTACTTGGGTTATTCTGTTGCTGACTACAGCATTCAAGAAAATAAACTGTATGGTCCATTTGCTGAAAGTCATAGAGTAATGATTCCAGAAACTACAGTGTGCTCTTTAGACTTTCTTTATCTTAATCCTTCTTTATGAAAATTTGACCACAAAGCATGATGTTACTAGATAGAACAGTGGAAACATTATGCAAATATATACATATATGTACATTTTCTTTGCTGGCTGACTATTCAGGTGTCTGTCAGACTTCTTAGGCAGGGTTTCTCAGCTGCACATCTGAACAGCTTACAGAACTAGCAAGGGCTTGTTTTTTGAATTTCAGAACCATGTCTTAAGTCAGTTGCAAAGTGCTAAATGTTTAGTGGTAATGTTCAGACCATACGCCTAAGTTAAAGTGCATGTAGAACTCTCATACATAGTCATGCTTGAGCTTTCCAAGAAGATTTGAGAACACAGCATAATTATACATGTAATTTATGCTAATTATTTGACCCAGCAGTTATCTCATGATTCTGTGGATATGAACGTGTCCTATCACAAGTTCATCTTCAATACTATACAATAGTTCAATTTTGTAACAAATGTACCCTTGAAATCAAGTGTTTTGTTTGTTTTTTGTTTTTTGTTTTGTTTTGTTTTGTTTTGTTTTCCCTTCAAACCCTCGCTCTCAGTGCCAGAATCGCTAAAATTTTGGGAAGCACATTTATTAACTGGGTTGCAGTTTCCTCCTTTGAAAATGAAATTGAATCCAATAAAGGTGATCTAAGGCCAATTAAACGATCAAGGGAAAAACTCTAGATGAATAATTAGGAATATTTATCTGTATCACTAATAATCAAGTTTCTACACCACAGCAAGAAGAAAGGATGTTAGAAGGACTGGAGATAAACTTAATTCGGGATACAAACCAAAAACTTTTGCTGTCCAAATGCAGGCATCCAGACATCTTAACTGTTTGGGTACTGAAACAGTTATCTCTGAGCTATAAAGACCATGTGTTCTATTAGCATGAATTCTTTGTAAAAAGAAACATGCCTATTCATGTCTTTTAGAAAATAGGTCTTAGTTCAGAACAAATCTACAGAAAAATAACTCTGATAAATCTTAAAGTTACCTAAGCTTAAAGAACATGTTATGTGTTTGAGCCTACATATTATGTGTTTGAGCCTATCAGTACAGAGCCATAAAGTCTTGCTTTTCTACTCTTTTTTTTTTTTGTTGTTGTTGATGTTAGAGAGGCTTTGTAGAGAGTTCTTGACAAATTATAGGCCTGGGCAATCACCAACTGCATGAAGGTTAACAAGAGCAAGTGCCAGATTATGTGCTTGGGAAGGGGCAATCCTGGCTATATGTACAGAAAGGAGGATGATAAGCTAGAGAGCAGCCCTGCAGAAAAAGAACCAGGCATTTTGGTCAACAGCAAGTGTGCCCTGGCAGCCAGGAGAGTCACCTTTGTCCTGGGGTGCATCAAGCATGGCATTGCTAGTCGGTTGATGGAAATTATTGTTCCACTCTACTCTGTACTGGTATGGCCTCACCTTGAGTACTGTATGCAGTTTTGGACACCACAGTATAAAAAGGATATTTTATTAAAACTATTAAGGAGTGTCCAAAGGAGGGCTACAAAGATGGTGAAGTGTTTAGAGGGGTAGATGTATGAGGAGCTGCTGAAGTCCCTCGGTTTGTTCAGCCCAGAGCAGAGCATGCTGAGGGGAGGCCTCATGGTGGCCTGCAGCTTCCTCAAGAGGAGAGCAGAGGGGCAGGCCCTGAGTTCTGCTCTCTGGGGACAGTGACAGGGCCTGAGGGAATGGCATGGAACTGGAACAGGGGAGGGTCAGGCTGGGCATTAGGGACAGGTTCTTCACTGAGAGGGTGGTTGGGTACTGGAACAGGCTCCCCAGGGCAGTGCTCGTGGCACCGAGCCTTCCACAGTTCAAGAAGCATTTGGACAATGCTCTCAGACACATGGTCTGATTTTTGGGTGCTCCTGTGTGGTGCCAGGAGTGGGGCTCGATGATTCTTGTGGGTCCCTCCCATCTCTGAAACTATTCTACTAAAAGAGAAACAGCCAGACACAGAGAGATGGGAAGGTTCCCACAGTATGCAGCAGTAATGGTAGGATTGTTCTCTGCAGTCTGTCTGTTACGGCTTTTTTCCATGTCTGGCTTTTGAACAACCTCTGATAAGAACACCCTGTTTTCTCACCTTCAATTGAATTAATTGTGTATGTTTGGCATAATAATATTTTAGCAAACCTTAGTCTATATATTTTTCCATTTTTAACATGGTTGTTAGTATCATAGAGAGATGATTATGCAAGACTATTTAATTGATTATGGAGTAAATATGAATGATGTCCTTAATCTCTATTTAAACTAAAGTTTTTCAGTGCTGCTCTTTACCCTAGTCACTATTTCAGAGCAATTAGACTAGTAAAGGACAACCACAGCTTGTCATTGTTGTTCCTTCTGCTCTTATGTCTTATGGTTGTGGAAAGCTGAACATTTTCTTCAAGTTTCTTGGTCTTCCATAAGATTTCTCTGGGAATACAGCTTTATTTTGACCAAGGTGTCTTGTTCTGACTTCCTAGAGGATGTGTGAAAGCAGCCTGTGAGTTACATGAATTGCTTTAATGGATCAGGCTCAGTGGCTGAGTTCTTCATTATTCCAGGACACATGAAGTTAGTTTCATGAACTTTGTTTCCATCACTGATGACATGGAAAGGTAAAATAAACAGAGCTCTTAGCAGTTGTTCCTTAATGTGAATCTTAAAAACACTTGCTTTTTAAACAGTGTTTACTTTTTGCTCTCTTTTTACTTAATCCCACAAAGGAACAGACCCTGACTTTACTTTCACATATGCTAAGCAAATGTTTTAATCAACTGAATCTATCTCCAGCAATCAAAGAGTTATTTAGCACTTGTATGCATTTGACATATTAAACATATGTAGCAAAATAACTATTCTATGTAGAATACAAGTAAGCTGTAGTTATTTATGTGGTAGATGCACTACTGTTTTGAGGACAAAAATGGAATATTTTGCCACTGTGATTCTTTCTCCTTCTTTGCTGTAGAGAAGGGAATATTGGTCAGCATTATCATTCTCTCCTGCTTTATGATGGATTTACTTTTAAAATGTTCTGAATATGTAGAAACCTTATATTCAAGGGGCAATGACTAGACAGTAGCACATTGTGAAATCAAAGAAATTAATAATATGGTTAAAAGTTCATTGTCTTCTACAACCTCTGGACAATTTTTTTCCCTGACTCATACTCAGCTGACAGTGAATAATGTTTTTCTAAATGA
Source organism: Nettapus auritus (assembly GCA_011076525.1). NCBI lineage: Eukaryota > Metazoa > Chordata > Aves > Anseriformes > Anatidae > Nettapus > Nettapus auritus. Next base: position 148,787,933 of record CM021765.1, read on the forward strand.
TTTCTCACATTTCTGATGGAACAAATTATGCCTTGATTGCATGACTGTTGAGAAGTGGCATGATCATAGATAACTAAGTGCATCCTTTAGTACCAAAATAAAGGAGAAAAAACGGGTGAAGGGGAAGAGCGGACAGTTGAAAGGGATGGGCATGACCATCTGTCAGGCTCCAGTCCTGCATGATTCTCTGAAGAATAACTGAGCAGTGGTAACTATTTTTTAATAAGACTTCAGATAATGCCCCCTGGTAACCTGCATATTTTTGTAACTTGAAATCTTGTGAGGCATTGCAAACATATAAGAAATAATATTTTTATATGTTAAACCACTATATATTTAAAATGACAGGCAAAAGTATTGAAAAACAGTTCTAAACTCCCCTCATACCCAAATCTTTTGTCATGTCTTTTGTTCCTATGCCTGTGCCAGCCAGGTCCTTGGGCTTGCACAAACCTTTAAGCAGTAACATTGCTGGACAGTTTCTCCATGTTAAAGCTAACCTGTCGTGAACATTTCTTTCAGTAGCAGGTCCAGCTTAAGCTGGTTTAAAGTCTTCTCTGCTACCACTACTTTATAATCTACAAATACAATTTAAAATAGTCAAGAAAATAATATGGAAGAATGATTTTGATGCACAAAAGTCTTGATTTGTTGAATCTTCTTCACAAAGATACTGGATGGAATTTGCCTTTACTGATTTACTACATGATCAATGTGAAAATGAAGCCTTTCCCCAGCCCTGTAAAAATCTTGCGGGCAAGTTGGCAGATACAGTAAATAGCTCATGTATTCTACTGTTCTTTCTCTCAGCAGGCTGCCAACTTTGAGGGCTGTTGGGGAGGAAATTTCTGTAGGTAGTAGTAAATACAATAATAAAACCCCTGATGCCTGACTTCTCTGACACAGAAATGTTGCTCTTTGCTCTATTTTGGTGACAGAGAAATTGAAGGGGAGAAAGTGAAGAGTCCGAACAATCCATTTCCTGAAAAAATCATAAATGCCCATATCATGTGAACTTCCTTTCTCCTCCTACTTCTCTGCAAGAATGAAGTCTGTGATGCCTCTTTCTCTCTCTCTCTCTCTTTTTTTTTTTTTTTTTTTTTTTCCTTTGGCCTTGTACCAAAGAAAAGCAGGTCTGCGCTCTGGTGACAGTTTTTATTAATAAATTCTACATCAATTCTTTGAATTTGTCTGACTATCCACTTTGGATTTCTTGGGGACTGTGGCTGCATAAAGTGATGGTGCTGTGTGAGGCAAGAAAATATTTTAAGGGTAGAATTTGACTATTATGAGATACCTAACTTTGCCCACATAGGCGGGAAGCAGGGGTAATTGTCCATCTATTTTCTTCTTGCTTCACAAATTTGGAGAAATAGGGAAATTGGACAATAAACCTATTTTTCATTCTGACAGGGCACCAGTTCTGTCCTTGGTTATTATGTATTCATCTTTGTGTATACCATTATGCTTAGCCTTCTCCCATATGCCACCACTAAAGGGGGCTGGGTTCAGGCTCGCTAGAGTTCCTTTCTAAACATATAATTCTAGGTGGTGCAAGAGTTTTCCCAAGACTGCATGAGCTTATTGCTGGTATTGGAAAACTAAATCATCACCTCATTGACAGTATTCTTACTCTTGCTTTTATTTTAATGTAATTGTGTGTTCATGCTTGGAAATATGAAACTTTTAAAAAAAATATTTTGGGAGGAGAAGGAAAGAGAAAGTGGAATATAAGGAAATATTAACAGTCTATACAATAAAACAAAATTTCATGTGCATTCAGGAATGTAGTTTGCCTCGTAGTTACAGCAACTAAACTCTTTGGTGTCATTGAATCATAGAAAAAAACTCCCTGGCAGGTTTTGATAGGTCTATGTCAAGTAAAGGCAGTATTTCATGCTTTCCTTTATAATCTCTGTGCTCTTGCACCACCACCCACCGCTGAAAGGTACAACAGGTATTTATAAATCTTTGCAGCATTCTTAATCTGTCTCTCAGAGGTGTATTCCACAAATGGTATTAAAATAACTAGACAGAAACAAGAGGAATTTTTGATTTGTCCTCTGGACACAATCTATGTTCAGTGGTCTTTGATGTTAAGAGCAGATCCCTTAGCTATAGCTTGAATGGTAAACTGTTTTGTCAGTTTGGTTTATCCTTCGGGATCCCTTCCACCCTAATAATAGTTATTATTATTATTATTTTTAGTTAAAGCTACTACATGATGCTGTTCAGTTTGTCCTTGGTTAGGGATGGAGTCATCCTTTTTTTTTTCCCTGTGGTCACTGAAAAGCACAGGATAAAAGTGACCCATTCGCCCGTTCCTGAGTCTTGCTAGAGTAGCATTCCAAAACTGCACATGTGGTCAGAGCTTCAGTTGCTCCTAGAGGACAAGTGGCATCCTGTCCCCCTAAACTTTTTAGCACTGGACATCACAGAGATCAGAAATAATCTCTGTTCTGATCTTTAAAGGAGATCACAAACCCAGCCTTTTCTCTGATTCTGTTTGATTTTGAAGTTTCCTGAGAAATGCCCCTGAGATTAAAGGGAAAAGGTTTTGCATGTAATGTTTCACTTCCTGCTTTAAGGAGTTAAGGTGCGCATGCTGTGAAATAAAATAATTTGTACTGAATATGAATTATGCAGAAAATATTTTATAAACCACAGTTCACTTTCATTCTATAAATAAGACTTTCCAAGTCTTATTGGGAGAAGGGGAAAAGGAGAAACTGAAGCAAAATAAGCTCGAGGTCTTCTGTTGCTCAATAAACATAAAAATGTGGGGTAAGAAACCTTCCCTGAATGACCTAGGGGTCAGATCTTTGGCTGGATGTGGAGAACTGCATCCTGACCTGCTGCTTCTTCTGTAATTTCATATAATTAACTGCAATATAAATAGCTTCTCTTCTTGGATGAAGTCTAATTTCTTGCACAGTTCCTTTTTTTTTCTTAACAGTTTAATCAAACTAATTGTGACAAGCAGTGTATTTGTATAAATATTTAAATGTGGAGCATGAGGATTGAATTATTTATTCTGCAAATGTAAGCTTAATGTAACTATCTTTGGAAACCATTTCATTCTCGTATGGTTGTGCAATTCAGTCATGCATGCTGTCTGCTGAATTCCATGTTTAATGTTGCAAATAGTTCAAATAAATTATATTATTTGCATAAGTACTAAACAAGATGCCAGAAGAAACAAAACACAGGAGATTATCTTGCTTTAGCACACAGAAAAACTAGTTATCTTTCTAATGTCATGGGACCTCAGTTCCCTGCAAATGGGTTAACAAAGATACAGATGGTGTAATTTATTTTTTTATTTTTTTATTTTTTTTTCACCCAATCTTCTCTTCTCTCATGCACAAAGAGGCATATGTTCTGAGCTGGAAAGAAAAATATTGTATTGATGGCAGATGCCAAGCAGCATGGGTAGATTCTGAGACTGAATCTCAGAACTGGATTTTTCCCTCATGTGATATGGTGGCTTGCATTTTTTCACTATCCCTCTTCAGGGAGAATGAAGGACTGTATGTAATGTGCCCAACTGCATAGATGAGTTATGGCTCTTTAGGGAAAAGAGCATCACTAAACATGACAAAGATACCATGCCAAAAAAACACCCTGCATCCCAGTGAGTGGGGGACTAGTGGAGTATCGTGCTTGACTGCATGCATCAAAAAGGATGGCTTGATGATGCATAAAGCCTTCTTCCTTACACTTTGCATACTGAGCCTTGCTGGTAGCTGCTGCTCCCATGGGCATCGGCCACTGAGCGGGAGCTGTTCTGGCAGCTCTGATTCACAGAGACAGCAAAGAGAGGAGGAGCTTGACAGGCGAATCGGCACTGATAGGAATCAATGCTTTGCATGCTGACTTTCATGTTAATTAGGCACCGTGTTTCCAACCATGTCCTGGTATCAGTTAGGATAGAGTTAATTTTCCTCCTAGTAGCTGGTAGAGTGCTGTGTTTTGGATTAGGATGAGAAGAGCGCTGATAACATGCTGATGTTTTAATTGTTGCAGAGCAGCGCTTACACTAAGCCAAGGACTTTTCAACTTCTCACTCTGTCCTGCCAGTGGGTAGGCTAGAAGTGTAGCAGGAGCTGGGAGGGGACAGACCCAGGACAGCTGACCCAAACTGGCCAAAGGAGTATTCCATACCATCTGACGTCATGCTAAACAATATATAGGGGTGGCTAGCTGGGGTGGGGGGGCTGGCTGCTCGGGCATAGGCTGGGCATTGTTCAGTGGGTGGTGAGCAATTGCATTGGGCATCACTTTTTTTGTACACATTATTACTGGTAGTACTATTATAATTATTATTATTTTCCTGTCTTAATAAACTGCCTTTATCTCAACCCACAGGCTTCACTTTCCTGTTTCTCTCCCCCATCCCAGAGAGGGAGGGGGGAGGGTGAGCGAACGGCTGTGTGGTGTTTAGCTGCCATCCGGGTTAAACCACAACAACCATCAATGGTGTGTGCCATTGTGCCACCTTGTGCTACATTTCCTCTTCACTTCTATTATTGTGGGGTTGTGGCAGAAAACTTCAAGGATATTAGTCAGCAAACTGAAACTGGTTAGCAAAAGTAAACTCCAAACTCAGCAAATGTGATATTCCTCCTCCCCCCCCCCCCCCGGTCTCTAAAAATGTGCAAAAGCATTTTCTGAGTATAGGATTCAGTTGTTCACCTCCCACTGATGGCCCCCATTGTTGATATCACTGACAGCACGCTCAGAGAAGGCTTTTATTTACTTACTTCTGAGACGTGCAGCAGAGCTGCAGCAAAATAATTCTTTTTGGCTTTTGAAAACACCTTCTTATGAAGATTTGCTTGTTTAATGTGTCAGCTCTACTTCAGACAAGTTTACTGGTTGATGTTAACACTGGGAGTCTTCAGTGGGAGGTGAATTGTAATCCCAAGTAGTATTGCTACAAAAAAGGGGGTAGGCACCAATACCTTTTTTATTTTTTATTTTTATTTTTTTCCCCCAGTAAAATTTACAGATTCCCAGCTATCCTACTCAGAGACAGAGAGAAGCTAGCTTGCCTAAGCACAGCTGATCATGTGATTTCAGTTTTATTCACAAGGGGACAAGTTTTGCTACATCCTTATTGTGTAAAGCTTAGAAATTTGTCTCAGTACTAGTGGTTAGATCAAGTATTCAGGACAGGAATTGTTTCTAATTGGCTCTTGCTGTTCAATATTTCACTTTCCTCTGGCAAGAAAACATCAAATTTTATCAAAATCAAGCATGTCTCCAAATGCAATTTTTAACAGTTCTTTCTAGGACTTAATTTCTGTTTTGAAATGAGACAGATCTGTCTTGGAACAAGTGGTGTATCAGAGCTTAGCTCATTTCCTTGAAATGTGAGATATCTTGGTGTACACATCTGTGTTGGGACTGTTCTGGTAAAGCATCCTTTGGATGGAGAATTTGCTGTTGTTTCTTTTTCACAAAATGTCAAACTAAAATGTTAAAGAAGGAAAACAATTTTCAGAACTTTGGGGGGAACTTTATTTTTCTATCCATCTCTTCCTGTGTCCATCAGAAGATTTCATTCTCTGAAAAGAAGCTGTGTATTTCTAGAGAGAGCTTATGTGCTCGATGACATCAGTTTTACTAAGTTTAGCAGAACTGCAAAAATCTAAATTAACCAACTGTTTAACTTTTCCCTGGTGCTATAGCTAGATAAGCAAATAATGTTTTCAGAGAAAGATTAATATTTTTTTCCTAAGGTTTCTTGCAGAGTCTCAGAAAGGAAAGGAACAGTGAACAGATCAGAGGACAACTAAACTTTTTTTTTTTTTTTTTTTTTTTTTTCCTTGAAGAACTGAAAAATCTCTGTTACCTAATCCGTATCAATCTGAAGAATATTTTCATTGGAAATGTTTGGAAATTAGAGACCTGTCTCATATGATGTGACAGGGAAACCACTCATAAATTCCTCTACTGAAAGTTACGTAGTGAAGTGGAAATTATTGTGCTGAATTTTGTGCTGTTTCAAAATAATAGTAGTATATTTTTTACAATATTTATCTTTGATAAGAATATTTATGGGGTCTCACTGAGAAACTGGATTTAAATATTTGTTGTGCCCTACTATTGAGATATATATATTTTTTTCAAACTTATTATTTTAATGGAAGGAAATCTGTGCATTAAAATAATAATAATGTAAATATTTTAAGTGCTAGAGTTTTCCCAGTGTAAACCATATGTTCACGTATGCATATCTTATGTTGAAAATCCTTCTGAGGTACTTGACCAGGCACTAAAGTTTCAGGTTCATTTTTAGTTAGTGGATCTCTGTGAGAGCAACCTTATGGAAAGTGATTATGGCTATCCAGAGAAGCAGTATGTGGGCTGTCCCACTTTTTTTTTTTTTTTTTTTTAATTATTATTATTATTATTTACATCACTGTGAAATCGGGGAACTGCTAACTTCAGCTAGGTTTGACTATGCATGAGTGATGACTGGTAGATATTTTTCAATGGGAAGGGTTAGGGAAATGTGATGCAATATCTGAACATTGAGGTGCTACCCTCATGTCTGTTTTTAGATCAGTTCAGTGATAGACCCTTGAAGGGAAGAAGATTCTTACTTTAATAAAAAGTAGGATATTTTCACTGTATTTTTTCCCTTTTCATTTTGTTTATTCTAGTATTTTAATCTCTTTCTTTCATGCTGTGTATTTATTTAATCTTTTGACAAAAACCTAGGCATTCTTGCCCGTTAAGAACCCATCTGACAAAACTACTTTAAGCAGAATTTTTCAATAAATTAAAAAAAATAAAAAATAGAGTTTCCTTTAAAACAAATAGGATTTTCAAGCTTTCTGTAAAGTAGGGAAACAATTCCATAACACAGCAGCATGCTTTACAATAACAAAAAGGAATCTGTGACTTAACATTTTACCAGAAATTAAACCCAATATGAAGGTGATAAGGAAACTGTTGTTTTTGCAATGAATGCAGCTTATATGACATTATATGCCATAACACTGTGTGACTGGTGAAGAAAAAGGAAATTATAATGATGGAGCAGTATCACAGGAAGCCTTGAAAACAGGCAGAGCTTTTGGAGGCAGATGAAGGAAATAGGACAATGAACTAAGCCTGTGTGTGGGGATTGTTGGTAAACAAGTTTTCTTACATGAAGGTTAATGTTTTATTATTAATTCATACCAAAAATGCATCACCTTCATTTGAGACAGTGTTGGAACCCTTAGCTGTCACAACACTGTGCAAAATTGCAAGCTTGAGTACTCTATGCTATGTTGATACACTATGTGACTGTTTTTCAAACCGTAAAATTGAGTCAGAAATTAGTGTCTGCTTCAGACTATTTATTTCTCTTGCAGGTGTAAAACCAACATATACCTGTCAAAATTTCTAGCATATTTCAGGTTTAGATTTTTAAAATATCATAACTGCACCAAAGTGCTGAAAGGCTGTTCTGTTTTCCTTCAAGTACATGGAAAATACCAAACTTCTAAAATCTTAAGCGCTTCTTTATATGCACTGTTTTTAGTATACATTCCATTAATTTAATGGAATACATTCTATGTACAAGTGATAGCTGAGGTGAGTGACATTACCCAGACTCTTAGAGAATGTTAAATCATGAGAATAAATTAATTTAGGGAGGAAGGAGTAAGTGACTGAAGAAGTTAAACACTTCAGAAAAGATTATGTGCATAGCAAGTAGTTCAGTCAACGTCTAAGCTCTGTCACATTAGAATTTCTGCACTGTTATTAATTTAAATTATCCCAGAATCACAGACTCACAGAATAGTCTAGGTTGGAAGAGACCGACAAGATCACCAAGTCCAACCTCTGACCTAACACTAACAAATCTTCCACTAAACCATATCCCTAAGCTCTACATCTAAACATCTTTTAAAGACCTCCAGGGATGGTGACACAACCACTTCCCTGGGCAGCCTATTCCAGTGACTAACAACCCTTTCAGTAAAGAAATTCTTCCTAATATCCAACCTAAACCTCCCCTGGCGCAACTTTAGCCCATTCCCCCTCATCCTGTCACCAGGCACGTGGGAGAATAGACCAACTGCTGCCTCGCTACAGCCTCCTTTGAGGTACCCGTAGAGTGCAATAAGGTCGCCCCTGAGCCTCCTCTTCTCCAGGCTAAATAGTCGCAGCTCCCTCAGCCGCTCCTTGTAAGACTTTTTCTCCAGACCCTTCACCAGCTTCATAGCCCTTCTGTGGACTCACTCAAGCACCTCCATGTCCTTCTTGTAGTGAGGGGCCCAAAACTGAACACAGCACTTCAGGTGCGGCCTCACCAGAGCCGAGTACAGGGGGACAATCACTTCCCTGGACCTGCTGGCCATGCTGTTTCTTATGCAAGCCAGGATGCTGTTGGCCTTCTTGGCCACCTGAGCACACTGCTGGCTCATATTCAGCCAACTGTCAACCAATACTCCCATATACTTATGAAGTTATCAAGCATGATGGAGAAAAGACAGAAATAATGATTTTTTTTATTTCTTTAAGGAAAGTTGTGAGGGTGTCAGAGATGTAGCCTGTCAGAGATGTTGCCTGTTTCAGCAGAAGCTAAAGAAGTTGTACATCAGCTGCAAAATAAGTGTTTTTCTATCTGCAGGTTTGTAACCTATACTAAAGATGTTCAGATGAATTGACCAAAAAGCTTTGAGTCAGTGACAAATTTTAGTAAATATGATACTAATGATGCATTTAAAAGAGCTGTAAAATGTAATGGCTCAGTATTCTTTGATTTTTTTAAATGTAAATACAGGCTGGTTTAGAACACTGTAACCCTGTTAGCTCAGTCAGTCCTTGAGGACACCACAGGAGATTCAGTTCATTAGATATTAGAGGATGAATGTTGACTTGAGTCAGTCAGTATAATTTTATGAAAAATAGGACTTGTCACAAAAAACATTACTGTTGCTGTGTCATGCAAAGATGAAAACTCTGCCTGGTGACTGTATTACTGAATTTCTGTAAGGTACATGAGTCAGGATCACCCATGTTTTGTTTGGTGTTTAGATTTTAAGCAGTCCCATGCTGCATAGGTTTAGTGAACTGCAGATATTTAATTTAAAAGGCATTCTTACAACTACTACAGATATTTTCTAGATTTCTTAAAATCATTTTTATAATTTCAACTACTTTTCCCTTAATAACAAAGTTAAATACTAAGGACCCTGGGGCAGAGAAATTTGAGTTTTGAAAACTTTGAGTGATTTTTGTTTAATCAACATTTTTGAAAGCCTGGAGCCACTAGATTATATCTGATATCAATTTGTAATTAAAAATCTAAAGAAAAAAAAAAAAAGTGAATATTTTTACTTAAAGGAAAAATATTTCAAAATTATGTTAGATAATAATGATATTATCTAACTGATAATTGCTATTAGACTTTTTATGTAAATCACTGCTTAATTTCAGTTTAAAATATGTGCATTTCAGTCATGATTTCCTATCAGATATTAAATAAAGCAGATATCTGAAGTAAAGATTTACTCAAGGCTTTCTTCTCTTGGCCAAAATATCATTTACATAGATTTACCTTTCATGACAAAGTGCAAGAAGTGAAGTGTGGATGTACTTGGTCAAATGAACACTCCTAATATCCATGGTGTATTGGCAAAAATGGCTTTGTCTGTGAATGAAGGACAAGCAGCACAGAGAATGTCCTTCATTTGTATGGAAGCAAACATGAGGGCCAGGAAGTGACATTCAGTGTTTGAATGCTAGTGTTCTTCCCCACACACTGAACCACTGCTTGTGGACTAGTATAATAAAATCTTCACAAATTTCCTGGTAAGAGATTGAAGAAGATGTAATTAAAAGGAAACACAGTATATATGACTCATTTTCAGCAGGCTGAAATCTGCTCAATTAGTAGTATGCTGCTCTGTAATTTTTTCTAAAAATCAATAAAACATATATCAGTGTAGAAAAACAAATTTATTTTGCATTTTCTTCTGAATGTTAGCATGATGCATTCCATTTTCCCATGCATCAAACATCTTAGAATGTTTTTATTAAAGAGATATACTATATATTGTATATATAATAAATATGTAATAAATTGTTAGTATAGATTCTTGTTCATAGTACCCCAGCTGTCAGTATTTGCAAAGGTCTTTCTGATCTATGCTGATTCATAAGACAGTGACTTTACTCTGTCATGATTCTTAGTCTTCGAGGTTTTACTATAGCATGAGAAAGGAAAAAGTAGATTTCAGAATAGATATTTTCAGAATAGATTTTCAGAATATAACTGAATTTTCTTCAGTTATATGTATGCTATTAAAATGTTCAGTATTCCAAATGGTGTTTATACAGAAAATCTTTTCGAGTTAATTCAGAAGCTCCTTACTGACCAAAACAGCTACTTAAAAGATCGTGATCCTGAAGATGAGCAATAGCAAAACACTGGATAAGATGCCAACTCTTTTAAAAACTGAGTGAGATTATCCACTAACTGTTATAAAAAACTTTTGCATTTATTCTTTGCAAATTTTGTTTTCATCTAATATGCCTGAGAGATTCCTTAAATCTGAAATGTCACTTTTGACAGTTAAACTTAAGAGTGGAAAGAAGCTTTATTAAAAATATTTGGGTGAATCACTAAGTAAAATTCCCGAATATGCCTACAGAAAAGCAAGAATAATAATTTACATCCTCATGCAATAGACAGTTTGTTTTTTTTGCTTGTTTGTTTGTTTGTTAGTTTGTTTTTTTGTTATCTCTTTCTAGTGTTTAGAAAGCTTATCTGAAATTGTTTTGAACAAATAGCAGATGAATTGGGAAAGGTTATTTTGGTTACTCTGAAACTTGGACCTCAGGACTTGGAGCTGCTAGAGTGAGATTGTGCACTTGAAAAGGCAGAAAATTCTCCTAAGCCAATCTGACCTGTGTGCTGCATAGTCTAAGGGTGGCTTTTCCAGCTGGCTGATCACCTCTGTGTCACTTTTAAAAAATGCTTTAGTCAGAGAGTGAGAAAGAAGTGACTCATTAACCTTACAGTGAGCACAACCCCTCTGAGAGATTAGGGCATCCTGGTGGGATCCACAGCTCCTGCAGCTGTGACTAGCAGCTTTTGGCTTCTTTTTCCCCAAATGTTCATATTCTTAGACTGGTGAAGAGTTTTCAAGAAATGATACTAGAACATGCATATATATATCTATTTTAAAAATATTATCTAATAATGATTTAATTCCAGAATACAGCTTCATTTTGGAACATAAAATATTGAACATAAAATACAGAATTTCTTTGGAGTATGTATATTGTTTAGAATGTATCTATTGTAAAACTAGTTCACAAGTGTTTCTTTAGACTGGAATTAACAGGCAAATGATCAATATAAGTATAAATGAAAAAAAAAAAAAAAAAGAAAGAAAGAAAATAAAAAGCTGTTATAATGAGTGCCATGAAAATAATTCTAAAGAGAGTTAGCAACGAGTGTTCTCCTATAACTTGGTACCAGCCACTAAGTTGGGAAAAATTAGGTATCTACAACGTACACCTACATATAACTTACTTGTACTACTGGTTTAGTAGGAGAGGCTACCACAGTAGAGTTTTCTTGAAGAACAATAGATATTTCCAAGTTTTTTTTTTTTTTTTTATTTTTTTAATTATTATTATTATTATTATTTTCCTTTGGAAAACAGCCCTGGGAAGTATGCTGTGTCTTAACCGGTCTACTGCTTAGTCGTATTAAGAACCTTAGCTGCTCACTTGACCAAAACCAATCTATATTTTGCCTGTCATTCCTACATTTGAAAGAGAGTGAAATGAATTCTAGCTCACCTTAACTATCAGCAGAACTACTCTCTGAATCATGTCTGATATTTCTGGGCAAAGAACAGCAAGACTGCCTGCTAATAGCTTGTGTTCCATCCAGTGCAAGTTTTACTAACATCACAAGCCCCTCCTCTGCTTCCTCTGGGTTGCTGATTTGCTACAGCTTTACCATAAGACAAGAAAAAATATAACATTTTCTTTCTTCCAAATGGAGACATTTTTGGCAGAGAAAATTCACCTGTTCCAAAACTGTGAATTCATCCTTTGCACCTGCATTTAAGGGATTTAATGTCTGCAAGCTGGAAAGCCAATATTAGCTTGGTTACTGTGGTAACAGACTCATTTTCAGAAGACTGTAATGAATGCTGCTAGAAGCAGGGCTGCTATTCTTGAATTTTATTTATGTAAATGTGTTTTAAACACCTTTCTCCCATACTGCATCTCCTGCTACCAGTCTCAGAGTATGAAGGCATTGGTACTTGAGGCTTTCTCATACAGTTCAGATCTCAGTAGGACTATTTGTTTGGGTTAAGTTAAAATAAATTCAGATGCATCTAGAGGACTTTGGGCTATAACGCCAATTACCTCCTTACTACCTATGTTCAGAGACGACTGTTGTATTGTAGCTCCAGTCTGCTTCTGAGTTTTACAAAAGCTTGTAGAATAAAAGACCTTATAGCCTCTTGGATTTAAACCAGGTTTTTGAGAGAGGGAGACTGCTCTTTGATGCCTCAGAAACTGGGTATGTATTTCAGTTTAATAATTATGTTCTTGGAGACAGGAACATTGTTCCCTGGATTTCTTGTAAAGTAATAAGAACTCTTTAAATCACATCACAAAAAACATTAAAAGGATTGTTCATCACTTATAAAGCTGCCAATACTTTTATGATATACTTTTGTTTTTCCTCTCAGTGCTAGGAACTCTTTGGAATAACATTTTCACGGATTTATTTGTGCACATTTATTCATTCCTAAAGTAGTACACCAAGACTTGCTGGACTTCTTTTCTTTGTCTTGCCGCTTGCCAGGCTTTTTCTCTTGCATTAAGGGGAAACCATCTGCTACTTCTCTATCCCCACTATATGAGATCAGCAGATATTTTTTTATTATTTTTTTTTGGGGGGGGGGTCGGGGGGAGGGTATTCATGGCAAAACTTAGAAACAAAATTCTGTAGGTATAATCACCTTCAAACAAGAAACAAATATGTTAGTAATTAGAAAGAATAGTTCAAAACTTAAAACAACAGTGAACATCTATCCTCCAGGGAGGGGAGGATGCAGGCTAATATAACAGTTCACCATGTTTACTCAGTCTTTAGATAACAAACCTACCAACAGCTCTAGAAGCATCACCTTTTTCCATCTGTTTTGAAGGTTTCTTACTGTAGCTTAGAATTACCTCTTTTTCATGTCCCTGGTAGTAGGATGTTTTCTCCCATGGCTGAACCTGAAAATGAGCTATGAGAACATATATAAAAAGAACATATATAAAAAGAACATATATAAAAAGGATCACCTTGGTGATATGGACAGAACTGAGCATGGTGCTCTCCAGAGTGATCTCCAGATCACCCTCCTCCACGGTGCTGCATTTCTTTCAGAGCTTCTGTGCACTCATAGGTGGAATGGACGGAAGAAGCCATGTCTGTATCACAGCATCTAAGCCATGTTTATTGTCACAGTATGATACTAAACAAATTCAGGTTTTCTATTAAGAGTGGGGATGTTTTTGTCTCAGTCTCTTGCTTCTCTCCTGGAAATGTCTCAGTACTTCTTTTTTTTTTTTTTTTTTTTTTTTTTTCTTCCCTCTTTCTACTCCACTCAAGAGTTAATAATGCATGTAGGTGATATAAAGAAATGTAAGTGCACTCTTTTTTTTTCTGCATTTGTTGCCTATTTTCTGAAGTACTGCTACATTATAATTGGAAATGAGGATTGGGCATCTTTTTCTGTAATAGCTTGTCTGGTCTGTCTTCCAGCATTAAGCTTCCAAAAATTCCTCACCTACTTTACACTGGGCTGTAACATGTGTGGATTAAGGATGCTAAACTGTTGCTATGTTTAGCTTTCTCCCAGGAGGTGATGGCTGTTGGGGATGAGCAAACAAGTTCAGTGATTTGGCATGGTTGGCACTGCAGCACATAGAGTTCAATAAGCTGGAGATAGAATGACTTGTGGTAGCTCATTGTCCCAACCCTACAGTAAGGGATAGTGTCCTCTCCTGTCCCCACTTTGTTTGTATCCATGCACTGCAAAAGAATATTACCTATTATATCCAATTTTTTTCTATTACTGGTGAGGGTGAAGAGCTAATAGGTGTTTTGAGTGTGCCTGGACAACACCAGAAGAAGATGCATTAGCAGAACACAATCTTGGAGGAATCAGTAAAAAGACACATAGTATGTAGATTTCTCTGGCTTCTGCAGATATTTGTCAATTTCTCTGATGAGACTATTCAGGACCAAACCTGCTCACAGACCACAGCACAAAGCAACCTTCACGAGAATGAGCTTCTGCAAGACTAAGCTTCTTCACAGGGCAAAGTCCTGCCTGGCAGGATGGGGCAGAAGCTCGAGCTGTTTTTTTCTCTTCCTTGATGATGATGCTGTTGTACTGTACTGCCATCAGGGACCGTGGAAAGCTGTGACACTGTATCACAGGAGTTTGTTTTCCATGCAGTTCCTCAAAGGTCCAGAAATGAAGAGGCTGAAGCAGGACAAGCTCCAGAGCTGTACACAGCATTTTTATTGAGGCTAGTTTGGGTTTTCATTCAACACTTTAAATTGAATTCAGAGATAGTGCATAGTCTAATGTTGTTCTCTTGCTTCCATGGTCTTGCTGGGCTAAAAAGCAAAAAAGATGCATTTAATGTTAGATTCCCCAGAGATGCAAACTGTTTGAAAGCACAGTATAACTAGCACCAGAGCTGAGTAGATGTTGAGGTTAATGTTTTAAACTATAATGTTCTGTTTATTCTATTCAGAACAGAGATTTGGAGCAGGATATGAGGAAGTTTTGATATTCTGAAATATTCAAAATTTGTAACAGTCAGTAGAATGTACTTCAGGGAGTATAAATATCTTGGGGAAGATGTTAAAAATTATGGTGGCAAATGTTTTCAAAAATTATGAATTTAAATACAATTTGTTTGCAATTATTGGAGTTTGCCATATGATCAATATGGTCTTGATGGGGAATGGGAATAGGGGAATGAAAATGAAGACACTTTTTGCTCAGTAGTTTTAATTAAAAAATAAAAAAATCTGGTAGAACCTGTATAAATTAATAAAATATTTATACATTTTCTTAGGTGGCTATTTCTATTTCTCTCCTGCTGCCCATAGGAAAACACTTTAGAGAACAATTAGCAGCATTTGATTTCCCTTTATGTGTTGTTTTACATAAGTTTTGCAATAAATTAACTAATTTTTCCAATACCTGTAGCAGTTGGCTATTTTGATTACAAAGCTAAAACACAATTAAACAGTAACAGCTTTTATTCTTTGAGAGGAGAATGAGGGGAGAGTTTGTTTCCTTGTTAATAAATTTAAAAATAGATTGGGCTTGTTTTCTCATTTCAAATCCCTGAGTCATTAATGGGAATGCAACGGTTTGATAATACTGGTAATGCTATGGCTTATATTGAACAAGGGAAAAACCTTTTTTTTTTTTTTTTTTTTTTTTTCTTTCTTTTTAACCTGTAATTTGTAGAATCTGCTCAGCACCAAAATCCATTTCTTCCTCATCACTGCAATGGGTGTCAGAATGACCCTGATTAGAAATGGCCTGATTAAATCTGTGCCTATTACAGTCATGTCTCCAATTGCACAGTTGGTATCCAGTCACAAGACATACATTTAGACCTCTTACTTTTTAAGTATTTCCTATTGTCATGAGCTAACATTAAACACTCTTACTTTAAGGAAATGGTCTTATTCACTGCTGGTCACCACTCATCCCAAAGAGAAAAAGCAACAGCACTGAATCTTGTTGGATCACCCAGTTAGGTACATTTCATATGTGGGGCACTGCAGCATGAAAGTCATTTCCAGGGTTTCACTTGAAGGTTAAGAGGCACCAGATCATGCTCAGAAAGGTTAGAATAGGTCTTAGAGTAGAGGTAGCCACCGACATACTAATGACATATTGGAAAAGCAGTGCAGTATGAAAGCTATGATTACTTCCTTACATCAGTAAGAACTTTGCCTAAGTACCTGCTCCATGTGATATTCAGGGCCTTCTCTGCCTCCAGTGACATATTTGCATTCTCTGTCAACCTGGCTGCCAAGCTTCATATGTATCTTCCTTTAAGGGACACTGAAATGTTCCTGTGGAATGTCTTGTGCAAGCTGAAGAGGTTTCTCACGAACCTTACAGCCTGTGGTTATAACTAATGGCAGCTTCTAGCAAGTTCGCAGGAACAGCTGCAATATAAAATTTAAATAGTGCCTGATGACAAATTCTTGGGGGGTTGGGATCTTGCTTGTTTCAATATGGCTTTTTTCTTGTGTTTCTAACTTTTCCTGATGAAAGAACTCCATAAGGTTACATAGACTGGCCATACTGTTTATTTAAAAAGCTGAGAGCACATATTTGTAAGTCATGAGGATAAACATCTAAATGTAAGCAGTAAGGTCTCCATTGCAAGCTGACTTTTGATGAAGAGAAGTAGTATTTGTTTATGATAAGGTGTTTTTTTGTTTGTTTGTTTTGTTTTGTTTTGTTTTGTTTTCCCTTCCAGTTCTAATTTTTCTGGTAATAATGCAATATACATTTTTAAGGAAGTAATAACTCTATACTTAATGTCAGGATAGACTTGAAAATAAATGAGATTTTGGTATTCATGTATTTTCTAATGAGCTTGATCACAGCGTCATAGAATCACAGAATTATTTAGGTTGGAAAATAACTCTAAAATCAAGTCCATAGGGAAACTAAGCCCAGAAATGCAAATGAATGATAAGATCATTATTTTTCCACTAAACAAATAAGATAAATGAAATACACATGTAAAAGAATCAAAAATTGAATTATTTTAAAAATAAGTTGCTTTTATTAGAAGGCATTTGTTTCACCCCTCTGCTGTTTATTTTATTTTAGGATGTGTTCCACAGTTTACATCCATACCTTCTGGAACTTGTACATCTCTTTAAACCAAATAGTTGTGCAGCATATTTAGTGCTTTGGGTATTAATATCAAGCTATGTTAATCATCTAAATTTCTACCAAGATGCAGTAAAAGATTTAAGGGTATACCAACTTGAATCAAACCTGCTCATTTAAAAGTAACATATTCAAACATGTCTTTGTACAGTATTTTGATCAGTTTTTGTCAACCTGTTTTTGTTTGTTTGTTTGTTTTCTTTGCTGTCATCTGAGATGGGGGGAACATCTGTAGCTGACTGTCTGGGGAGCCCTTCAGAGCTCTCCATATGCAGACCTTCCTTCCAAGCTCATTTAAAGCTGTTTAGATCCTTGCATTGTTTGCAGTGGTTGAATTTTTGGTTGAATGTGCTGGAAAATAGGATATGTGCATGGCACATCTCATGTTTTACTAGTTGAGTTCATGAGATTTATCACAAGCTTATTTCTATTTGTTTATTTCTTTTGAGCTGCCTTTGTCCGTGTAGCTAAAAGAAGTACTAAAGTTAGCTATCCTAAAGCAAATACCTCTTGTCAATAGGTTTGTTATGGACTTTGAAAATATATAGGCATATAATCTGTCCAAAGGTCTACCTATCTCTGTATGCTATCACTCAGTTGGAATACAGCAATGAGTTGTTTGGGGAAGAGTAAGAAAAGGGGGGGGGGGTAGAGATTTCCAGAAACTCATTTTCCAGTGTCAGGCAGTTTAGTGGCTTCCAGAGCCAAAGACAGAATAATTCTATTTAATATGGCTCAGAGGATTTTTGACTAAGAAATATTCTAAGCAGTTTTGCAACTTACCTAAACATTGATTCATCTACAGTATCCAGTGACTAAGAGGTTGACCACTGATTTTGTTTCTTTCATACCTGTCCTCTCCCAAACTCATTTGATATCACAATTGTTGTATTCTTGCTCCCTTTTTACCTTCTCTATGTCACTTCTGAATTTATAGAAAGCTCTTATACACCTCACCCTCAGCAGTGTTTTCACCTGGGCGGAAGAATCCTAGTTTATGTAGCAGGCCTTACATTTCAATGTAAAACTTCATTAAAAAGCTGAACATTTTCCAGTATTTTCTTCAAAAGATTTTAGTCTGAACTTTCCCCACAAATCCAAAATGTATTATAAGAATGGAAGGAATCAATGTCTAAGTTTAGGGATTTTTATTTTTTTTCATTTCCTGTATAATTTTTTTTTACTGATTCTGAGTAATGTTTTTCTTATTTATTTATATAAGTAAAACTAGCTATGCATTCTAAGCAGATCTTTTAAAATTTAATTTTCCCTGTAGATGTCCTAGATTTTTAGCTGCATCATTAGGAAACAATAAAGAATTAGCTTTCCTTTTGTGAGTGTACATGTATGTATGAGTGTGCATGAGAAATATATTTTTTTTCAGCAGTTGCTATGGAAAAGTGCTATGTGTTGAATCATACTTTGACTTTTGTTGAGTAATGGCATTCTGATTATTTTATAATAGTTTTATTTGCAAATATTAATTGCAATCTAAAATGCTAAGAATTGAGACCTGTGTTTAAGTAGAGACTGAAAACACTTTAAAAGTGATGCTTTTTTGTAGTGTATTACAAGATGTGTGACATTTTTATGCAACACTATAAAAGAATACATATAAAATTATTTGTACCAAAAGCCTATGTAGGAAGAGTTGGGAGGGCTAGTTCCCTTGTTCATAGGACACGTCTCAATTTAAATGTGTTCTGTTCTGCAGCGAGACTGAATGTTTGGAGATGAGCTGATGGGCATTTGCACCTATCACAGAATAGCTGTATATTTTAGAATATAATTGACATTATTGTATTTTTTTTTTCCTTTCTACAGTGTTTAGTCATTGGATAGAAAAGAGCTTGATAATCAGCATTTGCTGGAGTATGGACAGCAGGGTTAAATTACCTGATGTAGATTTTACAGCAAGTGGATTTTAACCAGTCTCCATCTTCCTAGTGTTATCCTTGTTGGGAATGTTATTTAAAGTTTACTTCTCTAGGCCTTCTTTTCCTCTTTTATTCTTTCCCCTTCCCATCTTTCCTGGTTTCAGTTAGGACAGGGTTAATTTTCCTCCTAGTAGCTGGTGGAGTGCTGTGTTTTGGATTAGGATGAGAAGAATGCTGATAACATGCCAATGTTTTGGTTGTTGCAGAGCAGTGCTTGTACCAAGCCAAGGACTTTTCAGCTCCTCGCTCTGTCCTGCCAGCCGGCAGGCTGGGGGTGCAGCAAGATCTGGGAGGGGACAGACCCAGGACAGCTGACCCAAACTGGCCAAAGGAGTATTCCATACCATCTGATGTCATGCTAAACAATATATAGGGGTGGCTAGCCGGGATGGGGGGGCCGGCTGCTCGGGGATAGACTGGGCATTGTTCAGCAGGTGGTGAGCAATTGCATTGTGCATCACTTGTTTCATACACATTATTATTATTATTATTATTATTATTGTTTTCTGTCTTAATAAACTGTCTCTGTCTCAACTCTCGTTTCACTTTTCCGTTTCTCTCCCCCATCCCAGAGAGGGAGAGGGGAGGGTGAGTGAACGGCTGTGTGGTGTTTAGCTGCCAGCCAGGTTAAACCACAACACCATCTCAATCAATCAATCAATCAATCAATCAATCAATTCATTCTTGTGAAAAGTGACAAATGTGTTCCAGCCAAATGTTTGGATTTGGCAAATCATTTTTTTGACATATTTTCACATCTGTTTCCTCTTGTTTAAAAATGAAGAAAAGGACAGCAAAAAAAAATAAAATAAAATAAAATAAAAATGGAGTCAGTATCACCCTGCATTGCATGGATTTTTGCTGAGATGAGCTGCATTTAGATCATTAGGTGCAATATATAAGAAGCGAGAAAAACCTTCTAGTTTCAATTACCATTTTTGAGCAGCAGCCAAAATAGGTTAAATAATAATGATAATGAGGAATGGAGAGTTGTCATAGCAGACTAGTACTTGCAAGTCAGTTTATGGTAAATAAACATTTAAGGCTTCATCAATTATCTTTTTTTCATTCCCCATCAACTTCCTCTAATGATCTTAAGTTCAATTGTGATCTTTGTAAGAATTATAAAATAGAAAATATCCCCAGATCAGAAGTTGGCATAGCCATTTTCAGGCCTGTTCCCTCTCCTTTATATAGCTCATCTTTCTTAAAGTCGTTTCTTGAAAACCTTAAAATTTGTAGTTGTAATCAGAACTGTTCAAAAAGGGTCATACTCATTTAGGCCTGATATATTTTTTTTCCTCACACATGAAATAAAGAATATAGTGAGTAATTGTTGGCTATCCAGAGAATTCAGATTGTCCTAATACCTATGACAGAGAAGCTGTAGTAATGAAAGATGAATGTGCAAATAAGGCAATGAATCCCTGGTAGTGTTAAATGAGATTCACCATCTGAACTGCAGAAAGCCTGTAACTTTATTTCATCTAGAGGATAAAATAAACCTAAGCCTTGAAATATGTTAGTCTTTGTCTCTTATGTTTATAGCTGTTCTTCATCACTGAAAAAAAAAAAAAAAAAAAAAACCACAAAACAAACAAAAAAACAAACAGCAACAACAACAACAAGAAAACGTCATGTTAGTTTTCATTCTAATTTTTTTTTTCTTTGCAATTAGTCTTTTTGCATTTTCTTCTTTCTTTTCCTTTTCCATTTTTCCACATGAAACAAACAACAATAAAATTGTTGCCTCCATTATTTATTACCTGTCTTTGAGAACTGAAACTACTTGCCATCCCATGGAATTTGCATATATGGACTTTGAATATATATGTAGATATATAGAGAGATTTCCCCTATGGAACCTGTCAAGTCTATAGATTATGAGTCCTAGAAATGACACAATATATAATGAACTGCAAATATACAAACACTGGAACTCTGAGAGTTATGCCTTCTAATTTTATGTCCTTCGTACGTTCTTCACTATACTCTTGTTTAAGATAGCTTTCCTTTATCTGATTAATTTTCCATTGTTAGCAGAAGGAAACATGTTTGTGATAATTAGTGAAGCTTGATTTCAAGTCAATATGGATTGTCTCAGTGATCTAATAGCAACTGAATTTCTTGTATTAATATTTTACATTATTATTCCGATTACTTGTTTCAGCACCATAAGTAAAAATTAATTTAGAATAATAAAAATAGAATGAAGAGCTATGAAAACAGGTAATTGTGATGCACCAAAAATACCCTGAAAAGTTAAACAGATGTGATTACTTTCATCTGTTAATCCAATGTTTTTTTTTAGTTAGATTAACATAACTTGTTTTAATTAATCTGTATGGAAAGAAAACGCAAGATTATACAATATAGATAACATCTTATTTTCTTGCCTTTGTATGTTTAGGATCTTTCTGTTTTCTTACACATTTTTAAAGGCCTTTGTTTTATGTGGACTCTCTTGTCAATACTCGCTTTGTTTTATATTTCAAAATGATTCTGCAGTAAATTTATATATTATTTAAACTGAAAGCAGCGGATCTTACAATCTACTTTTATGTGTATATGTGTTATTATGTGTATATGGTAGTGTTCATGTTTTTATCTTCAAATTGAATTTCTTCAACTGTAAGTAAATAAAAGGAATTTTGGTGATGTTTGCTTGTTTTGGTTTGTTTCTTTGCTTGTTAGACAGTCCTGATACGTATTCATCAGTATTTTTTTTTCAGACTTGTGATAGAATCACTAATAGGTCTTGGGTTCCAGTTTTCTGAGTTGTTAGAGCGGTTTCTTGTGTCAAAATGTTTTGTAAATATAATTGGAAAAGTGCAACCAGTAAAATATTTTGGAGTTTTGTAGTTCTAATCATGCATTTAGAAAACAAACAAACAGAATAGCTTATTGAAGAATTCCTTTAGTTTTATTTATGCTTTTTTATTCAATATTATCTAGAAGAATTCAAATTTTTGTTTTTAGTGCTAAAACTAAATATCACTTGGAGCAAATTCAGATGAGTGGGCAAAGTGTGGAAAATAACAAAAAGATGCTGAAGCAACAGAGAGGAGGCAGAGTGTGGGTGCTTTGTTTCATTGTTTTGTTGAGTAGCTTCTCCCAACACACACCTCACCTGTATCATAGCAGTTTTGTGGAAACAATGACTTGAAGAAAGCTGTTAGCATATTTAAAGAAATATGATCTTATTTCTAACACGTTATTTCAGGAATGCTTTATTGGAAAAAAAATGTTAAACCATCTGATATTGCAAATAATAGTTGTAATGAGAACAGTTGATTAAAAATTAAAAAAGAATACTTTTCCATAATTAGTTAAAAATGCAATTTTATTTGTACTGAAATGGCAGATATTTATAGCACACATGCAAATAATATGATTTCACTACTACTACTACTAAATAAATACATAGTGGTTTTTTTTGTTTTTTTTTTTTTTTTTTGGTTTTTTTTTTTTTTGCTTTATAGTACTGTTCTTTCTTACCATTTTGTCCTTTATTTTTCCCGTTATCCTCAAGGTCTTATAGGACCAAATAAGTTTGTATTATTCAGTATTTACTTTCACCAAGTAAGCTAGCTTTATCCAGTAGTTTAACAGATGAAGTGATTTCTGTGGCTTCTCATAGTAGCTTCATGACTGTATGACCTGCAGAAGATTGGCTTCTCTCTCTGACTGATTTTTTTTCTGTTCCTTTTTTTTTTTAATATATATATTTATATATATATATATAGTTGTACATGGAAGAGTAAATCATCGAATCATAACCTACAAGATCATCTGTTCCATCAGTCTCTGAGACACCAATATTACCCACTGAATCATGTCCCTAAGTACCACATCCAACCTTTCATTAAACTACCCCAGAGATGGTGACTCTACCACCTCCCTGAGCGACCCATTCCAAAGCCTAACCACGCCTTCTGAGAATAAATTTATCCTAATTTCCTGCCAGAAATGGAATCTTGAATTGCTGTAGGTTTTCTTCATTCAGTTCTGTATACATGTAGATGAACTGTTTAACTGTATAATACTACAATTACTTGAAAGAGAACAAGATCATATACATTTTTAACAAACTTTTTAGTTTGTTAATTTGTTTGCTCTTTTCAAATGTTCAAGCATTTCTATTTAATAACTTGCTTTTAGATTTTTTCCAAGTTTTATTAACTGAAATTCTGTTTAACATATACATAAATCTCTCAATTTTTGCAATAGTGTTAAAGTAGATGAATCAAAACTATCCCATGTAATCTTGTACTGTATATACACAAAGGCAGAAGTCTGAGGCATTAAATTCCATAGATTAGTGGATCAAAGAATCTTGCATATGACCATGCATTTCCCTGATAGCCGCTCTACCTCCAGAAAACTGATATCTTCTGGTAATCTAACAAAAATTAAAATCTGTCCGATGCTGATTTATGTTGGTTGAAAAAGAAAATAAAAATGTATATTTTACTCTTGTTACATGGCGTTTGATGTCTTTCCTCATCATCATAATGTGTAAGTCTGTTAGTTGTGTATGGTCTTCTTTTCCCTGTTTTGTGAGCAATGACACTGGACAAGTGGGCACGTGGAGTTGGTTAGCAAGGCAGAGACTGAAAGATTCATAGAACATTTGCAGTTGTACAGTCCATCATCAATTCTATTCTCTTGAACTTGTCATTGGCACTTTCCTGTACAGATAAGAGTGAGCTATTCTAAGCTGTGTTATCAACAGTACTTTTATTTTGGCATTTTCAAGTCTTTCTGATATCAGTAAACGTAACTTTACTTCTCAGAGACAGAAAAATCAGGTGAAATTGTAAGCATCACACTGGCAGTTCTGAAGCTATAATATTGATTATATTGCTCTTCTACATTCTTTTAGAAAACGTCACATAAACGGTGTATGAATGACGTGGTTATAGCTGGGTGTCATGGGGGTTTCTGAAATGCTGTCGTATATTTGAAAAGTTTCAGACTGTACTGGTAAGAGGAATAATAAGACTGAGTCACAAAACTGAAGGTAGAGAAACTTAAAAATACAGGTAAAATTATACAGGAATTATTAATATTTTCTAGGAATTGAGACTTCTGTTTAAAATATTATTTATATTACTTCCTTCCTATTGCAGGTAATATATGTGTATTATATATAATATATGTATATGTATATTCTGGATAGATGTTTTTAATAAGTAATGGTTGCAGCTGCAATGAACCTGTTACACTTAGCAAAGTTGTTCTCTGGAAAACATTATTTACAGAAGGCAATTAACCTCTTGCCTTTTCATGTTCATACTACATATGAGCAACTGGAACATATAGCTCTTTTATAATTATTTTCATGCACTTTCTTTCCTGTCACTTGTCTTGAAAAAATTATCACAACTTCCTTTTTTTTTTTTTTTTTTTTTTTTTTTTTGGTGTTTCTTATATTATTTGTTAAATTTTAATTGTATGCTGACTTTACCAGAGTTGTGGAGAATTGTTTTGTTTGGACATAGCTGTCAGGAATTTTAGAATGCAATGACTGAGGGCTGAGTTTTCCCTTCTTATTATTTCAGGCAGCATAGCTATCCATTTTATAAATTATTTTACATCAGAAACTTATATTTTTTTCTTCTTTCCCACTATTCTTCTGGGTAGATGGAGTACAATATCACTAGTATGATATTTGATTTTTTTTTTTCTTCCACTGCTCATTTTCTCTGTAATGTGCATTCATATTTTGTTCACCCAATTCTGTTTCAATTTTACCTGACAGTAAAATTTAAAAGACCAAGTACCTTTGAAATAGAATTTATTTTCACAAAATCAAATTCTTGTTTTCTGTAAAAGTAACTAAGCTTTTTGTTACCTTTGATTTAAATACAAAACCTTGAACTATTTTTTACTTCATTGTTAATAAATGTGCTCAGGCTTTCCAGCATGTATCACAGGATGCAATTCTTGGTGCAAGCACAAAATACAGTTGTAGCACAAAACAAAGAGCATTTGAAGAACATTTGTGCTGCCTCTCCAACAGTACAATGGTATCTTAAATATTTTGCTTCTTTTTTTTTTTTTTTTCTTTTTCTTTTTCTTTTTTCTTTGGCAAGGGTGACGAAAATTTAATTTACAGAGATAGCTGGTTCTAGGATGGATTTAAAGACTTAAAAAAACTACATCTGGTCATAGAGGGGAATCAGAAATAAATTGTAGAGCTGAATAATGATGGAAAGCTGAAAAGCAAGGGGGATAAGAAGACAGCAAGAGACAGCAGTCATACCCTCTCCCTACAAAAAAAAAAAAAAAAAAACAGCAAAAAAATGAGTAAAGTGTTTAAAACATCATTTCTCTAGTATCATTCACTTACAACCTAAAAAATGCTTGTTTAACAAAGATACTCTTCTTGCATCTCTGGTCATTGGAGATGGAAAATCCAATCAGTGATATCCAGAACAGTTGTGGCTGGGCCCCCAGATGTGGCTGATGCTGGAGTGTCTAACTTTTGTTATCCTCCTGCCACTTGCTGGTTTATTGCCTGACCCCAGTCAGAACCAGGGCAAGGTGCAGGTATCCTCTGGTGACTACTGGTCTACAAGGAGAGTGAAGGAGAGGAATGGGCAAAGAACCACTGAAACTCTGGAAGATGAGGATCAGATGTTTTTTCCTCTGAAGGTGGCTTTAGGCTGTGGTGTCCCCAGCTGCAGGGCTGTTGGTTGGTACCAGGTTTTGGAGGCCAAGCTTTTAAAGTCTTTACAGGGAGGCAAAATTAAGCCCAATAAATGGAGTTTAATCATTCTTAGTCATCAGGAGTGACAGATTAAGTGGTTGCTGAGCAAAATTTGTCTGTCCTGCTGTACCCTTTGGATTGTTACATTTACATCCTCTTGTCACAGACAATAACTGGAAACCAGTGGCTTCCTTTCTTGTGTCTTTTCCCTCAAATGATTTTGAATGGTGGACATGATATCTCTTTTTGAATTTAACCTGTCTCTACAGGATATAAAGAAGAAAAGAAAATTTTTGTTTTTCTTTTTAGAAGAAAAAAAGTTTCTTCTTTTTTAATTCTGACTGTTATTTTCCATGACAGCGGGATAGCATAATTTTAGGCGTCATTTGTATCATATGTTTTGACCATATTGAATAACTAAATATTTTTGCTCCCTTTATTGTGAGACTAGTAAATTTTTATCATCTAGGTGATTTTTATTCTATAGTGAAAATATATATTTTTGAAAAGAGATGTTTTCTTCTTAAGAGGAAGATTTTATATATATATATTTTTTAATTTTAAATTTATTTATTTATTTATTTGAGACCCTTTAGCATTAATGTTTAACATAGAATTTCCCATCAGTATGAAAAAGTGTCAAAAAAATTGGAAAGTTTACTTTCGTATAGAACTTAGTGAAAAATGGCTAACAGGATAGAATTTAGAAACTTTCTGTTTTCCAGAGCCAAAGATAGTAAATTATAAGAGAATATTTTAACCACATTTAACACTGTATTATTAAAAGTGCTTAAATCAAGAGAATGTGCTGAAGCTGTAGCCTGTTATGAAAACTATTAATTAAGCTGAAATGCTGGTTGGAAAAAAACTAGGTAATTTATTATCTTAAAATGGCACTTGAATATAATAATTAAATCTATAAAATCTAGGTACATTTTTTTCATAACTGTGTAGTCTGTTATCTTTCAATTTTTCTTAATAGTTGTATGTTAACTGTGATGACACACACTGAATATTCATCCATGTGATGATTTATAATGTAAACCTACCTATATCCTAATATAATTACTTCAAAGGTTCCTTTGAAATTGGTGGGAAGTAAAGGGGGAAGAACACTGAGATTTCATTTGCAGGAATATGGATATCCTGCCTTTGGATAGTGTTGCTGAAGTGAGTTTATTACGTGTGTGATTGACTGATATGAAATCTAATTTTGTTGTGTTTGCCTTACTTGTTAAGGAATTTTGAGACACTTTGAGGTGGAAATCCAGCTGAACTTTTTTTTTCTCTTAATGCAGACAACTATAAGTGAAAATTTGACAGTGGGTTCTGAATTCAGATTAAATTATACTGTTTTGAAGGACAGTTGAATTTAGAAAATGGAGAATTTTCATCAGTCTATAGTAACAAAGTATTTAAACTAGTTGAGTCTTTTGTTGTATATATTAGGAACTTTAGGTTTTACTTGCTTCTGAATATAGTGAATGCTTTATTTAGTAGCTCTAACCATATTTGAGTGAGCAGATTCTTGCTTTATATCTTAATTTTAGTATGCCTTATAGTGTCCTTCTGTATTATTTTAAAAAGTTAGAATATTGTGTAGCAGGCTTTGTCTCTGCAGAGATGGATAACATACTGAAAAATATATTTAAGGTTCAAACTAACTCCTGTACTGTTGAGGTATTTTTTACTTGGTGTCACTGAAAGAAGATTGGGTTTCCTGAGCTAGATTTTGCTTTTTCTAAAACACTCACAGGAGACTAGATCTTATCTAGCTATAAAAATAAGGCATTGGCTTTTTAAAATATTCTAAATATGCCAGTTATTAAGCTTTTGCTTTTTTTTTTTTTTTTTTTTTTTTTTTTTTTGGTGGAAGCCATGCAATTAGAAAAAACTCTACACAGCATTTCTTAATGTCCCTTTCTGATGCTGACATGTAAAGGATAACTGTAGCAAGACCACGGGAAGGTGTGGAAACCTAGACTGTGATCAATAGTCTTAAGTAGCAAGTTACAAAAACTTACAAAGGATGAGTAATACTTACAGTAAAAAGGACAAGTGACTGGTAGACATTTCATTTTCCATGCAGTGTGCTGTGCTTTTTTTTTTATTTTATTTTATTTTATTTTTTAGGAAAAGGAAATAAACAAGACATTTGTCCTTCTGTACTATGTGCTTCCCCCATAATAACTGCTGATACAAGTTAGGTACCACTCAACAGCTGTCTGATATGCAGACTGGTCAAAATGGCAACTCTGAATTCAAGCTGTTATAGCCTAATCTCATGTTCTTATTGCTTTAGCACACAATATTCTCTGAAGAAAAAGTTAATAAAGCAATGCATGGAGGAGAAATAATCAACACCTCTACAATGGATATTAGTCAGCTGAGGTCCTATTCTAGTGAGGGGAGGGATATAAGTTTTAAAAACAGTCCTGCCTTTATATGTTAGATTGAACTATCATAGCATACAAAAAGACCTCAATATTCAAACATAATTGTGCAATGTTTGGTATTTAAATGCTATGTCTAAATACAAGGATATATTGCACAATTTTTATCGGTTGTGAACACTATTTTAGGCATTGAGAACAACGTGTTGTTTAGAAATACGCTGAAATACTGGAGTTTCTTAAAAGATAGGAAATGCTATTAATTTAGCTGCACTCCACTTTGTGGATGTTTCCTTCACATTATTCTTTATAGATGAATTATATTGTCTGAAAATATATTTTTTAATCTTTTTACTGTCTCTATTCTCTGTTAAATATTTTCTATTTTCATTTCTTCTGACACCAGTCTTCCCTGGCACACATACAAATATACATACATATTTTGTCTTATTCTGTTGTCCAGTCTGACTCCAGCTCTTGTCCATCTCTTCATGATGTTCTTTCTCTCTCCTCCAAGTGTATACTTCTTCACTCTGTTCATATGAGAATCATCTTTTTTAGTTGGGAATCATGCTTTCTCCTCTAGGTTAGAAGATCTTGTCATCTTCCTTCTTGCTTTTCATGTAAAATGTATTTTCTTATTACATGTTCCAGTTCATCTCTGTTATAAAAGATTTTGAAGGCGTGTTTTATACAGGATTTTCTCTTCTCTCTTTCCTGATAGCCATTATAATGCTATTCAATGAACTATTTTTGGTGTTATCATATAGAATTCACACTTAGGTGTTTTTTTTTTTTTTTTTGTTGTTGTTGTTAGAAAGAATATAATTCATTGTGTATTTTCAAACAGAAATGTACATTTATATGGCTACCAATTCAAAATATTACAAGTGTCTTTATCTTGAAGCATATTTAAAGAAGCAATAATTCTTTTCAAGGAAGTAAAGGCATGATGAAGAAACCGTCATAACTGACTAGCTTTACATGGCTATTGTATAGTTAGATGTGTTACTTATACTGCAGTAGTACCTCAGAAACATAGTTATGGTCCAGAAAACCACTGTGTGCTGTAAAAACAGAGTAAAGGCAATTTCTGTGCTATAGCTTTTATACAACTGAGGAATGACATCCTTCCTTCAGGCAACATCTCTCTTAAATGTGTCAGCGAAGCAGAATTTTAAATAGATGACTACAACATGAGTCAGTGGTAATATGCTATTATTCTAGTATTTCTTGTATAAACCCAGTAGAATAATATCAATGACACTTTTTTTTCAGAGTTTCTGGAGTTCCTTGCAATCCCCATAATCATATCCCATCAGACCTGAACTTAACTACAGTGTTTATATTCTAGGGAATTCATGATATTTTCTTTCTTCTGCAAGGCAACTTGAAAAAAATTGTCTTCATGTTCAATGGGTTAAGAAACTAAACATGGTATTCTCAAATTGTAATTGTTTATGAAGCAAACATAAGATAGCAAAAGGTGTTGATTTATAAACAAAATAAACTCATTTAATTATATGACTGCATTTTTACAGCTGGTATTTGCTTGACACATTGCCTGTTTACAGTACAGTGAGTGATTAACTGTTGTGACTAGAGAATAATTATTAATTACATTGCAATTTGGGAACTATTATGTGTGTATCTAATAATTTAAGTTGTGCTACAAAGGCTGTTGGGTCAGAGGAGGTTATTTACATTTCTAAGTAATTAGAAAATGCCTGCATTGCACTTCATGCTCTGATATGTGTATTTTTAGTGAGCTGTGTAGTACTAAGCCTAATTGACCCAGACAATAGATCCACGGTCTAGAATCTAACTGGAATATTCTTTCCTCCATTTCTGACTTGAAAATTCCTCGCAAGCACAAGTTAATTATGAAAAAGTACCTGCATTTGTGCAAGCATTTTTGTTTCTTTAATACAATCAGTTCAGAACTTCATTCAAAAACATCAGCTATAAAGAATAAGAAGTTCAAGAAGTTGATAATAGAATACAGATTATTTTCACTTTGAGGATAACAGTTAAAAGCAAAAACCTAGAGACTGGAAACAAAATTCTGTAATCTCATGGAGGTTGCTTTAATGTTCATCTGAAACCTGTGAAAAATGTCTGGTCTCCTGCATTTAATAAATGTTACCGCTGTTGCAGATTTATTTTTTTCACTTTTTTGAGCAATACCTGTGTAGGAGTAAATGGCTGAAAACAGAGCTCAATACTCTCATCTAGTAGATAGTTTATCCCATCTGTTCTTTCTTTTACTTCCTTAACATCCAAGACACTGTTGTTTTGTGATGATTACAATACTGCTATTTTGGCTCATCTTTCAAGACAGATCAGCCTCACACAAAGAATTTTTCCACACCATTTCTCAGATTTCACCATAATTTTATTTTTATATGTCCCTCTTCGCAGCCTACAAAATAACTTTCCATACAACAATATACCTCCACCCACTTGAAATGAGGAGAAATAAGGGAAATTTCATAATGGAAAGTACAAACAATCCAGGTGCATGTTGTCTTAGCTCACTGGTTTTCCTAACACTTGTTCTTCTGAGACCAAGACTTTTGCTTCCAAAGGAAAATGGTGTGCTGGCATGAGGTATATCTCATAAATCATATTCAAACTTCTGTTGAAGTTATTGACCTACATGTCACAGGTTTCCTTCATCTCTTGGAGGAGCAGGAGATTTATATTCTACCAGCATTGAGCTCTGTGTGTTGTCCAAGAAATCACTGAGATTCTAGCAGAGCACAGTCAGTTGCAGTTGTCTCATCTCCTCAGTTTATGGTTCTCTCTTTCTTTTTTTTTTTTTTTTTTTATTTTTTTTCCCTTCCTATTAATTTTTCCCCTCTTTTACCAAACATAATTTCAAGGAAATTGGAAATTCCAATGTCTGAATGTTATTTTTATGTGTGCGTCTTCTACTTGAGCTCATGTTAAAATGTTGCAGATATAGGTGGATATAATCTCTTTCTATAATTTCGGGAGAAATTTCATTTTCTGCTTTTTTCTTGTTAAATAACTAAGCTCTTGGTTGTCTTTTATTTTATTTTATTTTATTTTATTTTATTTTATTTTATTTTATTTTCCCCCAGTATTCTGGCAGCTGATGCATTCTTTACAGTAGACAAAGATGTCCTTCATCTCCATACAAAAGTGGGTAAAGTTTTGTAACTGTTAGTATTTAGTCTTTCACTTTTTTAGAAGTCATTAATTCTGTACTCTTAATTGTGTGTACATTCACCATTTTCTAAACAGAGCTCATCCCAGCTAGAAAAGGCTTCCTTCACAGAAATGTCTGCTTTTCTTTTTGTTTCTGCACTGCCTGCTTGTGGTCCTGCATTACAGCTGTCTTTTACTCAGCCCAGCGGGACCCATTCTTTACATGATGACGTCTATATAGATACAAAACTTTATCAAGCAGAAATTGTTCTGAAGATCTGTAGGAGAAATCCCACATGGGATAGTATTCTTCTGAGAAATAAAAAGTATTTCTATTGATTTTTAGATTAATTTGCAAGAACATCTTGAACATATTTCCAATATGTTATATCTTTTGTATACGGAAACCACCTGACTCAGGATATTTTCCATAAAGCTTCAGCAACTTCAGTGGAGCTGTTGGGATACAATGTTTCTTCTGAAAGATGAAGAATGATAATTTAATTTCAGTAAAAATACATGTATTTAAAGACAATGTTTCTGTGTTTTTGTTTGTTTGCTTGTTTTTGTCAAAGAACAAATATTGCACAAATCTTTCTTTGCTCTTTGAGGGTTTCATTTCCATTAACATGGTTTTGGTGAAAAAATCTTACATATCATTTGAAGATGAGATGACTGAGTGTAGAGTTTATGGACCTGGCTCATGTTACCTGAACTGTTCAATGAAATTTTGGCCTCCTTTAGTATTCTGTACTCTGTTAACTGTGCAGGCTTTATTTTGATTAATCTGGGCAGGACGGTGTATCTGGCAGCAAACTGCTTTTAACAGTGATATAATCTGACTGCCAGGTCTGTTAGGATATTCCTCCTTAATCAGATGTGTATGACTGTGGGAGTTTGAATATGCATGAGAAATCCAAGTGTGCTATCCTACATCTTCAGTCACTGATATGTGTAAGAAAGACTTAACTGGAAGTCAAGGTGGCTGTAGGGTCAAAACAAATTTCACAGTCAAAAAGCCAGCATATGTGGCCCCATGCTGTAGTTCCTGGTTCTTCTCCTTGATGGAATTTCTATCTGAGATCCTTTCTCCACTGGAAAACATTTCTGTAGGTACAACAGTAGAGGTGTGTTCTCTGGATCTATCGCAAGATTTTGACTTTAAACCTGCTTGAAAACTCTGCATCAGGTAACTCAGACAGAAATGGTATATTTACGAAGCCTGAGGTTGGTGGATATCATGTGTCTGCATCACTTGCATGTGTGTGGTAGCTACCAGATTGCTTTTTCTTTGTCCTCCATAAACCCAGCTGGTCATTTGGAGGTGCCACATAGTTCTATTCACTTGTGATTTGTGCATTTTCAGTTTTCTTGACTGTCTTAACATGTCAATGTTAGTGAATAGCCATTTTTGCTACCTAAATAAAATAAGTTTATAAATTTTTATTTTGTAGATATAACAAGGCAAATAGATCATTTATTCTGCTATTTTAATTGCTCTGTTCCCTTGCACTTGGAACTTTTCAATTTTCTCATAGCTTCTTTAGCTCATAGTTTAGTCTTTTATATATTGGGTTATTTGGTCTTCAGACTGCCTTTTAAGTTTACTTGTATTGATTATACTCTTGGAAAAAATGTCCTATGAATGTTGAATATTTATTTCCGTTTATTGGATTTTGCTTCTTCCATCATACTGCTGTTCCCTCTTGCTCTGTCTATTCACTGTGACTTCATTAGATTATTCTAAAGGAGACTTCAAAAGGTGTTGAAGAATTTTAACCTTCATATATTTGCATCTTTGCATTTGGTGTAGATTTTTCAACTAAAATCTTTTTTTTTTTTTTTTTTTTTTTAAATATCACTGTAAAGTTTGTAATGCTCATAGTACTGTAATAATTATCCTAAAATTTACACCTTAATTACATTCCTGTTACTATAGCTTAGTGGCTGAACTGTGGCTCCTGTGTGAAATAAAGGAGGGACTTATGATTTTCTCAAGAACATCTCTTTTATATTGTAGAACATGAAGTTAAAAAAAACATGTTTAAATTGTCAGGGACTGTTCATGTACATCGTGTCCTCTTACAGCATTTGACCTGTTACTGTATGAATATCTAACCCCACCTCCCCCACCCAGACATCCTACTTTTGGCTTAGTTGCCCACTTATACTTTGAGATTTAGCATGTAGAAATAGTGAAATAACCTCCTGCAACAAGGTATACATTTGAACAAT
Source organism: Nettapus auritus (assembly GCA_011076525.1). Lineage (NCBI taxonomy): Eukaryota > Metazoa > Chordata > Aves > Anseriformes > Anatidae > Nettapus > Nettapus auritus. Next base: position 148,821,366 of record CM021765.1, read on the forward strand.
ATTATTTCAATCTTCTTGTGCTTATCTAACAACCAATTTTGACCCACCTGCCTCACTCTGTTTGGTAGTCATTCGATCATATTTGTCTTCTAACATCAATTTCTCTTTATATTTTTATGTATTATAGCTGTGTTTAACAGCTGTTGAATCCTCTTAGTTTAGAGTAGCTTTGTAGGCAAGTGATCTCTAAAGTTACTAGATGCTAATTCCCCTTTTCAGTATAAGCAGCAAAAAAACACTCCTTTGTGCTTAAGATATTTCCATACTTAATGTACAATACGACTTAATGTAAGATATGAGTTGACAGACACTAAGAAAAGGATAGTCTGTATTTCAAAACCTGGAAATTCCAAAATTTTCTGTATGAGTCTCGTTGAGACTGATCATTTTCTTCTACACAAAAAGAGGCAGACCTTGTTATTTTTTTGAGCCAGCTATTTACAGATGGGGTTTGTTTTGTAATTTGTCTCTCTTTCCTTCAGTTTTCTGCGTTTCATAAATTGCTATAACTCTTAGTTTTCTTAAGAGCTGTCAGACAGCACTGGTCACCACATGCTTCTATCTTCCTTAACCTAGACCACACTCTAGATGACACTATGTCCTCACTCAGAAGACATCTGATTTATTCTACGGGAAAGGAATTTTTAATACTTGAAATAAGCATTGCTTAGTTCTGTGAAGATATTTCACGGGGTACAGAAAAGATATAGTTGTCTGCCTGTTCATGAGCAGTGTATTGAAAACATTTTAATCTTCTACTCCAAAGGACTGAGGTAACAACATCTGCTATGTGCAAAGCTGAGACTTGATCCTTGATGCAGTTCTTGTGACTATTGTTATCAACAAGACTTATTACTTAGTCTGGATGATTTTATATGAATAATTCCCCAGGCTGGCAATAAAAGGGCAATAAAATATCATCTCCTGATTACATTTCTTACCACTTCTGCTTGTTGTATGGAATCTTATTTTGTAGGATGGGAGGAGACAGGACATGCAAAGGTGTAAAATTACGTACAAGTAATTGTGTTTGTCATAGTCTTGTTTTCTCCCATCCTACCTTCCTCTCTCTTTCTCCTTTTTGCATTATAGTAACTTTCTCCATATATTTCCTAAATCTGAAAAAAATCTCTCTTTTTTTTTTTTTTCCCTTCCCCACCCCCCTTTTTTTTCCTCCAATGACTACAAGGGGGAGAAAGGGTGGAAGTTTACTGTATGTAATACCCCTTTGATTGACAATCTTTTTACCTCCTACTTCCTAGTAGGTAGATAACACTTGCTATATGGGATCTTGTTTTGTAGGGTGGAAGAAGAGGGAGGACTACAACAAACACAAATAGTGGTATGTAATTTTCCCTTTCTCCTTTGTCTTCCCCTACTTACCAATCTTAACACAGAATGTTCTTGATCATGCGATGATGTTTTGTACTGCAATTTTCTGCTTTTTATAAAAAACAAATCTTCCCAGTTTTTGTTAGTTAATTGGCTGAAACATTTTAAGAAAGAATGCAAATTTAAATACAATGTATTTAAATAGGTATTGGATCATTCTATACTCATTCTTGGTCACAATGAGACTGAAGTTAAACCAAACAGATTCTATATCCCATTATTATACCTTAGTCCTATAGGATATAATCTCTCTCTCTCTCTCTCTCTCTCTCTCTAGAGAGAGATATATATAGATCTATATCTCTCTCTCTATATATATATAGATCTATATATATATAGAGAGAGAGAGATCTCTATAGAGAGAGAGATATATAGATCTATATATCTCTCTCTCTATATATATAGATCTATATATATAGAGAGAGAGAGAGAGAGAGAGAGGATATATATATATCCTCTAGTCATACATGATCTCTTAAAACACCTTTAAAAGGCTGCAGTATATCAGATATTAGAGAAAACAGCTGTGATAGGAAAGGGCAATTATCTGTCTATTAATTAAATCTACTATATTCATACAGTGTGCTATTTTTCCAAGAGCTAATACTGTAGAGCTGATAGATAACTGCCTGATTTTCTGCTTCAAATTTCATTAAAATTTTGTAAACTTAAATTCTAGTTGCAGAGTCTTAATTAATTCAAATGGCATGAGGCGAATCCATCCAGCCTTGCACAACAAGGATTGTCTGGAGTTTAAAGGGAAATTTCTCATAAAATGAAAGGGAAGATCACTGCTAAGCACAGGACCTGTATTATTTTTAAGGGTAAGCTAGCACTTTAAAAATACTGTGCTCTGTAGTATTTGATCATTTTGCTCAAAACCACAGAAGTTATTCATATTATATCTTCTTCTTCTTCTTCTTTCTTATTTTCCTGTATTAAGGTGCCCTTAACTTCTGCCTTCATGTTAAAATGGTATAAATTGGCAGTGTTTATAAGACATATATATAAAACATCATGGTTGTGGCAAAAAGATTATGGAGAAAATACTGAATTCAGTTATCAAAGGAATAGGAAAAAGCAAATGATGTGTCAAAAACTTGTTTCAAGAAAGATACCATCTTCATTAAAAAACTTTTCTTAGAATTATTAGGTTATTGGTTCATTATTGCCTGAGAGAGAACATGCCTTCCCACTGAATCATTACTAGTTTCTATGACACCCTTAAGATCCAGATAAGTACGGCTACAGCAAAACAAAACAATAATAATAATAATAAATCAGATATTCAGTTCCTAAATATCTGTGAAATAATTGTGAAATGAAAGCCACATTTGTATTTACCACAGTGATCAGAAGGTTCTTCCATTTCAGCTGAAAACAAGAGTGAAACCCAACAAAACCTCAGAAGATTACTGAATCTGTACTCCTTTTGATAAGGGCACATTAGGGATCAGATCCTGCATGTTAACTGACCCAGACAGATTGTGTGTCAAGAAAGTAAATGGAAAAGGTAGAATAAATTTTATCTGTTTGATACTCAGTAAAATAATCTTTACTATCTGCTAGGAGAAAAACCTGTTATAGTGGATTACATTAATTCTCAGTATGCTGCTGTGGTTTATGGACTGACCTATGATGCCTCTGGTCAGAATATTTCCTTCTTTTGTGAATATTTCCCAGTCTAAGGTAAAATCTAAATTCATGTTGTCAACACTGAGCAAAACTACTTCATCATGCTAGGAAATTAGTCCCCAAAGTGTACTTTATGCAGATAATAACTTGATGTTTTGGAAAAAAATATGAAATAACATAATAGAGAACTAATTAAGATGTACAGGTTTTGCGTGTATTTTCCTTCTGGCATTTGGAAAAAAGTTAATTGCTTTTATTCTGAGGTTCATAACATTACCATTAATTTTCATGATAACTTTGTTGCATAGACATGACACATAATGAATAGAGCTGTCTATTTGATAGAGAGTGCATGGGCTACTAAGATGTCAAGAAAAATCACACTTTTAGAGTTGCAAATTTTTGTGGATTAAGTTCTAATTGAGGTGGATGTGGAAGGAATGGTTTTTCTTTTTGTTTTAATTTAATCTCGTTTTATTTAATTTTATTTTATATGATCATGATTTGTCTATAAAACCTTCACAAATCCCATGGAAATGAGAGCTTCCTTCTCTCCATGCAGCCTAGAAGGCTGTCCATTTTAATTTCAAGGGGTTTTCTTGGATTATAGCAGAGTGGCAGCCACCTCTGTGTTATATTCTCTCTTTTTCTGAGTACTGTGCATGAAACATATTTTAATGGGAATAGGTGTGTAGTGACTATTTTACCGGCTGGAATGGATAGGAATAGCAGAACTTGGATACTCCAAGAGCCTGTGGCATCACTGTGGCAGCTAAAAGTCCCGATCAGCAACAAAGATCCCATTGTCTGTGTTGGCTGAATTGTGAGTGCAAAATATACGTTACATCACATCAGTCTTGCATTTTCTTTATTTCCTGCAAACAATATTTGCAATAACCCTTCTAATGTGACAAAGTAGATATGACAATTTGCTAAGACTACTACAAACCTTTTCAAGCAAAGCTTTCCTATGGACATAAGTGGATACTTAGAAACAGATATGTGGTTGTACTTTCTGCAATTTGCTAGATTTTTATTATATTTCTATTATAAATAATGAAAGAAAACATTTAGGAATACTGAATGGCTGATTTTGAGAATGGATAGCTAGAGTATGAAGTTTACTATATTTAAAAATTAATAATAATATTTATAGTTCTTCAGTCATACTGAGATTTCACATTATTAATGAGAGATGGCATGGCTGAAATTCTCTCAGAACCTGGAAACTGCTATTTAGGTGTAAAAAAATAGTAGCTTCATGTCCATGCCTGTTTATTTTGCAGTTGAGATATTCTTTTGGCAATCTTTTCTTTTTCTTGTTTTATGCCAAATATGTTATGTTTTTCTTACTGTGAGTATAATGACTTTCACCTTTAAAAATAATTTCTGGAGTCCTCTGTTTTTGCTCTGTAAGCCTAAAATTATTATAATATGTTTGTAAATGTGCCTATCCATTTTGTTTTGCCTGTTTCAAACTATTAATAATTCTTGTAAGAGAAGAGATTTCTCTTAAGTACCGAAATGACAGTACTATAACAAGTGTTAGCTGTGGACTTGATGTTGAAACAAAAGAGATGTCAGCCAAAGAGAAGCAGCAACTTTCTGCATCTACTTCCAAGGCAGGAGAATTACCAATACACTATATTTCCCGAGGGTGTGGCAAGAGAAATCTATACTACATACGCAATGCACTCAGACTAACAATGCTCAAGAAAGGTCTTCAGGTTATCACTTCCTTCATGTCATGGCAATACTGACTTCTTTGAAGTTATTTCTGACCACTACAGCATCTTTTTAATGATTCAGCACATCTCCTTTTAGCCTCATTAGGAGGTGGGCAATGACTATAAGTTACCTATTCAAACTCAGTAGAGACACTGGCCCCGTCAAAACCTGTTCCTTCCCAACTATTTGTCCTAACACCATGCCCAGGACCTGGGGAGGAGGGAGGGTAAATTGTTATTTTCACATTTCTTATCAAGCCATTTGTAGTCCTACTATAGTCCTACAATAGTCCTACTATTTCTGTTCATGTGAGTTTTTGATAATTCATGCACTGATGTGCTTCTGCATTTTAAAAATATTAAATTTATAAGAGATTGAAAGAAGCAAAATTTCTCTTTTCAACAGATGATTTTTTTTTTTTTCCAGTGAAATGAACTGTGTACGTAATAAGTTTATAACACGAAGAGAGATTAGTGGTCTCAATAAAAGTTAGGTTTCTTTACATTTTAAAGAATTAAATATAAACATTAGGTTCTATTCCTTTGCCTAAGAAATTGCATGCTATTTTTGTATTTTCTGGTCAGAAAACTGGTAGTGGTCTTCCTCAGAGACCTTTCCAAAGTTCTGTGTTACATGTTAACTCTCTTTAAAAAGTAAAAAGTCCTTTCATAAATTTAGTTCATATTTAATTAATGTATTGTATATTTATTCAGTGAGCATAAGAAAAAAAAAAGTGTATCAAAGACCCTTGTGAAGGAAGGAAAACTTGCAGTAGTATTCCAAAAAAAAAAAAAAAAAAAAAAAAAAAGGCAGGTTTCATAACACTTCTGTTCAGGAGGTGTATTGAGATGCCAAGCCTAAAAGATGTTGAATCATCAAAGATAACTAGACATTTAGTCATTTCTCTGAGGTAACTTAAGGAGTGTAACTTTGATATGCTCAGTTTAAAACACATCTGTTTGACAAAGTATTCATTCAAACAGTACATAATTATCCAAGAATTTGAAAGTCATGTGGTCTCTCAACTCTCCCACGGTGACCATCAATATATCTCTTCCATCAATATGTTTCTTGTCAAGCTACATATTGTGCTCTGCATTTTTTCTAAATGCTGGCCTAAGCTGCTACTGTCAATTCTGCCCCCCCCCCCCGCTCTTTTTTTCCTTTTTTTTTTTTGTAAATATCTTTTTTTTTCAAAAAAAAAAAAAACAAAACAAAAACATGCCTGAGGCAGAGGTGGCTGTATATGAACATACAGAAAAAAAAAAAAAAAAAAAAAAAAAAAATAAACAGGCAAATTTTTGCATAAAAGGGAGCCTGTCTTAGATGTTCACTGCAAAACAGCACTCTGTGGTCTTATGGTCTGGACCTGTGATGGGAGAAAAATAGAGACGCATGTTTGGATGAGTGATCTAGAAAAAAAGTGGTCCCAAGCCTATGTCTTTTTTGTTCTCTGCATGTATACTGAACATATAAATATGTGTAAAATGTATCTTAAGCTCTAGCATCAGTTTAGTGCTTACCTATACTCCCCTTAAACCTGGGAGGATTATTTGGCTGTTTTCTGTGCAACTTCAAAGAACACTTCTAACACATAAATAAATTATTTATCAATCAACTTCATTTTAATGAACAGATATGCAAAATAGAACAATGAGCAAAGGAATTTAATTTAATTAAATACTTAGTAGCACTTATCTTATTTCTAAACTGAAACATAATACTTTTATACCTGTGAAGCAAATATAATGTTTTCTGATTTAGAGCAGAGTTCAGAAAAGTTACTGTAATGTTAATACGTAGATAGGGGAGGCCCATGGCTGAAAAAACTCTTGCTTTTCTATCTGTCCAACCTGGTATTTTGCTGTTCTGAGTTATTTATGTTATTTATGTTATTTATTTGACCTAATAATTTTGATTATGCTATTTCCATTTGACCCACTGAGTTTGGAATGTTAGCCATGTTTATTAAGTGTATTAGAGTCAAATGATTTACCATGGAAACTGAAGATTTCCCAGTCTTCACAAAATATTCTTGGAACCTGTCTTATTAATAATGGAATTTATTTTGCCATCTGCTTGATACAACTGATTTTGTTCAAGTGAGATGAAGCAAAGGAGATGATGTGGACTACATGATTTTTAAAATATCTCTTCTTGAAAAAAAAAAAAAAGAAAAATTTACCTTATCTATGAAAGGCAACTGTGCTTTTTAGCACAACCATTTTTTTTATACACTGCTGACATTTTCTTTCATGTAAGACATCAAAATCACATTAGCTAATTTACAGGGGTTCTGACTGGGACTCTGAAAGTCAATAGGAGCTAGGGCAGTCCTCCCTCTAAAAATAAATGGCCTCATTTTTAGACTTTGAAGAAATTTTCACTAAAGCAAGAAAAGTATCACTGCCAGATGGTTATAGAAGCATTACTACAGAAAGGGGACATTAACAAAGATACACTCAGCAAAGCAATTGTCACCGTAGTTACAGGATGCTAATCATTTTCAAATAAATAAGTAAATAAAATTAGCCTGTATTATTTAGATATCTCAATAGGAAAAAATAATTTTGGATTATTTTTTCCTTTATGAAATGGAAGAGTTTTATCTACTATTGCTTAAAAGTTTTTTACAGCACTCTCCTTGCTTACTTGATGTATTCCTTTCTAGTTAAGTATTTTATCAGCTGTATTTATTTTTTGTTCTAGAACAAATACTTTTAATTATTGTGATGGTCTTACCCAGCTGGGCAGCTGAGATCCACCACAACTGCTCTCTCACTCCTCCTCCTCAAACGGAGAAGAGGGAGAAAATACAATGCAAAGGGCTCATGGGCTGAGATAAGGACAGGGAGATCACTCAACAGTTATTGTCACAGGCAAAACAGATTCAGAATAAGGAGATTAATATAATTTATTGCCTGTCATTAGCAGACTAGAGCAGTGTGTAACTAAAAGCAAACTAAAAACACCTTCTCCCCCCCCCCCCCCCAGTAAATCCTCTCCCACTTCCTCCTGCTGAGTGGCACAGAGAATGGGAAATGGCGACTGAGATCAGTCCATAACACTTCATCTATAACTCCTTTCATGGTCACTGTCTTCCCTTGCTCCAATATGGGGTCCCTCCCATGGGATGCTGTCCTTCCTGAACTGATTCTGCGGGTGCTGCCCACAGGCAGCAGCTCTTCAAGAACTGCTCCCACATGGCTCCGTACCACGGGGTCCATCCCCCAGGAGCAAACTGCTCCAGCACATGTCCCTTATGGGTGGCAGCTCCCCTCAGGTCCCCTGCTCCTGCGTGGGCTCCTCTCCACGGGCTGCAGCTCCAGTCCAACCCCTGCTCCTGCAGGGGCTCTCCATGGGCTGCAGCCTCCTCCAGGCCACATCTACCTGCTCTACCACGAGCTCCTCCACAGGCTGCAGTGTGAAGATCTGCTCCACTGTGGGACCTGGCTGGAGCTGACTCTGATCTGACTTGGGTTAGCTTCTGGGCTCTGCTCACAAATGCCACCCCAGCAGATCCCTCTACCAAAACTTTTCTACATAAATTCAATACACTTACTCCCTTTCTACATTCTACCACCATATCTGTACAACTGAACAGAGTGAAATCATCTGTATGATTTGGGAGAATAATTAGACTTTAATAGCATAATATGGCAAAAGGTGAAATTAATGTTAGCTTTATAAGAGCTCCTGACTGTCTTTAGTTTGTGACTGACAGCCTGCTGTTTTAATTACCAAACAAAAAGGTAGTTTCATGGAAATGCAGACACATTAAAGAGTCTAGAATTTGGTCTGAGTCACCGTAAAGTGGACTAAATAAAACCTTAGAGGAGGGAAGAGTCTGAGGTAGTAAAGAATGTTTAAGCAAGCGTATTTTAATATAGGAAGCAGTAGTATGTATTTATTACCACATGGCCAAGGATAACATCTTTACCATGATATCTTTATTGTTGTATCTGTGTGCTGTGCAGATTGTAGGGTTTTTAAGTGTCTTATAAAAGAGATGGTTTGAGCCATAACAAAAGTTGAAGAACTCTAATAAATCAAAAGAAAACCAGGCTCCTCTCTCAAAGGGAGAACAATGCTGTTTGGGTCTTTCTCCCCAACTCTTTTCCCAGAGATAATCATCAGATATCACTTATTTAAATTAAAATTGTGAGCCCAAAACAGAAAAGGTTAAGGCCAATCTGACAGGAGTTTATAGGTGAGAGATTTCTCATCTTTTCAGGAAGCACTAATGAGATCTTGGATATTTTGTTCTGGAGATCTTCTCTGTCTTTGAAAAAGCATTCAGACTAAAGGCCTGAAAAGGTTGAGATGTGGCATGGGATTGTTCTTGAGTTAATTTGACAACTTGTTAGTTTATATAGAAATTGTGGCAGTTGTGTTGGTAGCAAATCATTTTCTCTTTAAAGTGTTCACCACCGACCTGAACATATGGAAAATTGGTGTTGCTCCTATAGCTGAGCTCTCTATTCTGCAGGAACACATTGTGTGCTGCATTTTCACCATCTGTCACTATTTTAAATATTTAAATTAATGGTGTAACACTAATCTAATATCTCAAACTATTTATTACTCTCAATCTGTGGAAAGGGAGACAAAGAGAAACTGATTTCCTCCAGGAAAAGTTATTCTAATGTAGTTTTCCACTTAAAATATTTTGTAGATATTGGCCAAATATGCTAATACAGTTTAAGCAAGCAAAATATTCAGATGGTAATAATTTATGAATATACATAACAAATCATATTTAATTACATTTTGATGTCTGGATAGAAGCCAGTATGTTTTCTCAAGTCACATAGGGAAACTGCACAGGCTATTTATGCATCGTTTCATAAATTGTTTTACCACCATGCTTAGTTCTGTTATTGAAGCATATTTTAAAGCTGACATCACTGGCTAAGACCAGAACCATATTAAAAACAAAACACAAATTTCAGTGTAAAAGCATCAAAGAATGTTCTGGTGCTTCTCACTCAGCCCATCTGAAAAAGTTTTACATCTTCTTGGATGTGTTTTTCCTCTTTCCTTCAATGCAATAAATTTCACACATTAAGAGATTTTTGATATTTAATTTCTTATATTAGGCAGTCTTATAAGCTACCTCCAGCCTTCTTTCAATAGTTGGATGTGTTGAATTTAATAATCGTTTCACATCTGTGGAATATCAGCATCATATCTTGAGATAATGTGGTAGGTAATTGTTATATTTGTGTTAACATTTAATAATAATAATGTACATTTGTCCTGAAGAACTGATTTGTGGTCTGAAATGTACACACACATAAACACCTTTTAAAATGTGTCATCAAGTTTCTTAATGATAAAGAAGTGCATTCTAGTTTTTGTTTTGTTTTGTTTTTCCGTTTACTCCTCTCACTTTTTGGGATACACACTTTTAAAAAATGACTTTGTTGTTGTTGTTATTAACCCTTTTATTTATCTTCTCTGTAGTAGTTAGTACCTCATTTTCTGTGGTTCCATAAATAGATAAAGATTTCAAATACATTTCCAGACAGGGCAAAAGCAAAATCCAGAGGAACCAAGAAAAATATTTCTTTTTAAATATACAAGAATTATCCTAAATAAGCTGCACTGTTATTTTAGCCATTTAGTACATGTATTTGTGTGACAGAGGACTGTGCAAGTATATGTTTATTTGTCTTGGCCTTAAAATTAGTCATTTTTTCCAGACATTTATTTGCATGAATATTTAGTTTATTATGGTATGCATACTTAGTTTTGCTAAGATAATGAAAGTTAAATTTATTACAAAATCTATTATTTTCTTACACGTATAGCTTACTTCACTGCAAGATACAACAAATTAATTCAGCTATATTTGCTGTGCAGGCCTGCAAACCCAAACAAATTAAATAAAGTAAATCTGACTGAACCAAAAAAATACCAGAAGTTTGGAAATGGGTGCTAGAACACGACAATGATATTTTTGGTCTTGATCAATGTTAGTGAATCTAAGCCAGGGTTAAGTAATATTGCTGCTGACTCAAACCTGCATGAAGCCTTGAAGTAAAGGTATCTCCCATGGATTATATAGACATCCATGTGCCATCTCTTATGCCATATAGGCATCCAGCAGTGACATCTCTTATGCAAATTACTTTCTTCTGTGTGCTCATAATTGCCACACATTTATGGTTTCTTGGCTCAGGCAGAGTCACCCTTCTGCCTTGAGGTTTTCCTCCTGTTGCAGTTGGCGTTGGAAGAGCATTGCTGGCAAGCCTCAACTTATTTATGCCACTTTCCCACTGTGAGTGTTTTTTTGTCCTTCATGAAGCAAATTACTTGTCACAGAGCTTGTCATCAAATGTCTGAGACTACTAATTTGTGAATTTAGTTAGAGAGAGTTTGATTAGTTTTCCGTTGATGGAAACTGACCTTCTGTATGGTGTTACACACAAGATTTAAGTGATATTCTGTTTGGTGTTGTATACATGATCAAAATGATTTTCAATGAAAATGAAGTTTCATCCATCACAAATTATTGCAGTCGAATTGCATTATCTAAAATTATTCATTTTTTAAAAATATAGCATTTTGGGGTAAAGAAAAGATGAAATGGATGGTCTGTAATATATAGATATATTTGGGTCTGTTATGATCTAAAGGATACTTCCATCAGTAATAGCTTTGGGGTTCATTGCTCTTTTGGTGGCGCAGGAGGGGGATAGAGGAATAGGGAAGATGGGAAAGTAGCTTTAAACTTTATTTTTCTTTTCTGAGAATTCAAACTGTTAAATAATACTTGTAGTTGCCCCCCAAAATATTACTGTATTTTAGTTAGGCAATTGATTTTAATTTGTGTTTTACCAGATAGTATTCTTATGGTTTGTTTGATAAATACCAACTGATTAATTTTCTTTTTCAAGGAAGATTCAGAAAAACTTGCTTGTACTTAAAAAAAATAAAAAATAAAATAAAAAAGTGGAAGAAATATGTCTACATTCATATTGAGCCATTTCTACTGCAAAATAAATGTGAAAGTAAATATATTTATGTCAATTTTGAAATTTAATCAACAACTTGTAATTTTTTAATTCTTTATTTATATATATATATATATATACATACATATATATATATATAATCTTTTCTACCTTCCAGTTTTGGTGGGTCTTTTTGTTTGTTTGTTTGTTTTAAGAAATTTACTCAGAGGAAGTAAAATGAATGATTGGAGGAGCTTCATAAAATTTATAATGATGTCAGGAAAAAAACTATTCAAAACTTTTAAATTAAAATACTATCAATTTGTTGTTGAAATTTTGGATTATATACTGAGGCAAATAAATAGCAAAAGCGCTTCACTAAGTATCAGAACCATTTTGTGTTGAGTATTTTTAAAAATTATCTGATTTATAGCATTGACTAAGCATGGCTCTTTTTTTCTGCTTCATTTAGTTAAGTATTCTGAGCTGAAATGATGCATAGTATGGAAAAAACTATGTAACAATTTTTGGAAATGCCTTTCAAATTAGTAAAATAAAAGTAAGACAAAATACAAACAAAATGCTATTTTTAATCAACATATTACTTTTTTTTTTTTTAATAGAAAAGCTAGTATTTAAATTTCAAATAATTCTGAGCATGCAAGCCTATTTTAAAACAAGTACCGAAATGCTCTACAGCTGCATCTACTCAGAAAAAAAAAAAAAAAAAAGCAAAGAAAAGAAAGAAAAAGAAAAAAAAGGTTTAGAATATCACGTCTCTTGCAACACTACCAAATGAGGCTTCACAATCATAGGGGAAAAAGTCTTAGCTAGTATTTTCTTTCCTCTTGCTGTCAACTCTCAAATTGTACCCTGATTCAAGTGCATGGGGCAGCAGATTTAACTTTCCACATGTAATCTTGTTTGATTATATGAATTTTATTTTTAGGCAATTTTCTTCAAATTCCTATATGCATGTATACACAATGTAAATTCTCCAGGGAAATGTTTCAATTATTCTTCCAGTCACAGTGCTTATATACCAAGTAGAAAATGCTTTTAATCTTGGGAGTAACTGTTCTGATTCGACACATCAGTGAGCATGCTTTGTGCCCTTTAAAAACATTTCACTTTACATCTATCTGTATTTAGCTTGTCCTAAGGTTTTATTTTGCTTATAGTGCCCTCACCTGTAACTTGGGGCCAACTGCAGAACTTTAGCATTTAAAGTAGCAATTTTGCCTGAATCTTAACTTGAGAAATAAAGCTAAATGTATTATTCTGACAGCTGAAAACAGTTACTGTGTTCCAGCTGACTTTCATTAGTTTGAAAGATTATACTTGACACATTAATGTGGTTTTAGTATACCCTAAACACAGTTTACTTTTATGTCAAACCTCAGTTGTGCACTTTTGCTCTCTAATGGAGCCTGCAAACACTTAATGAAGCAATTCATTGGCACTTTAGTTATAGGTATGATCCTTAATTTTACTATTTATCAGGATGTGGGGCACAACAGATCAAAATAGAAAACAAATTGTGTGGAAGACACAAAACCAGTTTAATTGCTCTTTTGGTTGACACTGTGCTTCTTTATTTCTCCTTTCTTCAGTTTACTTCTGGAATTTTGGGGTAAAATCTGTTAGAAGTTCATAAGAATGGAAGTTCATAAGCACATCTTTCAGTAACAGACTATAGTTTTGTTTGTTTGTTTGTTTGTTTGTTTGTTTTAAGAATACTCAAAACCGTCTTCCAAATAGTTATGATTTAAATCTGAACACAATACTAAATGGTTAGGTGTGTAGCATGTAAAGCAGAATCAGTTTTCTCATTGTCAGGCCATCTTAATTTGATATAGGGACAAATACCATATAGGCTACTTTAATTTACAGTATCACTCACATTTTAGTACACAGATCTGCATCTGTGTACTGGCAACAGCTAGTAGAGTACAGGTATTTTTCTAATGACAGAGCAAATGAGTGGGGTGCAATAGCTTCTTTTTGACAGGGAAATTTATTTCTGTCAGTACTGGATCTCTGAGATTCCCTTTCGTTGGGAACCTTTCTCTCTCCCATGGTCTTCCAGACTATGGATCCTTTGTTCTCATGTTGACAGTCAGGATACAGAAGCTAGTGGAGACATAGTTGTGGAAAGTCAAATGAAAACAAACAAAAAGCCCTTTCTTTATTCTTTTTAAATGGAAAGGTCAACACATAAAAAATATAGCTTTTGGTCCGGTGAGAAATGTTGCAAGGTGGAGAGAGGTGGAATAGGGACAGCCTGCAGATCAGTCATTAGATTCTAAAAGTTCAGAATTCTGTGCAATTTTCAGGGCTCAGGCAGCTTTCCTTAGGTGTGTTTTCCTGGCAGGAGTTTATGGATGCTTCTGACAAATTCTTTTTTACAGGGTAGAATCCTACATCCTGTAAATTGAAGCTTGTTCACTTGCATGCCAGTGTATTCTCTTTCCCTCTCCCATTTCCCTATAAGCACACATTTCCATTCATTTCATTCATACTAGGCTTAGTATTTCTCACAAATTTCTGCCCTGTTAACAGCAGATTGTTTAAGTTTTCCTTGTTGCTGATTAGAATCTAGTAGGCTGTGTTTAAGACAAGTGTCTGGTCTTCATGTTGTTACATTTCAGGAATGTAGATGAGAGACAGAGAATGTGTATATTGAATTTTGCATGAATTACTGCATTGCTTTATATATCTCTGTGTGTGTGTCCATTTACACATGGTTACTGTTCTCCTGTAATGCCTCAGATTCTTAGGCCAGGACATCACTGTGCTGAGGCTGTTCCAAACAACCTTTCTGGATTTGAAAGCCAAAATTAATGGGATTTTTGAGACCACAGCCAATCTAAATTTAGTTTTCAACATATGTATTCCATGGTCATAAGAATAATTTAATTTTTACATTGTTTTTATGCAAGAGCATTATGGTACAATAGAGGACAACAAAGATTAAGGAGATATTTATTGAAAGAAATATGCTTTCAATAAATAGTTATCTCATGATACATTTTTACTAAGCTTAGGTTATCAAAAATATTTTTTATCTTCCTTTTGAGCCAATTTACATAGGGAAATGTTTCATTCCATAGTATTACAGCTGTCATCCTCAAAACCTGTTCCACTATACATGTTCTAACATTCTTTTTTCTCGTTTCAAAATATGAGGTTATTTTAGAAAATATATTTAAGCTGAATATATGTCTATTTATGTATGTTTTAATCATAATAAGCTTTAGGAATTTGTATGGGCACAACAGATGGAAAAGGACACAGGAATTTTTGCTGTCTTGTAATGTGCCTGACTCCTTGGGCAAGTAGTTCGGTTTGACCTTCCAAAAATGAAGATTAACCTTCTTTGCAAATATTTGAGATGGGTAGGTTGAAATCTTAAAAGCACTGTCTTGGGAGTTAAAAGCCTGCTTGATTTTGACAGCTTTGGCCTTGAATGTTAGGGTGATAAGTACAAGAGCATCTGCTATTGGAGCAAGGTTCTTGTTTATGTGGTTGAGGAGTGGAAGGGTTTCTTTGGAATTTTCCCTTAGAAACTACAGACCAGAGCAAGCTGTTCATGATTTATGTCCAACAAATTATTTTTAAAGGGAAACTCAACTGCAAGCCTTTAGTTTAAGAACAAGGCATTCTTAGAGTAGTTTTAGGAGGTATTTTCTGTTCACTTTTAATTCTTTTGAGGAAATATCCCTTAAATGGAAAATGCATTTGGTTCTAACACTGCTAAAATCATATGCAAGGAGAGCTCTTCTTTAATACATGTAACGCCTCTGCTCATTCACATCTGGACTTCAACTGAAATTAGAAAGTTCAAACACTTTACTCTAGCCTGAGCAGTCATTTCTTTAACCATTAATTAATTCGGACTATATAAAAAAAAAAAACTATTAAATATGAAAAAAATGCCTTTTTAAGTAAAGGTCATAACAAATTAGGAAGTTAGGAATAATAGAATAAGCAACCTTCTTCTTGAGCTAAGATGTCAAAAACTGTTATGATAACTTAACAAACCTCCTTTTTGAATTATTCAATATAATCCTTGTCTTTCACTGGGAAACTGTTTTCTTCATGCTTCCTATTTTTGAGTAGCAATTAGTTATCTCTTCTGCCTTCCTCAGGTATTTCCCCCTACCTTTCCTTTTTCTTTTTATCCATACTATTTATACACATCCAGCTTTTTACTTAATAGCAGGCTGGAGTTCAGGGTCTGAGTTTTAACATGCATCTGGTTCTGGAGGAAGGTGGCACAGATCTCATTTTTGAGGAAAGCAGTGTCCTACATTTAATATGTAATAAAGTTATTTCAGCATAGGCAGTTAGGGCTATAAATTTCTGATGGTTTTCATTAAACTTATTACACAATGTGCTCTGACCATCAAAACAGAAAAGATACAAACTATGTATAATAAAGTATTTCACTATGCTTTTTCATATTTATTGTTTTATGAATAAACATGTGAGCAGAAATAACAAACAGCTCTCTCCACACCACCCCAACAGAGATTCACATTTTAAAATGCATCTGAAATAAATTTGGAGTACTGCATTTGGCAGCTATTTTGGGTCTTATCTATAAAAATCATTAAAATTTTGCCACTGATTTCCATGAGAAGTCACTTCATCAGTGCTATCACTATAGTAATAATAAAAAAAGAAAGTGCTTGTTATGAAGTGGGCTGGCATGAAAGAAGTTTTCAAATTTGTAATGAATATAAATGTGCAATTTCTATGTTGCCTCACAATGTAATCAATTTAATCTGTATGTTTGAAATAATTGGAAAACAAGTCAGTGAACAACTCAAAACAGAATTCATGTGCAAACATTCTTTCTAGTTGATAAATAAGGTTTTCTTCTATAGGTTGTTTAGATGGATTAACTGAACCAGTCATTCATACCTATTTATCCATCTATTAACATCTTCTTTAAAAACTACAGTGGAAAAATGATTTGATTTGATTATTGCTTCCATTTCCAAGGCTAATTAGCTCTCCAGTACATTGTAGTTTTCTTCTATAACTTTTTTGAGGGGCGTGAAGGGAACTGTATTTTAATCAGAACTACAGGTAACCAGCCCATGCTGTTCTCTGTGGTTTTAATTCACTGTTCATAGTTTTTTCCCCTTTCAGAGGCTGGGATAAGTCTTCATAGGTACATGCTACACAGGACAGGCAAGCACACAGTACCACAGGTCTTCAGAGGGCTTGTCTCATGATGATAGTTCCTGTGTGAAGTATCAATGAACTCTAGTACAGAGGTCATACTATTACAAGCCTCTTACCTCAGAACCTGTAACTGAGACTTGAGTCAGACTAGTCTGCATCTTCTCTGTAGTACAAGAACATGTACTGGAAGAATCAATACCATTTGCTTTAGCATATATTTTTTGGCTTCACATTCTGAAGAGAGAATATTAGCAGATCCAGAAATGTATGCCATGTTGAACAACAATAGAGCAATAGAGCATTTGTGAAATTGTTACAATAGTCTCTGAAAATTCCTTGAGTCTATAGCATCTTCTTTCTCTCAATACAGAAGTTTTGAAATTATCCTCAGTTCATGGCATTTTTTATGAAATAGACTCACTCTTTGCATGTTACGCTCTCTCTTTTACAAAGAGTCCCTGTAACATTCATTATAGGAGGTTTCCAAAAAAAAAAAAAAAAAAAAAAGCTCATGTAAATTAATTCTATAAAATATTAGTGTCATCTTTGTGATAGAATATTACCATCATTGAATTCTAGTAGCAATAAACTACCTCTGTGCTAATAGATCCTAAACTGATATGTAAATTTCAGAACTTCAAATATGCATGGCAATAATCTCTTACCAAGCACTATATGTTTTAATGAATTATGTCAAGCTTCTTAAATCTGTTTTTATGAGAGGACTTGTGTTCTTCGTGGCCTCACATTCCTCTTCTGTCTCGTGCATCATGGTGGCTACAGGGCAAGTAGGATCAGTATCGTGAACTAGAAGATACAAAGTGCTAAAACTAACAGTTTTTACTAACAGACCCGTGAGCTGCTCTGACACCCAGTCAGTGGAAGAGAGAAGGAGAGATCAACAGAGGGAACTGGAGGCCTATGGTTAGATCAACATAAAATGAAACTGCAACTCAGTCAGAACCTGTCTAAAAGAGCAAATGCAAAAAGAAATATGCTTTCTTTTCTAAATAAATAAATAAATAATGGATTCACATATTCAGCGACCAGCAAGTTTTATTTCTATACCTCTTAAGATTTTTTTAAACAGGAAATTGATTACTCCTCCTGGCTTTTCTTTATTGGGCCATGCTTAACTGCCCTCTCCAGACTTTGAAAGTTTACAAAAGGGTACACAGGAGAAAAGAAACTGTCTGCACATACTGAATGTCTTTGTGGGAGCATTCATTGACTAATCCATAATATTTGTTATATGCATTGTACTGACGTCTACATGGCAATTTATTTTGCTTCTGCCACACCATTATATGCAAGAAGTGGGGAATAGCTAAATGTTTCCGAATTGCTTGTCAACCTTTTAATTTGTAACTGATGTTTTTGTTAATGGCTATGCAACCTACTGTGAACTTTTCTCATTAAAATGCCTTGTAACACAGGCAGCTGACAGTATTACTTGAATTTACATCTTGCATTTAAATTCTACATCAGGAAAAAAAGACTTGTTTCCTTCTAACTGTAATACAAGCCTTTTGTATACTAGCATATACTGCATTTTGTTAAGAAAGGAGGGGTGTGGGATGGAGGAATTTTAGAAATATAACCTTTCAGCAATAACAGGAGAATAATGCTGAAAGTCAGTTTCTTCTCTGGCCAAAAAATGTTTTGATAGTTATTCCATGATATGCAGAATAATGGCTGGTATTGCTAACATTTTATAGGCAGCATGGACTGTTGAGATTTTCAGAAATGACCACTGCATTTGTTACCATGATTTTTGCATAACTACTTTAAAATTTTTAAAGTCTTATTAACCCCAGATCTAAAATATAACCATGTTCTAGTGTTGTCACCCATGAACACTGCACTTTTCAGATCTTTTTTTTTTTTTTTCTTCTCTCTCTTAAAGTTTCTATTTGTTTCTTCACTAAAATGAAAATACCTGTGTTTTTCACATGTGACTTTGAAATGTGAAAAAATGCTTAGGTTTTATTAGGCTAAATTATTAGACTACTGCAGTAGTTTCCTAGTCAATAAAAATCACGTGTTTTGTGAATGAAATGTTTCGTCTGTAGTTCCGTGTCCTTACTAACAAAAAAGGAATTCTACTTTCTACTCTGCAATTGTGCTATAAACTACTCTGGAAATATTTGTGTTTGTCAGGCTGGTATTTACAACCAAAACCCTCTCCAGAGGGTTTTGAATCCTCTTCGTTACTTTAAATATGAGAGCTTAGTTAATTTCTCCTGCATTCAAGTGCAGCTGGTGCTGTAGAAAATTATGTTTATATAGTCTCTGTATTTATACACTTACTTGTTTGAGACTATAGAAATCATGAGACATATAAACTATAAGTCCTTTCCAGACAAGAGGACTTTGGGAGTTACTGTTTGCAAACCTGGCAATGAGAGAGAGGATACTGTTCCTCCTGTTCAAGATGTAGCCCTGTGCCACAGATAATGGGAGAGGGGAGGTATGGGCATGGCAGTAGCCTTGTAAGAAAAATTTCCCAATGAAAGAAGGGTTTTCTGGCTTTGAATTCCTAATCCTGGGGCAGTTCTTCACCCCACTCAGTGACTGTTTAGTGTAAAATCCATTACAAGATTGGTGAATATTGCAGGATTTAGAATGTGGAAGGGAAAGGTAAGAACTATGGATAGAGGAGAATAGAAAAACTTGGAGGTAGAAATTATGTAATGTAGCTTCTGCCTCAATACCTTTCGTCACTGCTAAGTACTGAAAGCATGTCTGATTGGATATGATTTGCAAAGATTAATGGCTCAGGAGCTTAGTAAAGTATTATTTAATCAAACAAGTAATATCAAACAAGTGCAAAATAATCCTCAAAAAAATGTATGTTAGTCTTAATTCTCAGGGTAATATATATATGTGTATATATGTGTGTATGTGTGTATTTAGGCACTGTCCCTTAATCCCCTGGAGCTTATTGTCCTGTCACGAATCTAGCATCTCAAATCTTCTATTGAAAAGTGCCTTCTGAAAGATTTCAAAGTAGCAGTTTGCACAAAGGTTTATTTAGACAAAACACATGTAGCTAATAAATTTTGAGTGCTCTCTTTACTTGTCATTTGAAGAACTTTCTAGCAAGCATGCCTGTGGAATGTTATGAAATTTATGACCATCTCAACTCTAATACAGAGCTACAAAGTATTAAAAAAACTATATTCCCTCTCCTGTTTCACCACAATCCAAAAAGGACATCATGCTGATTGCAGTTTGGCACACTGTGGGCACTCAGAGGCAAAGTCCTTTCACCCTGCCTTGTGACTCCTCTGATTCTGGGCAGAATTTCTGCAAGATCTTCTGCATTACCTGTCTTGTACTCAGAGGAACAGAAAGAGATCCAGAAAAGTAGAGAAGGAATAGTTAACATATATAAATAGACAGGATGAGGGTAAGCTAATGACAGGTTTCACAAAATGAATTTTTAAAGTCTTGATTTCTATTATGAAGAGGACACAACCACTGAACCTGAAATGGATGAATGAAGGGAGGGTATGCCTACATACCTTCATGTA
Source organism: Nettapus auritus (assembly GCA_011076525.1). Classification (NCBI taxonomy): domain Eukaryota; kingdom Metazoa; phylum Chordata; class Aves; order Anseriformes; family Anatidae; genus Nettapus; species Nettapus auritus. The sequence goes on from CM021765.1 coordinate 148,841,812, forward strand.
CCTAGCTGGGTTCAAAAATGTGTCTCATACTACAGCTGTTGCATGCTTCCCTTGGGTATCACCTAATTCTTAGGATAATTCTTATGAGTTTTTTTTATGGTCAGTAGAGAGTTGTGAGGATTTTCCAAAGGTTCGGTGTTTGTCTTGTTTGGACAGGTTGGTTCACAACAGAGGGAGTCAAAATTCTGTACTTCCAGTGACTAAATTTATGTGAGCCTAATCTAGCTCTTTGTGTATTTGTCTTTGTAAATCCTTATTAATGGCAAAACTGAACCTTTAAATATCACTTATTGGTTGGGTTTATTATATGTAAATTTATGTATTCAGATTCACACTGTGTTTTTTTAACAATTTCACTAGCTGAAGATTTCTTAAGGACACATGGGAAAATTCTTTTTCTCTCTCTCCTTCTCTCTCTCTCCTTCTCTCTCTCTCCTTCTCTCTCTCTCCGTCTCTCTCTCTCCGTCTCTCTATCTTTCTCATCTTTCTTTTCCATGTCTTTCTTTTCTTTCTTTTCATGGCATTGCTAGTTGGTCGAGAGAAGTGATTGTCCCTCTCTACTCTGCACTGGTGCAGCCTCATGTTGAGTACTGTGTGCAATTCTGGGCACCACAGTACAAAAAGGATGTAAAATTTTTGGAGAGTGTCCAGAGAAGGGCTACAAAGACGGTGAAGGGCCTAGAGGGGAAGATATATGAGAAGTGGCAGAGGTCACTTGGCTGGTTCAGCCTGGAAAAGAGGATGCTGAGGGGAGATCTCATTGCAGTCTACAGCTTCCTCATGAGAGGGAGTGGAGGTGCAGGTGCCAATCTATTCTCTAATCACCAGTGATAGGACCTGCGGGAATGGTGTCAAGCTGAGGCAGGGAAGGTTTAGGCTAGACATCAAGAAGAGGTTCTTCACTGAGAGTGGTCAAACACTGGAACAGGCTCCCCAGTAAAGTAGTCACTGCACCAAGCCTGCTGGAGTTTAAGAAGCATTTGGACTGTGCAATTAGTCACATGGTCTGAATTTTTGCATAGACCTGTGTGGTGTCAGGAGTTGGACTCGATGATCCTTGTGGGTCCCTTCCAACTCAGGATATTCTATGATTGTGTGATTCTTTCTTCTCTTTCATTACTTTCTCTCTTTCAAAATTGGTGTAATGTTAACATTATTTAGACCTTGAGTTGGATCAGTTGTACACAGTAGAAAAAGAATGATCTTTGATCTTGTTGTGAGGAAACTGCAGTACATAATAATGTGTTTTGGGTGAGTTTAAGCATTACTGTTGCTCTTTGTGCCATCAGATTTTTAGAGTATGTAGAGTGGGTGGGAGCAAGATAACATTTCACGCATCCTAATGGTCAACCTCTGAATGAGATTGCATTACCTTGATTTATATATATATACTACTAAAGATCAGTAATTACTATTAGTATTAGAACCTTTATTAGTATATAAAGGTTCCTCTAAGGAACCTGCTTTGGCATTGGGTTTGGACCCAATGAGGAACCTCCAAAGATGGAGGTTTCCTCCAAAGAGGAACCCATCTTTTGAGGTCCCTTCCAACCCCTACGATTCTGTGATTCTATGATTAAAAGAGCATATAGACATTGGTGAGATTATAGCCCTCTTTATACTAAAGTGAGAACAATCCTGTACTACGCATCAGAACTTCCTGTGTTCTCCAATACTGGCAGCAGCACTTACTTCATCCCACTGTTTTGTATTATGGGAGGAAGCTATTTCTGGTATAGATGATGTAATCAGAAATTCTGAACACATGGGGATCAGTGGTGGACAGGAAGCTATATCTTGGCCTAGCTGACACGGAAATTCAGTCCCCACACTCGATACCTGGAATACAGAGAACAAGTATAAGATCCTCCTCCAAAGAGCTCAGAAGGCAACCATCATGTTGTATCACTTTGGTAGACTTCAGTGGCATACAAATGAAAGCCCCACCACAAAACAGAGCATAAGATTTCATTATAATGGATCAAAACCAAATTAATTACTAATTCAAAAACTGGATCTTGGTGTGTAGGAACTGGATTTCTGGTACCAAGGCAAAGTGTATGATGCCAAAGGGATGGCGCAGTGTAACAGAGGAGTCAATGTTACTGTCCACCAAGCAAAAAAAAGAGATAAAGAAAAAATGTCTTAGGAAAAGTGAGTTTGTTGACATTAATTGCTATTTGAGAGCTGAGTATCCACAAAAAGGTCTCAGACAAAGAGGGGGGATATTTTGGCTGTGCTTTTGGAACATATGGAACTGAGAAACCCAGAGCAGGGAAGCTTTATCTTACCTTTATATTCAAATTATATTAACATATATTTTTCCAAGATATATCAAAATGCACTGTTGGTTAGAAGGAATGAACTTGTGTCATCTTTCTCAATAAAATATGCTTCATAGCAGAACTGCATTATTATTATTATTATTATTTTAATTAATATTTAACTTAATTCAGTGAAAAAAAATAGCATTAGTCACATACAAAAACAAACAAACAAATAAACAAACAAACAAAAAAACACAAGCACAATGAATTACATAGTATTTTGACACAAATATTTACCTCAACTAGGACATATTTTAAATTTAAATATTCATTTAGATTCAGAGTTTGTGTGTGTGTGTGTGTGAAGGGGGCTGATGTTTATCTTCCTTCTCAGAAAATGTCCTGCAACCCAGGAGTGCTTTACAACAAAAAGCACATCAGATTTTCATCTGAGGTTCTCAATCCCTTTCTCCTCTCCTACCCCAGGAAAACACTATTAAGTACAGGAAGACTTGGTTAGGTGGTATGTCAGGTTATTGATGTAAGTGCAGTGAGAAGAAAGAGGAAATCTTGTCTAGAGATGTGTTTAGGCATCACTAAATAACCAGGAAAATGATCACAACTACGATGCAAAAAAAAAAAAACCCTAAAGTTTCTGCAGATATAACTGAACTTGTGAAAGTCAGTAATTCTTGATAATTTATAATATTTCAATGCCTACATACTAAAATTGCTTTACATAATCTTTTAATTAGCATTCTTGTTGGCTTTTGTGAGAAAATTTAAACGGCCTAAAGATTTCTGGTGAGTGTAAGCATTTTTTAAAAAGAAAAATAAAATTCAGGATATTTCAGCTGATGCTAGAATACAGAAAGCCCAGTTCAAACAATGGTTTATTAAGTACTGAAAATTAATAACTTTTTTTAATACCTTTGAAAATTTCCTTTTTTGAAAGCTTATCTGAAGCTTTATTATTAGTTTAAACTCCCATAGCATCTTAAATGCTTTAGTCTATTTTAAGAATTAGAGGTCCATTTCAGAAAAACATAATTAAGCTTCTGAATCTAAATCTAATTACTCCCTTTAGAAACAGAAAAACAACCAACGAACCAACAAAAAAGTAGGTCTTGCACACAGCAACTCAAAATCAATGTTGGCCAAATGACTTCACATTAAAAATGTTGAATAATACTGTGAAGGTCCCTGATAACTCAAACTCTGTAATAGTTAAAGATGGGGTAATACTGTTATAAAAGGAATTTGCCGATCAAGTCCACTGATTCTGGTCCTTATATTTGTTTGAAGTACATCAAAAAGGCACAAACAGAGCAAGGTTTTTCCTAGAACTGTCTCTATGTCTTTCATTGAAATGTTACAATTCCTTAAAGATACTATTCCTCCAATTCTGCTATGAGTGTTATGATCTGCATTTTCATCATACTAATATCAGAGTTGCTGATTAGTGACAATATGATACCCTCACCTAGAAAATAGATAATTATGATTTTGCTGCCATATTTTGCACTCATGTTACCATTTCTATGGTGGTGGGAAGGAGGGAAGAAGGGTGGAAGCCCAGTTTATTTTCAGTCTGCAAAAGAAATTTTCTCTTTTCCAAAAAGTTTTTTTTAATAATTTCATTTTTTTATTGAATACTTTGAGTGAAGAAAGTAAGCCTCCTTCATTTCTGACTGGATTTGAAATTTGCTTGGATCACTAAATTGGTCAGTAGTTTATATGATGAACATCTTCATTTATTTTATTGTCCAGTCTGTTTAATGTTTGTGTGTTCTCAGTTTGAATATGCAAATAACATACCTGTAATTCCTTTATCCTTGTAGTAAAAAAAAAAAATCTGAGTTAGCTTTTTAAAGGTATGTTAAACTTTTTAAGATAGGTATGGGTCAAATCTTGAAATAATGAATTTGGTGTGCAAGGTGCTGATATTTTTCAAAGGAAATTATCTACAAGATTGATCTTAACTTCCACAACTGGGAGATTTTAACTTCCATAACTTCCCAACTGGGAGACATGGATTCATTTGTTGTTGTTGTTGCTGTTGTTTTTAATTAAGATATTTAAAATAATATGAATTGATTTCTATGAAAGTTAACGTACCTGCATAAAAAGCTTTTAACAGTCAGTTTAAAATATGAGTTGTTTTATTATTATATTACTATTATTACTATTATTATTATATAGTAATTATATAGTAATGTAGTAGCTTATAAGCACTATTATTTTGTGAAACATAATTTTTAAAAAAATAATTGAAAATTTATTTATATGAGTGATAATTACAGCAAGGTATACTACCCACATGTGTAAAATTGCAACAATAAGTACCTCTTCTCACAATAAATAATGTGTAGGTTTTTTATGTTTGAGTCTTTTAAGGCCTAGAAAGTATTACTTTGTCTCTGGAGAGAGAATATTAGTCAAGCAGCTATGGTTCACAGCAATTTGGCTGCCAGTATATTCCATTTCTAATGAGTTCTGTTCTTCCTTATCAGTGTAGCATAGCCAGAACCACTCAGTTATTATTTACAGAGCACAGCTTAGAATTGCATCAAAGAGAGCTTCCACTCATCAAGCTGTTTCCTGGTATTAATTTAGATCTTCCTCCTTACATCTGTAGCTAAAGCAAGTTTCCGTAGTGCAAAAGCTAGGGCTGGAATTAATTCAAAAAGCTTTGAGACTTCGTGAAAATTCTTATATATTTATTTATTTATTATTTTTTAAACACAAAAGCTACGTTTGCTTATGTGAACACTGAAGAGCAAAGCAAGATACACTTGGAGACTTTTGGTAACAAATGAGACTCAAAGACTTGTGTATGAGGACCCCTGTACATCAGTAACAAGTTCAGTTTCAAGATGAATGGATAGGGAAAATGGAGCTTTGGGGCACCACAGTGTTCTGCCTACCTGTGTTCAAGGGTGAGCATGTTTTAGAGCTGATGGGACTAGATGGCAGTTTCAGCAGGTCTCTCGGTCTAGGCCTATATATAGTAGATCAGTTCTGCTTTGATTGTATTCATCCACAAACTGACAGCTTCTAAGTCACTTCTATCTAGTTAATAAGAGGCTATGAACAGGAGTCATTGACCCAGACAATGCTCAACGTTCTTAAGTATTGAAATGCTGCCAGCTGTAATCTACACTTCACACCAACATTTCAGACCTCCTCAGTTATCTGGGACTTGATTTCAGAATAGTCTTAGGCTGATGTGAAACTATCCTGCCACTGAAAATATGCATGTTCCTCTCCTTGCTTCATACCAATTTACAAATCAAATGCAACAGTTAAAAGGGTTATTATTATTTTTTTAATTAAAAAAAAAAAAAAAAAAAAAAAGTTGGATCAGCAACTGACTTTTCTTGTAACAAAAAGCATAGATCTAGGAGACTTTCTGGGTGCCTTCTGTATACATACTGTCAGCAGATTGTTATGTCCTATTTTAAAATTTTCAGCTGCATTAGTCAGACAATGAATATTATGCTATTAAGATACCACATATATTTACATGAGAAGTGCATTTACATAATACAAGACTGGTGGAAATTTTAGGTCAAGCTTAATGAGGTATTTGAAATGGGGATAAAAAAGGTGATTTGCTGTAAATGTTGTAACTCTAGGAAGAGAATATTTATTATCTGTGATTAATCTTGTGCATTGCTTTTCTTAAATGTTTAGATTTTCTTTCTTTCTCTAAGATGAACAGAAACTCTTCCAAACAGCTATGTTGATTCTTAGCTAATTCTTCTGCAACATTCTGTGTTGGTTTTACAGTTATCTGTTTTCTGTCCTTATCCAATATCTACACTTCAGCTTAACTTTAAAGTACCTGTAAAAGTGTCAGTGAGTTGTACTTTGCAGATTTTGAACAATTATATTATTCAAGGATTGGTACAGGCTTCTGAAGTAAATGCACTGTTTAGATTTTATTTTTTTAGACTGCTGGTTTAATTAAACGTAAAAATTGTATAAAAGCAATGCAAAACGTTAAGGCATTTAGAATGATTTACAGCTTCATTGTGAGAACCGTGGTTCTGTGAAAGAGAGGAAAGAAGGATTTTTTATTTTATTTTATTTATTTATTTATTTATTTTTGTATCAGAACATCTTCTAGTACCTAAAATAATTATGATGGGGGAAAAAAATCCCATGTAAGTAAATCGGGATTATTTTTAAAAAATTACTTTAAAATAATATATATATATATATAAAGAAAAGAACTGTTGCCACAAAAATATTGAAAAATATCCCTACCATACAATTTTTATTCAGCTTTTGCCTGTTGTAAATAACTCTAGGTTCTTACAACAGGTAAAGCAATAAAAGAAAAAATTATCAGTATGTGTTGCAAGTTATTCTACAGCCAATATATCTGTAGATACCTAGAGTAACAGTGTCCACTGCTGGCAAATCACATAATTGCACTGCTCATTAGAGTGATATGTTGTTCAACAGTTTTGATAACAGTCTTGATTATGAAATACTTCATAATTTAGGTCTGTTGGACTTTTTCAGGTCATTATAGGAGTACTAGGTCACTATGCTAGCAATATCCATGTGATTGCTGCCAATAACAAATTCTATGGCATTTGAGCTAATAGTCAGGAATGTTAGCATGGTAACATAAGCAGGCATTGTCATATTTCTTTTCAAGACTTGAAAATAGGTGTATTTTTTATATTTATGAATAGTATTCTTGATATGATAATTTATAGGAGTAACAAAGCAAAAGTAGATAGATTATCAGAGAGAGGATGAGAGAAGTCTTGTACCTAAAAAATATTTTAATAATTTTCTTTTAGTACGTTTGTGGAAGATAATATTTTTCTGCTTTTTTGCTTAACAATGCAAAGCATGTTAGTGCAAAGAAAAAAATTCCATTGATGAAAATAGTGCAGAATGAAAGAAACATTAAGGATCACAAACAATAGTATCTTCCTATGCTTCCTATGATAAATTGCATTATCATGTCAGATACTTCTGGATATATAAAATAATTAATATATATATATATTATATCTGTCATTAATTTACTCCAGGAGAAATAGCAGACAATGCACTATTTTTGTTTGTTTGTTTGTTTAGAAACAAGGAAACAGCTGTGGCTTTTATAGAAAACGTTAGTTGTGTCTGAACCCCAAAGGAAGGGATGTGCTTATTCATTCATATCTGTTCCAAGAAAAGTGAGAAACCCTTATATAAGGATTTAAAATAAGTATTAGGGAAGAATTTAAAAAAAAAACTGTCAGGAAGCTTTATATATATATAAATATATATTGCTTGGATGGCATTTAGAGTTTCCTAATAATTTAAAGCAGAAGATATAAACTCAGTGTTTAATTAGTGGTTTAAATGTTGCATAAAGAGCAGACAGGTTATGCACTTTTAAATGTCACTCAGTCAAGGCATCTGAATAAAAATATCCCCATACTAACCATCCCAAATTCTTATAAACATGTTTTCATATACAAGTGTCAAATATTATTTGTAAGATTTTACATATTCATATATTTTGTAATTGTATATATTGTGTGTTTTCTGCATAAACTGATGTTATTTATTTCATGTACAAAAAGACTAAGGGTCTTGACTCCTCTTTGAAGATATCAGTTGGAATGTGGAATGTAATCATCTAATTAACTAGTAAATATTGTGATATAATAAATTTCAAGTTATATTAAAGGAACAATCGCATATGTGTATGCTGGTAATCATTTCCCAAGTTACAGTTATAAAAGGAGCTGAGATGTTTTCTTTGCAGTTGGAAAATTTCATATTGATGGCTATTTTTCCATAGGTCTTTTTTTTTTTTTCTTCAAGAACTTGTGTAGCAAAAATCAGTGTGTGTCGAGAATTACATTTGTGGTGATTCCATTCTTCCATTCAAGATACTGCAAAAACGTTCATTGCAATCTTTTTTTTTTTTTTTTTTTTTTTTTTTTTTTTCTTTTACTGTTTTAAGATTAGAAAGTCCTCTTAGAAGTATTAAGTCAAGCACATATAATAGCTTACATATTAGCATGCTCTGTCAACTGTATTGACTCCAGAGGAAGTTCACTGCAGGCTTGAGACCATATTTCTCAGGAATGGTGTTTCTTTTGTTTCTGTAGAATAAAATTTTGCAGACTCACATTGCAGTGACTTTCAGTTACTTCTGAAATATCTGTTGTTGATTTCAGAATTAATGCAAAATAGAAGACAGTCCTGTGGTGGCTAGATAAGCAAATGCAACAGATGTTGATCTAAGCTGTGCATACTACAAATTAATGAAGAAGCTCATCACTGGTTTTAGGTCTCTAATACTTAAACTGCTCTATGCATCTGTGTGTACTAGAGATGTATGGTAGCTTTTTTATTTTTTTATTTTTTCTTTAATGAAAGTTGTTATGGCTTGTGTCACTGAAGCCTTTTCTAAAGGACTCTGGTGGCAGGATTTTATTTTGTTTTGTTTTGTTTTTCTATTATCTTCAGTGTGAACAAAATAAAAGACAATGCAATTCTATTATTAGTACTTAAGAATCCCTCTTCAAGGGGACTATTTAATATAGAAAGTTAAAATCATAACTATAGATATAATGGAAGAAAATGCAGTGTATTGCATTTTTAATTACTTTTTCAGATTTGTCCCTTAAAGTGATCTTGTTTTGTGTGTGTGTGTGTGTTTGTGTTGTTGTTGCTTCTTCATTGTTTTTGGTAAATGTTTAAAATAAATCTGTTGGAGATAGGTTTTGGACCCAGGTGAGTTATCCTGGAGAGCTTCATATGATCTTCGTGCTGTTCAGATTTTCCTGTCAATCCAGGTGGTATCTTTCGTTCACCTAATCTCAGAAGAAGCAATATCAGAAGTAGAGGATAGATAAGATGAAAACTGGGAATATTTGTGAAAGATGTCAGAGGAGAATTAAAAATTAGGAGCTATAATCATGTGTCTTATCTTGGTGTAAGTTCAATTGTGAAAATAGAGTGAAAATCTCTCCACTTTTCACTGTAGAAGAATGAAGAGTTAGCCAACAGAAATGAAAATGAAAATTTAAGCAATTAAAACAGGTATATTCCTTGAGTTGTCACTATTCATGAGGCTTATTACTACAATATATTTAATGCTATTGAGAGGAAGGAAAGCAAAGTCAAAAAAGCAAAAGTAAGGCTAAGCAATTTCAAAATATGTAATTTCTAGAAAACAACCCAATAGTAATGTTCAGAGTTGTCCTATTTGTCATCTACCAGACAATTTTATTCAGTTCCCAAAATGAAACCAAATCCTTACCACCATATATGTACTTACTCCTTTGAGTTGCAGACATATCCCAGCTCATGTTTGGAAGAAATTGGTTGATGTAGAAGATTTATTGCATTAGCTCAGCAATTGGCACTGAACCGATATAATGGCTCTTACTTCCTTATATGTTATGCATATTAATGTTTAGTTTTTGGTAGTTCTCTGCATAACCAGTAACCTAATATAGGACTTTACTACATGGCAGATTTTATTTTTATATATATAAATATATACATTAATTGCTCATTAACAGATTGTCTTATTATTTGGATACATAAAGTTGAGTAAGTCTGTAGAGAAGTTGGATAAAATGTGCAGTCTTCTAAACTACATATTGGAAACTTACTTTCATCTTATTTAAGGAGATTCACTATCTTTTTTTTTTTTTTTTTTCAATATATATACATGTATATATATATATATTACATAGGACTTAATACACAATCAGTACCGTTTATCAGGTATGGATTTGGCTCCTTGAGTGCATCTTGAGATGAAAGCTGAGTGCTTTTAATACAGAGCAGTGTAAAAGCACAGGTATCCAAATTCTGAAGTATATTAGCATGTTTAATAAACTTCAAACAAACAAACAAACAAAAACATTTATTATCTATCATTTCATATGTTCATACTAGTATGTTCTCAAGAAGTATGACCTTTTATGTCAACAAATATTTTTCTATGTTGTTAATGTTTAAAAACTAAACACCCAGCTACCTATAGAGTAAACTCTTGGATATATTTCTTCTGTCTTATTCAAGTCATTCAGTTATATCTCTTGTTCTAGCTTTGTCCTCCAAGAAAAATAAATAAAGAATTAGAAGTTACTGTTGCTTTCCAATACCCACTCTCCCCTCTGTATAAACACATTGCATACCTCAGGCACATACAAGTTTGTAGTTACATGAATAATCCTTTCCATAGATCTGCATCAATTTTCCTTGTAATTTCATTATGCAGAATTTGATAAGTATGATAGGTATTTGATTTGATATGTAAATTGAATTTAGACACTTGAATTATGTTCCACCAAAATTATCAGCAACCTTTAATAATTTTGATCAGTACTGACAAATGTTCAGAATCAGAAGTCTAGCACTGTGGTAATCAGTCTGCTGTCTCACTGAACACAGTGGAATGTTGATTCAATTCATCCTTCAGAATTAATAAACAAATATTTTTCACTGCTGAGACATCTTTTCTTGGAATTACATTAAAATTTCTCAATTGTCCAGATGCATACCTTGCTATTGTTATGACTAGACAGGTACTTTTACTCCCAGAGAAGCCTTCCTAGTTTGAAAGAAAGCTTAAGGGGTAAGGAATTAATCTTTGCAACTATAGCACAGACTGTCTTCAAAAAAATAATAATTGCTTTTTCAGGGATACAAAATGATCTTCAACTCCTCAGAGTCCAAAAGAACTTCTAGATTCACAATACTCGACTAATTGCTTCTAGAATATAAAATAAGATGGATTTACAGCATCATGTTCTAAGTTATTTAACCAGATAAACAGGCTGTGTTTGTCTACTCTTGGCCAGAATGTGTAATAAAAATCAGTTCTCATGAAACTAAATAATCTTTAGCAGCAATCAAATAGTCTGTCATCTTACACTTCTAGAAAATCTATGCTTGTTAGGACTTTGGGGTATTTTTCTTAGGGTTCAATTTTTCTGATTTTGTTTGTTTGTTTTTGATATGTGGAATGGTTTCAATGGTATCTGGGAGGAGGAAATATGGGCTGAGTTTGTGTAGGAGGAAACAAACCATAATACCTTTTTGTTTATATTGAAATGAATTATGAAAGGAAGAACAGTCTTCATACCTGTATTGGCCAGAAATGAATCTGTAGCTTGTAATCCTATCCAAAACAACTGAGAACATATATAAAGTAGAGAAAGAGAGAGAGAGGAACACAGCTTTTTAAACCATAATGATTACAGTTTGACGGTTTTGATTCTGTAAATTTTGAAGCCTATTATTAATATTAAATTATATATAATTATAATAATATATAATTTAATATAATAATAAATATTATCATATATTATTACAAATATTAATGGTGTATATTTTCACTTATTAAACTTTGATGCCTGAAAATGACACATTATAATTCATAATTAAAAATAGATGAAATGGGAAAAGTTTTGTTCCGAGACATATAGCCAAAAATAAAATTAAGAAAAAATATGGTTTCATATCCTAATATACGGTAAAACAAGTATCTCACATACACTTTATATGGTGAATGCTTTTCTCAAAAAAAAAATCATTAAAACAAGTAATTTTTTTTTTTTTTTAATTTTAATAGATTCCCCAAATCTATGGTAAATTAGTAGCTAGAAATGAACAGATGGAAAAATGAAAAGTATTGAAAATTCCTTCTTTTGCTTTAAATAATTTGTTTGCACATTGAGAATTTTGTTAATCAGAAATAAAACTCTATTTTAATGTAGCAAATGTTATAACTGAGATATTTCCATTTGTCCTAAATGCATAATCTTATGCGTTTACTAGTCATTAAGATAGCAGATATGTTCCTACTTCTACAATCCATCTGTTAGGAAAAGATTCACTTTGAGTAGAATTGCACACATTTTATCACAGGTTAAGACAGCAGATGGCTCTCTTGAGTTTTCTTTGCAAAACCTCAAACAGTAAACAACTGCTCTGCATTTTTGAGATGCAAGTGGAAAGCTATTGTTTTTTATATCTGCATTAAGAAACACATCTTCTCTTGTCTATAAGCATACTGCCCATCTTCATCTTCGTTCTTTGGCCATGACCCTGAGCGTCATAACATTGATAAATGTTAGGGTGTTTTGGCAAAGGTTCAGTATTTGAAGGAAACTATGAAAACAGAATGCGAGTGATAACAGAGTGGTTAGTATCATGGATAGTACAGGGCAAAAGTACATTTGTATACCATTCCTAAATTCCACTGAAAATTAAAGATAACAGTGGGATGGACTTTATTTCACTCTACTCCCTCTCATTCCTTTTGTTTGGAGCCAGGAACCAGGTCTGTGGGCTGTGTCCTGCAGTCTCCTGCCTTGTGGGCAGGTGACGTCCCAGGGCCACCCGCCGTCGGGCTTCCTGAGGCTGTCCATGGTGCTGAAGGCAGGGGCCGAGCCGGGCCGGTGGGAGCCCCGCTAAAGCACCTACAATAGGACAAAGACCTACAGAAAACAACGCTATGTCTTGTCCGCTTTCTGGGAAATAGGGAGAAAAAAAAAAAAAAAAAAAAAAAAAAAAAAAGAAGTCTAATGCAAAACTAGAACAGTCAAATGTAAATGTAATAATAATAATAATAATAAAATAGCCCTCACTTTAATTACATTAGTTAAGGTAAATGTAGCAGTTGTAAAGAAATTGCTGCTCTGTAAAAACTGCCAGACGGAAAATCCAGTGTGAGTGTTTTAGCTGAATCTCTTTAGAGACACTTTTAAATAGAATTCAAATATATTAGATCCGATTGTGCATGTTCTACTCCTAGTTGGTCTAGAATTAATATAAAATCCCTGTATAAGGGAGCTCCTTTCATAAACTTTTGCCCTTTGTATAAAAATAGTCCTTCATAGATTAAAAGATGTAGGAAATGATGGTCAATATTTGAGATGCTGAAGCCACAACTGAAACGAGAACCTACTTGTTTACAATACACCTACAGGTTCTATATAGAAAAACAATGAAATATTCTAGATGTGAATTATTCCGGATGCATATTTACACTTCAATCTTTTTAGTGTTTTTTGTTTGATTTATTGTTTTTGAAAAAGGCATCTAACTAGGAAGTAGAGCACTCTGAAGAGAGTATGTTTGTTTCATTGTATCTGCCTATGCAAGCCTTTCCTTGTAGGATAACTCTACATTATTTCTGTATTTAGTTACAACTTCAGAAAGTTTCACCATTAGACTAGCAGAAAGTAAACCTGAAAAACATTGAGCCCTTATTTGAAATGGGAGATGACACAATGTGGGGAAAAAAAAAAAAAAAGAAAAAAAAGAAAAAAAAGATTAGTAGTGATATTTTACATGGTAGTTACTACCTGTGTTATTTGTGAACTCACTGGCGCAGGGACTCGGTATCTAACAAGCTCGACTAGTGACTGCTCAAGGGCTCCAAGATGTAGATTATGAGAAACGCTAAGAAATAATTTTACATTATGATGGTGATCAATAAATCTACCTGCTGGGCCTGTTTGTGGGTGCCCTGGGGAAATCCTTCAGTATTTCTGAAACCTCCGAAAAGGGACTATGTTCCGAGTTAAAAGTCTACTCTTGGTATAGTCTTGGTATAGACCATGAGCGCATGCTGGTTTTGGTGGAAGGTCCCTTCAGCTGCGTAGGAGTGTTTCTTCCTCACTGCTCTGAATCCTTCCCATACGACAGAACCCCCCTGCCCGTGGGACCGCCACCGTGCGAGGAGCACCCTTGTGCCCTGCCCGGCTCCGCACGGGCTGGCCAGGAGAGGGGCTTCGGCGGGGCGGGCTGCCCTGCAGGGACCGCGGTCCTCCTCCCCGCCGTCTTCTGCCCCCAGAGCATCTCCGGCTTGGGCAAAGCCGCGCTTGGTGGGGGTTGGTTTGGCTGGTCGGCGGGTCACCGCCGCTCACCCCCGTCCCCGGGCTTCGTGCTCCGTTTGGGGAACAGAGGGGGTTGTTCAGTCGGCATCCCCGCCGCCGACCCCTCCCCATCCTCCGCCGTGCCCTGGCTGCGGGTAGCAGAGCCGGGCGGCGACCAGGGAGGGTGAGGGAAGGTGTCGGGGGACGCAGGGCGGCAGGGAACCGCTGCGAAGGTGTCGGAGATAGTGCGAGGGAGCTGGCTTGAAGGTGTGCGTGTGTGCGAGGGTGTCTGGGGGGGCACCCCGGAGAGCTAAGAGGGAGCAGCAGCTGCCGGTGGGGGATCCGCTAGGAACTCGTCGTTGCCCACAAGAAAAAGGCGTCAACGACACCCCCCGCCCCTCGGTCCTTTTTCTTTATTCTCCTGCCTTTCTCCCGTCCTTCCTCCACGCCCTTTACCCTCGCCGCCCCTCGGCTCGGGAGGACAAAAAAGCTCCAGGGGTGCGTGTGTGTGCGGTGTGTGTGTGCTTGTGCGTGTGTAGGGAGGCTGGAGTGGGGTGGGACTGAAGAGCTGTGATTACAGCTCTCCCAGGAGAAGGAGATTGCTCTCTCCAGATGCTGATTTCCGAAGCACTTGGCAATCATCAGGCGGGAGCCTGCAAGAGGCGGCGGCGGTAGCCGCCCGGAGCCGCTCCGATGGCAGCGGCGGGCGAGCGGGCGGCGGCAGCGCGGGGCTGAGAGGGTGCAACCGGGGCGGGGGAAGACGAAGCCCCCGGCCCGAGCGGGGTTCCGCGGAGCGCTGCTCTGCCCCGAGCCCGCCTCGCTCCGCGCCCCTCCGCCCGCAGCCGCCGGGGCAAGGCGGCGGGGCGCCCATGCGGTGACCCCCGGCGGCAGTGCAGCTCCCGGGGGTTCGCGGGGCGGGGGTGCTCCCCCCCTGCAGCCACCCCTCGTCCCGGAGGGAAAGAGGAAGGCTCTCGCTCGCCCGCTGCCCCCGGGGATGGGTCCCCGCCGGGGCTGAGCGCCCCGCCGCCCGCCCCCCTGCCCGTCGCGGGCGCGCCAGCGAGCTGCCATGGCAGCTGCCATCGCCAGCGGCTTGATCCGCCAGAAGCGGCAGGCGAGGGAGCAGCACTGGGACCGGCCCTCGGCCAGCAGGAGGCGGAACAGCCCCAGCAAGAACCGCGGGCTCTGCAACGGCAACCTGGTGGACATTTTCTCCAAGGTCCGCATCTTCGGGCTCAAGAAGCGGAGGTTGCGGCGCCAAGGTGCGTCCCTGGGGCCGGGAGCAGCCGGGAGGCGGGCGGGAGGGGGCTACCTGTGGCCACAAACTTCCCGGGCGAGGGGAGCCCCTCCCCGGCTCCGGCTGCCCCCTCCCGGGGCTTCCTTTCATCCGCGGGTTTGGGCTCCGGCCGCGGGAGCCGGGGCTCTGGGGGTCTCCTTGGGCGAGGTGGCCTCGTGCGGCGAGTCGCCTTACCCGCCTTACCCCACCCGCATCACAGCATCTCCCTTTCTCCCTTTCATTTTTGTTTTATTTATTTATTTATTTATTTATCTATTTATTTATTTATTTTGTTGTGGTTGTAAGGACGAATAGTAAACGGCGTGTAAGCCTTCCAAGTGTCCAGTGTCTGGGAAGGCAATTCGAGGGAGCCGTCACTGAGTCCTTTTGTTAAACTGCTTGAGTGGTTTTGCCATGCAGCCCGTAACGGTGCCCACTCCAGCTGCCCTGAGCAGCAGGAAACGGTAACTTCTGAATTACGAAAGTAAGAAATATGTCATGGTTGGTAGCCTTGGGAGCCCATGTTTGCACCCCCCCTCTGTGTGTCTGCCTTCCCAGTGCTTTTCCAAGTTAGGGCCTCTGAGTAGAGATGAGGAAGTTTGGCAGACAGTCCTGGGTAGATCGCAAGCCCAAGACGTCTAAAACTGGTACCACGGGGACTGCATTTTATCACTACTTTGTGTCTGGACACTAGATATAAAAGGAGTTAAGAGATAACATGACTTCCGTAGTTGTTATTTTGTGATACTCAATATTCAACAGTGTTCAGAACTTGTGATGACTTATTTTGTACTCATTCTCAGGATCAAGTAGTTTTAAAACAAAAGAATTGTATCATGAAAAGTGGCAATCTTAAGTATAACTCAAAACATGGATAATACCAGTCAATGATGAAATGCAAGCTATACTGTTACACTAGAGAATGCCACCATGTGTTGTAGTTCGGTATGTTCGATATATACTATATCTTCTATTTAAGCTAGCTTGGAAGGTAATTTTAAGAAGCACAATTAATGATCTGCCCTAATCAATCTCTCTCTCTCTCTCTCTCTTTTTTTTTTTTTTTTTCTTATTTTCTTCTTATTTTCTTATTTTCTTATTATTTTCTTATTTCTTATTTTCTTATTATTTTCATATTTGAAATATCATACATTGTCAGAATAAATCCAATTTTATTTTTACATGACTCTATTACTATAAGAATTATTTCTTGTAAGTTCTGATGTAAGCTAAATCTTGCCATTTTTAGATAGTAAAGCGATACTGGGAACATGAGTTATCACTCTCCCTGCAAGTCAGTGGTAAATTCTATGCAGGCTTATTTTTAGGCAGTCTGCATATGAGAGAAAATTAGACTTCATAAGAAGACTAGAGTATTTGGTTTATAATGGTGGGTTTATGCATGTGATGTTTGTGCATGAGAACAAGTTTAGGAGGATTTCCTAACTGAACAATTGTTTTGAACCACCTGTTCAGTCGTAGTTGGGGGAGAGCTCTGCATTTGACTATACTACAGTTTGAGGATGTGATGACTGCCTCTCAGCATGGAAATGCAAACATTTGCTTAGGTAGGATGAAGCTTAAAAGGGACTTCCAAACTCATTTTTTTTTTTTTTTTTTTTTTTTTCACTCATTCCTTTTTCGTAAGATACTTTGTATCACACTTGAATAAGGGAATTGGATTAGTATATATCTTACCTGTAACACATGCCACTCATACAGATGATTTCTAAAAGAATGATTGGAATATGGGCTGTTCACTTGTAAAGTCTGTAGCATCAAGCCTTATTTCCTCTAAGAATCATTCAAATGGAGTTATGGTAAAGTTCATTTATTTATGTTAAGGTCTTGGAATTACTGTTCGTCCAATAATTCCTTCTGAAAAAATACTATTTTTCATTTTACCATGTATGAACTTTACTTTTCATGATACGTAGAGTGATATTTGGAGTACCTGTAGATTCAAAGTTGTATGCTATTAGGAGGGAAGCTGAAGAAACAATTAAACAAGTTGATTGCTTTAAATGTGCAATTCATATAGAAATTAATTTTTATGTGAGTCACTTTTTAGTTTATATAACCAGAGTTAGTTTACCTAACTAGAGTTAAATGATTGCTGAATTCTTCACTGAAATTTATTGTCAAACCCATCCGAATAAGTCTTTGCCAAGCAAAACAGGATGCATTTCAAAACATCTGTTGTCAGAAAGGCACTATGGAATTCTGACAAATAAATCTCATGTAGATGATATACAGAGTGCCATGAGAACATTGTGAAAAATGAGATAACCGAGATGTGACAAACAATCTGTAGCTTCTTCATGCAATTCAATGGAAGTGTAGAAGTATATATAAAATATCTTTAACATATATCAGTAAAAGCTAGACTCATGGAATTAAAAGTGTTTTGCTTTGTAAAGTACTTCCATATAAAAAATAAATGTCTTCCCATCTTTGAAATAGGTGACCAAACCTAGATATGCTGCTTTTTAAATTCAAAATATGCTTTTTCTCTTGTATAGACATATGTACGTGATAAATAAATGCTTATACACGATGTATGCACACTTACCAAGATGTTAGCAAACTTTTGAAAATATTCTTTATTTCTAAACTCTTCTTTAAAAATGCTTGATAATATTCTTGCTGGGTGGAATTTATTTGTATACAAATCAAGTTATTATAAATATATAACACAATAATATCATATGCATACCTAATTGAATATGATATTTTTCTGTTGTGACTAATTTTCTGTGCATAGTTCTTTTAGAAATATGTTTTGTAAGACTAAAACTTAGAAAGGGTAGCATTAAAGAGAGGTCCAGGAGCTCACTCAGGGTAAAGGGTAGTATTTTTGTTTGCTTATACACTGGCTCCAGTGATAGATGCAGTGGGAATTGTAAACAGCTTTTCTA
This sequence comes from Nettapus auritus, assembly GCA_011076525.1. Lineage (NCBI taxonomy): Eukaryota > Metazoa > Chordata > Aves > Anseriformes > Anatidae > Nettapus > Nettapus auritus. The sequence goes on from CM021765.1 coordinate 148,860,134, forward strand.
AAACTTGGTTAATGAATTAGACTGGTAATCAAAGTGATTTCTGTGAAAAACTTGTCTGGTAAGCTACTGAATAGATGAAACCACTTTCATTCACCAGACAGCTTGGGTTCATATTGTTTAATATTATGATATTCCAAATTTATCTCATCTTCACTTTATTCTTCTTGTCATCTGCAGAAGAAATTGCTGCCGTTAATTGTCAGGTAGCCATGAAGCCAAGATCTTGCCTGATATTGATGCCAGACATCAATTAATTATAAATCGTCCTCTTCTTCTGGATTAGAGATTGTTCAATTTTAATTGTTTCCCAATTTATGTTAATATAATCACAAATGGAAAGCCTGACAGACAAGATTTTAGGTTGTTATGGGAAATAACCTAATATAACCTGGGACTATCCAACAACAGGAAGAAAATAAAAGCCAGTACTTTGCCTCATGCACCTACAGTGTACAGAGATTAAAAACGTATGATTATCACTAAGTGCAAATTCTAAATTTTTAGTGTATATTTTCATCTTCAAATGTAGCTTCTTTGCTAATCTGAACAGTCGTCATTTGTTTAATTAAATCTCTTGAGGTTATTTTACTGGAAAATATGCAACGTTTAAATGTATTAAAAACCAAGTGTAATGTTTAGTGTTTCTCTGTGTTAACCACATTTAGAGTTCTAAATTTATACATACAGTGTATAAATTCTGGAATGACATGGCCTCTGATTTTGAATATAAATATTTATGAGAAAGAGAAACCCAGAGAACATGTTCAGAAAATGCACTGATTAGATTTTATTGCATCCACAAAGGTAATTTAATTCTCCAAAGAAAGCATTTTTGGAAAAATCCTCAGAATATCAACTAATGTTTTGAGGCATATGTGGGAGTGGTCCATAATTTCAGATGTAGATAATTCCCCATAGACATAATGCCTGAAGTAGTTTTTAGTTTTCTATACATGTAGAATAATATCAATGGAATGTATGTGGACATGCCTCATTTCCAGAAACTTAAGAACCTGCATAGAATTCCAATCTGTTAACTCCAATCTTTGGATGATCTGGCTTGTTTAAAGTTTCCTTTGACCATAACCTGTAGCTGCAGTCCTGTGTGACTGTCTCTGAAGTTAATTATTCTTAACAGCTCAGTAAAGCCCACAGTTTCTGCATTGTCTAAGTGTAAAACCTAGAAAATGCAGGTGTTGCTGGTTATTTAACTAGTGTTGCTTATTCTTAAATATTTTTCTTCTAATGAAATTGGTTAACCCACAATCCTTTTGGAACTAATGACCTAGTCTTAACAGTGTATATAAAAGAATCATTTTAAAAAATATTTTCTTTTTCTTCTTTCTGCTAATCTATTTGAGGGATTGAATGCTTGTCACTAATTGAAAATGTATAAATACTCTCTTTCTTATGTAAAATATTATAAGAATATTTAAAATTTATTTTAAAATGTGTTGTCTGCTAGACAGAGTGTCAAGATTTCTTTTCCATTCATTCAATATTTCATATAGTCTTTCATATATGTTCTTGCTAACAGAGGCTTTAAAAAGAAATATAATAATGGCTGGACTGTAATTGTCTTTTACTGGATTGGTATTAGTAGCTCTAAAAGTGATGAATGAGAGGAAATTGGGAAAGAGAACTTTTAAATGGTAACATAATTTTAGGGACCATTGATTTTTAAGAATATCTCAAACATCAGTGAATGAATTTTGTGGGCCTTTAACCTACATGTAGTACTGTACCAGTTATTTCAAAATATTTCTTATCTTAATGTCAAGCGAATAGAAAAACTTAACTATAAACATAGTATATCTTAAAATATTATGCTGAAAGTAGAAATCAGGTAATTTCAGAGAGCCATTTTAATGTATGTTTTCTAAACATTCTGTTTGGTAGTAGTTGCACATTAAGATTTCTTCGAAATCATAGTTGTTTTGGCTTGAATTCTTTGCTTGTTTCATCTGTAAAGTACTGTGTATTTTTTATATTTTTTTCTTCCTGATAAACATTGGTCTACATTTATTTGCCTCAGGAAATTTGCATATCTGGAGTATATGTAAAACTGGAAGAAAATAAATTTCACTTTTCCTATAAACAATCACCGTTTTTCACACTCTACACTTTGTAATTGCTGCCTTAACTTTTCATTTGCAAATTAGGTCTTTATTCTTGTGTGATCATCTTGCTGGATCTCCAAAGTTCAGGCAATTTTATTCCACACATAGTGTTCTTTTTTTTTTTTTTTTTTTTTTTTAAATGTGCATCAGGTATTGTACCTATTAAACTTATTAGAAATAATTTATCTGGTTAATTGGTATACCAAGGGAGATTTCAGTACATGGAATTTTTTGTTTCATGGTAATATACTTAATATACTGGTAGAAACATTATAGGTGAGTTCAGTTTTTTGTGAAGTATTTAAAGACTTTTAAAAATATATAATCTATTAGTGCCACTGATCTATTAGTGGCAGTAATAAATATAAATCCAGGGCTAACAGTCTAAATGTTTACTGCAGAAAACTTTGCTGTTAAAGCCTTTTGATTTAGAGTTTAAACATAATCGAGAAACTTAAGAATGCACAGAATGGTGAGATGAGATACCCTTTTTTTCTGAACGAGTGAATAGAGGCCTGTCTTGGTTGGTTATATGTAAGCTCATTTTTACCTTTGGCAAATATTAGAGAGTTAGTAATACATAGGAAGATATACCCCAATTGCATATATTCTTACTGTGACATCAGCTTTTTCTGATACTCTTTGAAACTGGTACATTTTTGTTCTTTAGAGTTAGTGCTAATTCAGATCTTATGCTCTGCCATAATCTGAGTGGTGTGAAAATACAAGGAATAGATTATACTATATTCTATGGTAGAAAACAATGAGAAAATTAGTAAAGCCATAAGTTTCTCTATTGTGACCTAAAATCTGCAACCTGTTTTCATTGTGTTGTAGACCATAAAGTTTGTTTACATTTAGTTTTGCATTTCAGTTGCATAAATCAGAGTAACCTTGATGTGATGAAGTTTTGATCTTCCAATATATTTTTTATGGAAGTGAAAATTAGGGAACATACCCTTTCCAGGTGTTAGAATCTAGCTGCTTTTACTGCCTGCAATACATAATTGGAACAAGTTAAAGGTAGATAGAAGTCAAACTCAGAACTCAAATTCTGATTCTGTTCTAAACTATAGATGATTTTGACATATCCTGAAATATGTGACATTGCATAATAGATAAATAAATATATATTTAAAAAGGTGGGTAATTTTCACACTTCAAAGAAAAGCTAACATAAAATTGAAATAAATAAATGATAAAAGGTTGATATAAAATTTGATTGGATGTACTATGTTAAAAAACATACAGAAACATTTTTCCCCCAAGGTTTTCAGGATGTAAGGTTGTTTCAATTGCCATTTCATAAAATGGTGAACACAAACTAATAAAAATGGTATTGTATATCTTAGTAAGGTTTTCGCAGATGAAGCTAGATAAAGTTGACTGAAATGGGAAGTATATCCTTGCTCTAAGAGAAAGGATAATCTCTAGGATGTAACTAAATTAAACAATTTAATTAGATCCATAGTCTTGTTTCTAATCCCTTGCCCAGGTGTAGGCCTTTTGAAAGGCATCAGAGTTAGAGTGCTATGGATTTCCTGTAAATTGAAACAGGCTTAGAATAGCAATGGGCAGTAATCAGCATGACTAAATGATGGAATTCAGCATTTGTTTAAAACATTGTCAAGAGTTTTATTTAATGTAAGAATAATTCCATATTATGAAACACAAGAGAATAGTCTTTCTGTCTGTAGAAGTTAAAAATGAAAAAAAAAATTCTTCTAAAGTATTTAATTATCATTTACATTTCAAAGCTTTCTACATTATTTTGTAATCTTCAGGATGTAGCTAATGTGTAGCTGCTGCTGCTTTGTTACTTTAAAGCCTGGCTCCACAAAACACATATTCTTGGTTGCTATACTATTTTAAGAGTTTTATTTTTTAATTTTTATTTTTAATGCAAGTGCAAGAAAGAAAGTAATGATCTTTTTAAAATCAGCCTCTCTCTCTCTCTCTTTTTTTTTTTTTTTTTAATGGTTCATTGTGCATGTAAATCTGAATGAAATTTCATGTCCCAATGAAAAAGGACTTTTCAAGCCGCAGGGTTTTTTTGTTACTGATTTTGAAGTCACTTTGCAAACAACAGATACATTAGATTTACTTAGAAGGTTAGCGGATTTCTTCACAGTAAAGATTCTTACGGAACTATGAACTTAGAGGTAGGAGCTGCTGCCAATGTCTCCCTTAATGGAATAACACACTATAGGTATTTTTACCTGTTTTTGTGAGAATCTGTACTTCTAGAGCATTATAGATATTCATGTTCTTAATTACCAGTATAAAACTGGAGCAATAGATTCTCCACTAAATATGCCAAGCTTTTATTGTAGTGTTTTCCATAGCATGAATGAAAGCTGTCTTTGAAATATAAGCATTTGCTTCAAACTTCTGTGACCATGAGTAGTATATTTTTGGTTTACATATGTCTATATATATGTATGTGTAAAAATTACGTATCTATAATACCTATACTATGTTAGTGCTCTTTAAAAAGCGCACTGTAGTAAAATAGTGAGTACTTTACAAACAATAAGTTATTTCAGTATGATACTTACATTTTAGTTCCAGAATTTCTAACAGTGTTCTTCACATAAGAACAAACAATTTTTGTGTATGAAGTTTATTGGTAATTCATAAAGAATATTCTGTTTGCTAGAGGATAAATAAATTGAGTATTTGGGTGGGGGGAGTTATATTTGTCTTAATACATTATTTTTTTCTTTTTTTCTTTTTTTTTTGGTATTTAAGAACAGCTTTCTAATAAATTGATATGTTCATAATTGTGATGAAATAAGATTTTTTCTCGTTACTGCTTCTTGTAACTTAAACTGTGTAGTTCACAGATTATAATTCATGACTTGTACAAAATCTTGCAACATTTACTGAGCATTTAGTAATTCACACACTTAACTACCTTATGCATTGTTAATGTCCCAGATTAAACAGATGTTTCTCTAATTTTCATCTGTGTAGTTTATGTATAACTGAGACTTTAATTCCTCTACCATAATTAATGGTTTGTATCTCTTCATATGAAATTCTGATGAGTTGAAACATTTACCACTGTAATCTGTATTCCAGTTACTATGAAATAAATGAACTCTTAAACTTCATTTCTCTATTTCCTTCTTTCACTTTTTTTCATATGTAACCAGAACAAGTACACATGAAATGTGTGTATTTTTTCTCAAGAGCATTTTAAACTGTGGTATTTAAGCCAACAAAAATAAAATTGCATCAGCTATAGGATCTCATTCTGTGATATGAGAAAGAGGTTTGCATGGCAAAAAGGCTTTCCTTACTTTTAGCAAGGAAAGCCATTTTGTCCACTGCAAGCTTTGTCCTAGAGCTCTGGGCAGGCTTGTACCTGGAGATGTACTTATGGCATCAGTCCATTATCTTTGCTTGCCCTTAGACATGTACATGCATGATTACAGGTTGAAGACTTATATATGACTGTCTTTCCCTTTTCTTGTTTGGAGATGCACAAAAAAAAAAAAAAAAAAAAAAAAAAAGATTTCTCCTGTTATTAATTCCTTCTCATGATCTTTTCAGTTATCTTGGATAGTGACTGTGTCAAGAAACAGGACTAACTATAAGATAGCATAGGGTATGTTAGTGATTTTTGTAGAGATTACTGTCCCTGGGATAGAGAAATAGAGAGAGAAGTATCCCTGCTGATGCTGGTAGTCTGAAGAATTGAAAGCTTTGTTGTTTCTAATACATATTTTTTAACCTAGCTTGTATATGTTTTGAAAATAATTTGAAAATATATATGTTCCTCCTAAGGAACTAGTTTGAAAATTATTAATAGTGATATCTATCACTACATGACATCAGTGGCAGTTTTCACTACCAAGCAAGTTATTTTTTGATCCACATATTTTTAATATTCATACTCTTTATTTGAGTATCCAGTGTTTTTGTTAATCTCAAACTCCAAACACAGATGACTGATAACTCTTATTTTTTATTTTTTATATTAAAAAATGAAGACCATAGTCTTGCCTTCATTACTAGCATAATTTTTTCTCACTTAAATTAACAGTCTGGATTTTGAGAACTTTTTTTCCTTGTCTTTTTTTTTTTCCCTATGAGAATGGGTTTTTGCAGAGGTTACTTTACAGCTGAACTCTTATAGGCATTAAGTTGGTAAATCCCACTTTGTTATTGCTTCCAGTTACATTTTGTTTTTTCTAACAAAGAAAAATGAACCATCATTCTATTTCTTATGTCCATAGAATTTTGGTAGGGCAAGTGAGAGATCTGTTCCCACAGAACCTTGCTAGTGGTTGCAATATTTAAGAAGAAAGGAGATACAACTGTTTAAATTCCAGCTCTAAAGGACAGATGCTCCCTAATTGTGTACAAGTAGGAAAATTAACATTTTAGTCCTTTGTGGATGTAAATTTATTTAGCAAATTCTGTTGTGTAAGTAATGTTAAGCGATTGTGAGGATGTGATGTTGCTACTCTAAAACAGATTTTTGATGTAGCGCACATGATTCTGGAAATCTTTGAAATATAGTGCTCTATAAAAAGTATTCTTCTATGTAGGATACATCAGGTTTTCCATATAGTTAAAAACTGTTAAAATCTAAACCTGAATAATCTGGTTGTAGTTAAACTAAGTTTTAATAGCTGTATCGCTGTTGTGATGACAGAGTCACAGAATCAAGCCACTAGCCATCTCAGGGCTGCTTATCATATTCAGTACAATTCAATCAGCCAGTCATCACCCTGCTTACCAAGGTTTCATGTTGTCAGATATAATGTTTGAAATGAACCAGTAGCATAAGACACTTCTGTTGGATTATTAGGGCAGATTACTAGCTTGTTGGGTATCACCAGGCAGATCCTATTCTATGTTGTGAATAAACACTCAAAAATTTGGGGTCTGACTTAATAAAACTCTCCATTTCCTTGCAGAGTTCCAATAATAACAACTAACAAAAACAGGGTTTGAGCAGCCCCGGTGGCACAAGCATGAGGAACATAGTGAATTTGATCTTAAAAAAGAAAATGTTTATGCTTTATGCTTAAAGATTCTTAACTCTTTTTTTTTTTTTTTTTCAGTTGGCATTTGTTTTAAATATAGCAGGGGATATATCAGTATAAGAAATATAAGCCTGTGTTTTCTACTCTTTTCTAATGAGTACTGAAGTAGCATAAGGATAGAGTACAAGTAGTTGAAGTAGTTGAGAGAGGGATGCATTACTAATAAATTACCAATTTCAAATGCATTCACTGCAGTTTTGGCTAAACTTTAAGAAAAGTCAACCCTATTAAGGTGTGGGAAGGGTAAGTTAATGCATCTAATCAACCTGACCAAAGACTGTAGTATTTGTAGATTAAGTGAAGTCATAAAGAGAATGTCATTTTATTTTATTTTTTAATTATTTCTCTACTGATAATACTGTCCATCTAGGACATAACTGGGGTTGTTTGGAGTAGTTGTCTTTGAATTTAGGCTTCTTACTCATGTAAGTAGTGTGATTAACTTCAGTTCCTCACTATATTAGGGAAACCAGAAATGTTTGGAGCTTGAATCAGCATAAGGGTTTTGCTTTTTTTTAGGTATATTTGTTGCCATTAATCATACAAAGGATGACAAATACTACTATAACTAAGACCTGACATAGAGATAGTCTTTATTTTTTATTTATTAATCTATTTAATTAAACAAAACACATCTAGTTTTTGACAGTGCAACAATTTATATATGTAATAGTTTTAGTTGTTTTCCTGCTAGGTTTGTGCTATCACGTGCAAACAGGTTGGGTGTATGCTGTTTATTTTCTAAAACAGTGCAGATGTGACACCAGAGCACTAATGGCACAACTCTTACAATGAGTCCAATAGATTGTGGCATACAGAGTTCTTTTTTAGGGATATGTCATAGCTGTGTAGGAAGTGAAAAAATGTTTTTTCACTTCTGCCATAGTATCAGCAGTGTCTCACACAGTGGCTCTAATATGTCGACAGCTCAGTGAGTCCTGAATGCCTCCATTTGGTTATGGAGTTGAATTTTTATCCCTATGAAGTGTTTTTTTTTTTTGTTTTTTTTTTTTTTTCTTTCTTTAAGTAACATGAAAATCGCACAGTTTTGGACTCTACTGTCTACTGCCATGGAAACAGAGAAGTGTCTTTAGGGGACAACTATTGAAATAATAGGTTTTTTTGGTCTTGTATCTCTTGCTGAGCTTTGAGAGGACATTTTCATGATGAATTGGCCCTTGGTCAGTCTTCTGGATGCAACTGGACTTTCTGCATTTTGAGTGCATGGCTTATTATGTTTATTCTACTCTCTTTACTGGATCAGTGTTTTTTAAACAATTGTAAGGCAGTTGATTGGTGAGCTCATTTTGAATATTGTCAGTTTGTCTATTTATTTACTGGCTTCTAAGTGGCTGTTTCAGCGAAGGTGAGGAAGATTAAATTATTATTACTATTATTATTATTATTATTTAATTTTTCTCAAAGGAAGGTGAGAAGATTAAGTTAATTTTTTATAATATTATTATTATTATTTTTTTTTTTATTGGGGTCATTCAGACTCTATATGCGAAGCAAGAGAGAAATTTCCTATTTGCATTCCGACAGAATAAGGAGAAATATGAATTTCTATAGCTCTGAAAGCCCTTTGCCACAAAGTTTGCATACAAACTTCAGCAGAGATGCTTTTGAAAGGAAACAGAATTGTTCTCCAAACATCCCAATATGCAGCTGCTAATTCTTGCCATTTGGAGTCATGGGGATTTATTTTGTCATCCTTCAGTGTTGTGAATGTAAGGCTGAAGAAAGGCTAGCCATGCTGTGCTGGGCTGTTGTTTACTCCTTACAGTAATATCAGACAGTGCTTAGTCTCACTTCTTGCTGGGAGCATTGAAACAGATACCATGGTGTTTATATACTGCTTATGCTTGGGTAGCTCTTTGTCTGCAAATTACATCTGAAGAGCAGTAGGAAGGAGAGAAGTTGGTCTGACTCTCCTAGCAGCAGGATGCAATTATAATATGTAGCACATGTAGATTAGTTATGATATTAGATGTTAAGATTGCTCCATACATTTGTGGCAAGTGTGTACGGTGTGGGGAATATTGCTTCAACAAGCACCTGGACTCTGGAAGAGAACGATATGACTCTCTGTGATGAAGCTGAGACCTAATTGTCCTTGGCTCAGCTGTGACAAGTATTAAATCATGGGAAAGCATACTATCTTATGCCTATACTTTGAGAGCATTCAAAACAAACAAACAAACAAAAAAAACCCCACAAACAGAGAAGTAGAGAAGTGTTTTGTGGTCTGCTTAATAGGCAGCTCCTAAGAGCAGAACATTACAGTGGACTGGAAACTGCACTGGCTGCCTAAAAGCTGTGGCTTGGAAATCGTAGTAGTAATACCAACAACTTATTAAACAAAGCTGTTCAGAACATGGCTTTACTGTCATCTGGGAAAACAAATTGACATTTAGTTTTGTAGGGTTTCACACTGGTAAATATGCTGTATTTTCTGTTTTTGTCAGGAAAGCTTTTCTAGTCAAAACCTGCTTTGATACATGCATCCTCCCTGGTGTCTAATTACCTAACGGAAAAGAATAAAATGAGTATACCTATTTTGTCCCATCTGAAAAAACATATGGTGGGTATACTGAATGGTGGGACTTACTGAAAAAGTACTGTAACATGAAGTAGTCATGCTTTAACTTTTAATTTACAAGTTCTTTAATGCCTCTTATCTGCCATGCTCTTGCAATTTAATGTATTAAAACAGAACCAAGGGGAGTAATAGTTTGTGACATACTACTTAATGGGAATTATGTAATTTTGGTCAGTGGAGCGGAGCTGGCAGTAAAGTCAGGTTCTGCTTGAAGTGGAGAGGCATTTTATAGAAGTACAGAAGGGCTAGAAAGTCACTGAAACAGCTCTGAACTACAGGTTTATCCCTGTATCCTCAGTGTATTTCACTGAGTTTAATTATTTTATTATTATTATTATTATAATTTTTACAGTTTTCTGCTATTAAAACAAGTAATTGGAATTGGCTTCATTTCTCTAAAGGGAAAATAAAATACAGTCAGTTGATTCTGGGACTTTAAGGACAAAACCTGCTTATGGCCACAACCCACTTCTGTAAAGATTTTGGTAAACTAAATCAGACACTTTGAATCCATTTTCCTTGTTTCTATAGGTACAGAAGTTACATGTATCTTTCAAAACTGAAATTCTAATTTTGGCATGTGAAGCTGCAGAACTTACTCCTCATTCCATCACTGGACCTAGCAAGCAACGCTTTGAGAGTAATTACTGCACATTAGAAGTAACCCTGGCAGAAATATATGCATGAACAGATTTTTAATAACAACAACAACAAAAAAAATGCATTTAGCACTTCAGAAAAAGAGCCCATTTATGTGCATTAATTTTTTATAATTCTGATGTCCTTCTGGCCTTGTCTACATTTGTAAGTTTTAACACTGTTGCTTTAACATCGGAAACTCCAGTGTTGCTAATACTCAGGAAGGTTATTACCCTGTCTATTTTGACTCCTGCACCTGACTCCTTTCTACACTACTACTGAAATGTACCAGTGAGCAATTAACTGGTAAAAAATTTGTAATACAACCTCAGTGTGGTCCACACTGCTGATTTTGTTTAATTTGCTAAGAGAGATGTAGAGAGAGCTTAGTGGTACCTTACAAAAGGTTAGACATATGGCACTGCCTAAAATCCTCTAATCACCTGGAATAGGTAGCCTTAATATTTCATCAATCTTTCAATTTCCAGCCTTATTTTCTTCCCTGATTTCTTGTTTCCAAACATATCTGACTGATAAAGAAAGCATACAGTACTTCGTTACTGATGATCCTTAGTAGATGCATGCTGTCTGTGTTAGAATGTCATATGCGGGGAACTGGAAGAGTGGATAGATGCTGGTACAAGTTGAAGATGTGAAATACATTGGAAGAATGGCTCTGGGGTGGCAGCCTTTCTGGCTGGTCCTGGGCTTGGAAGTCATGACAACTACACAAGATGTTGTAAATGACAGTAAAAGCTGTACTCTGCTTTATGTATTTTCTGTAATTCATATATCATAAAAGGAAGGTTATATTATTTGAACTTTGGGGAGTTGGAGGGGAAAAATAATATTTTGGGGAATGCTTGTATTCTTTTTGAGAAGCCAGGATGACCTTAGTACTAATTCTATGAACTAGCAGATTTAGAGGAATGATTACAAGAAATACATCTTTTCCAGTAACCCTGCAGATACAAGATCATTCATTTCACAGTTGCAAAAGAAGAACAGAAATATTTTCTGAAGCAATAAAAGACAGAGATAATTTTGTTTTTCTAAAGGATAAAATCAACTGAGCAAATACTTGTCTTTCTACACATTACAGTTGAATCAAACGTATGTCTGCTTTTAAGTTCACTTTCATTTTGAATATACTGAAAGATATCTATGAATTCATTAAACTGCTGTGGCCTATTGCAAATAAATTTGGAGGTTTTCATTTGAATTGTGGGTTTTTTGTTTGTTTGTTTGTTTTTGTTAGTTTTAAAGTGTCGGTGATCAAACTATTCATATGTTTCATAAATAATTTGTTTTTATTTAAAATACAATTTAAATTATTCTCTTGGTAGAAGTTTTATTGGATGCATACTAAAATGAGCTATGCTTCGTATTCTGATAGATTTCAATACATTCTATTAGTTATCTAGCATAAATTCTTAGAGAACTTGTACTACCAGACATAAACAAGCTTGCAAACCTTTGAATGTTGAAGTACAGCAACATACTAAGCTTAACTTCAAGAACTGTGTAGATTCAAATGTCCAATCATTGTTCCAGTCTTCTTAAGGAAGCAGAGATAATTATGGTATGCGGTTTAGCAAAATGAGTTAAGAGTATGTTTTAATAAATTAAATAGCATAATTTATCAAAGATTTATTTTCATCAACTCTACTGAACATAAATTTTGTAATGGTTTCTGCCACTTTGTGTTTTTACATAATTATAATGGAGTGAGTACAGTGATCAGTGGGCTTCACCTTTGCTGGAGAGGGTTGAACAGTGCACCTGTGTGTGTGTGTAAAATCTGAGATTTTCTATTTCTGTTGAAGCAGGAGTGAAGCTTTGCCGTAATGTATAAGAGACTCTTTAGAAACTCTGAGTAATTAATTTTGCGACTTGTTCAAAGGACCTTTAGTTGCATTTGGTTTTATTCTTTATGCCTGCAACTATAATTGCTTATTTTTTTAGGACTGTATATCATCAGGGAAGGAGAAGAGAATTAACCAAATATTTTAGGGTAAACAAGTAAAGTAAAATTTTCAGGTGTCTACAGAAGTCCTTCTGAGACTGATAGTGTTTGTTGGACTGATGTTTTGTTTTTACCCGAAACTATTTTACTCTCCCATCGGGCTTGGACAAATTCCAAATTTCCATCAGAAAAAGATTGCTTTGTTAAAAACTTTTTGTTGGAAAAGTGTCTTGAGGCTGGAGAGTTTTTCGTTGAATCCCAGGATGTAACAAACAGCTCTGTGGTTAGAGCACTTTCCTAATATAGAGAAGTTTCAAATTTGATTTCCTTTTCTTATTGATTCACTTGTTGGACAAAAAGAATTTAAACTGTATCTCCAGTGAAAATACGGATTGACAGACTTCTGGTTATTCTTGTGTGAGTAACTCTGGTATTGTTTTTCTCTTCCTTTTAATGAGTCTTTAAGAAAGTTTTTTTTTTTTTTTTTTCTGTTTTTGTTGTTGTTGTTGTTTTGTTTTGTTTTGTTTGTTTGTTTGTTTTGTTTTTCCTGAAAAAAAAAAAATCAAGATAGCTCTAAAGCTTTTCCAAAATATTTTGCAGTAACTAGATACTAGGTTACTGATATTTTTATTGTACTGATATTACAGGACATTATCAGAGAGTGTATGGTGGTATGGAGGGATGGTCGCTGTAGGACACTATTTTTTCTGGGATATTTGGATTCCATTGATGTTCCAGTACGCTTTTGAACCCAACAGTTGAGTTTCTTTAGGCTTTTGGAAAGAGATTCATCCGATCAAATGCAAATGCTGACTGTGTAGACATCAAGACTTGACGAACTTGAGAGAATTGACCAAGACTTGAAAGTTCATATTTTGGCTGTCATGCAGTTAATGATAGAGACATTTATTTTTAGGATGACATCCTGAAGCAGATGGCTCCTCTGGCTGTGGAGGAAGAGAGGCTGTGAGAGCTTGGGAGATGCATATTCTAGAAGTCATAATGACTCTTATTCCAGAGTCCTACTTTGGAGTAGATTGCTTCTGGTTTCTGAGAAACTGCATGGTAGGCCTGAGGAGAGCTGAGACCTCTGAAAGTACTGCAAAACCAAGCTGTCTACATCTTCAAAACATTCTCCTGTTCCTGGACTGACAGCAGACTCCCTGGTGGAGTGTGAGCCTGAACTATTGGGGAGACTTTCTTTGCATTGCAGTGGCAGCTAAGCTTTCTAGTCCCCACGTCTGTGAAGCTGAGGAGAAAAAAAAAAAAAAAAAAAAAAAAACGATTCTTATCTCAAAGAGAAGCTTGGTTTCTAAAGAAAAAAAGGGTCTTTTATGGTGGAAAAATTGTCTTAATTTTAGCTCATATCACTAATATTTATCTTTTACATATCTGGAGTTCAGATACTTCTGTGGAAGAAACTTGAAGCATTTACTGATATTTAGTTATTTAAGAGATTTTGAGAACTTCAACATTTTAGACTTCTACTTGTATCCCAACACTATATAAGGTAATCTTCATACTGATTTCCAATTTAGTCCAGCTATACATGTCAGGATTTTTAGAGAAGTCTTAGATCTATTAACAATTCTCAAACACTGCCATTAAAATACTTCATAAGATTTCAAAGGGTATAATTTCATTTATACATTATTTATTCCAAACTACATATATCCAGTAGTTAGCATGAATTGTCCAAAATATAATTTTTAATTAGTTTATTTTATTTGGAATTGTCTGGAAACTGTTGACAAGGGTGTCTTTTATTGTCTTTCCAGTTGCATTCATCACTAGATATTAAAGCACTGGGAAAAGATTTTATAAGCTGTCATTCTGCTACACAGCTAGAAGGCTTCTGATAAGTGATGTTTATTTTTGCTGACATCCATTTATTTTATTAACAGTGGCAAGTCTTTTCCCCTTGCTTTCACTCCCACACTTTAAATTGCTCTATTAAAAACCTTCCTCCTGCCTTTACAGTGGGATTAACACTGTTATATGATACAAATAAACACATTCAATTTAATGGAAAATCAGGGTAGTAACTGGCCTCTGACATGCCACAATAGTGGTTTCTGTATATCCAGTAGTTAATTGTAGCTTTTCCAGTGATTGAACACCCTTTTTTTACAACCTGATGGGGGCTTCTGCATCCTTGACTAAAATGCAGAAAACCTCATTTTCATTGCTGCTTTGGAAAATGCATCCATCCTCTTAGTGCTTTATTGTCTATCAAGCGAGGGTGATGCTGATCTCCTGTGTTTAGGATTTTCCTAGGAATCTGCTGGCAGCTGGGCATTTTTACTGTGACTGCAGTATCAGGCCAGTGCTCATTCTCAGAACATGCTTTGGATTAGTCCAATCCCCCACAAAGTGGATCCACTTCCATTCCTCTCCTGACCAAGACTTCTGGGCTTGGTGAACAGGAATATCTGTCATATCCTGACATCTGGGCTTGGTGAACAGGGCCACCCTCACTTTCTTCATGCTGCTGGAGTCCCAGCATAAAGAAATAATAATTTCAATGCATAATTGTACAGTCTTTAAAATATTTATTTAAAAATACTCAAAACTAATCATATTCTAATAATAAAAGAAATACAAACTAGAAATGCCAAGGCAACTTGTGCTGCAATTTTGACAAGAAATCAAAAACTTTGTTCTCTCTTTTCATTAGAGCTGGACTTCCAGAGATTTCCGGAAGCAGCTGAGGAGTTTCAAGAGAGGGCACTTACTGTGCATGAGTACATGACACTTTCTGAATGGAGAGGATGTAGATTCTGCTTTTAGGAGAATTTGAGTCTTGCAGTAGCTTCCATGATGTATCTATATTTTAGAATAGGGCATATCACTATAAGTTCTCTAGGTTTTAGATACTTTCATATATATTAGAACTGCTCTGGTATATTAAGCCAGAAGCCAAAGAATTGATCTCATTAGCTCAGGTGGTAAGGATTTTTGTTTTTCTTCATGTTAGATGGGATAGATAGGACTAGGCTATTTTTAAAGATACATCACTTCTTCCTGATTCTAAAACGCAGAATTTATAACAAAAAAAGACTTCAAAGACAAACTAGTTTAACCATGTTGCTCATTGTAGAACAAAGAAGAGAACTTAGAAGCATTCTGTAGTAAGGCTTTTGTTTTCAGGTAGACATTTCCAATTTCTATTATCTTTTTTCAGTTTTGAAGTAACTCTTTATTTCAGGTTGTCAGACAATTTAATTAAAAAAAAAATAATATTACACAACTTTAAAATTAAATATTTGCTCTTTGAATTAAATATTTATTATGTTGTGAAATTAAATTATTTAAATTCTTTGACTTTCTAATTTTTTTGTTTCTTTTGGTGTGACCCTTTTCTTTTTGTTGTTATGTTATTTTGTTTTGTTATGTACTGGAGAAGTTATACAGCATTTTTCATTTTGGTCTAATAGAGATAAATGGAAAAGCTTTTACTTTGTTCTTTATTACTTTTTGTATCCATTTTTTTTCTCTTTAATTTCAGTAAAAAAAAAAAAACAAAACAAAACAAACAAAAAAAAACATGTGGCTCTTTGTTTTAATTACAATGGCTAGTTGTCCTACTTCAGTCATTTTCTTGTGATTTGAAGTCTCAGATACAAGTCTTTTTCCTGTTGCAAATACAGTGGGTTACACCACTGTTCCCTTACTCGCATTATCTAACTTTAGACTTCTGTCTTTAGCATTGGGTTCTCTGAATAGTTTATGACTTTTCAGAGAGGGAGTCAATGCACTCATCATAGAAACCTAAATTCATATGGTATAAAAAGTTTCTAGTCATATGGTGTTTCTGAACTGTGTGTCAGTCCTGTGCAATGCAAGTTGCTAGTAATTCTCTACTTCATTGTTATCAGGAGGCAGTAACTTTGAAAAGGGGAAGGGGAAGGGGAAGGGGAAGGGGAAGGGGAAGAAGGAGGGGGAGGGGGAAGGGGAGGAAGGGAAGGCAAGGGACAATAAAAATAATAATAATAAAAAACTCTTTTGTTTTGGTAATACAGTGGGCAAAGGCTCTATGCTTTAGACAGGGAATGGCCCCAATCTTCAGGCTTTATTTTGAAATCAGAGTAATTGCTCAGCTGCTTTCCAGAGTTCTGCACTTCCTTTGCTGTGTTACTATGTTCTGTAGAAACAGCTGAAGTGATACTTTGATTACAAAGTGGCAGAATCTAGTCTGTCCACAGAAAAATGCACTAAAAAATCCTTCTGTAAGTTCTGTAGCACTCCACAGCTGCAGCGTAAAAGCAGATGGGGAGTGGAGAAAGAAGGGAGGGTGCTTGCTGCACCAGGGACTGGCTGTTGCCATCGTGTCACCAGAAGCATGACAGCATATTAGTCAGGGTGATAAGAGCTTTTAACTTCTCTTTCCGCTTTCCTGCTCTTCCTTCTCTAGTAAATCTTTAGCACACAGCTAAAAATAATTTATTAGAAAAATCAAGTCTAGCCTGCTTGACAGAGACACTTACATGGATTTTAATGAAGAACTTAATAAAGCATAATCAAGGCTCATGTATGCCCTTCCTGTCTGTGTGTAGAAAAGGGAATTTGTCTCGTGTGTTAAATTTGAACAAGATTTATGACAGAGATTTCTGCAGTTATTTGTGTATAGAAATAGAGAACTACCTTGAAGGCCTCTGAAAAACAAAACAAAGATTTCATATACCATGTACGCTTTGTTGGAGAGGTAGCAAATATTTTTTTTAGACAGTTTTATGAATTAGAGGTATCCTTTGTTATTTTTTTCTGATTACACTGAGGAGGAGAAGTTTTATTTTACATTATAAGAAAAAATAGAAGTGTTGGGTATTTCATGCTATGTTATATTGTTGACGAGGTACATGTAAATACATAGATGAGATGTAGTGTGATACTAAACTTTATTGGGTTTCACCTGCAGTAATATAAATGAAGCACCAGAAGCATCTGCAGTTAAGGTACAATGGAATAACCCCCAGGCACCTCATCAAACTGTCCAAGTGAGCATGAATGTTAGAAAAGGAAAATAGGGCAGGCAGGGAATTTTAACACCTCACTGTGTCAGCATGGGGTTTTGAAGTTAGTGTGGCTGTGCATTAGTGTGCTGATGAGACTGCAGGTGAGAGGGTGTCAGCCATACTCAGTGCTGCTGGTGGGGCCTGGGGATGGCTTCCTGCACTGGGCTCCCAGCAGGGAGAGCAAGCCTTGCTCTCACGTTGGAAAGCTTAGGTGCCAGATGTAAAACCAAAGAAAGCTGAGGGAAACATTTAGTTGAAGGCTGTCATTTAGACATCCTTACAGTGTCAAATTTTCACCAGTCGTTACAGCTGGTCAGTGATATCCACCAATACTGGTGCTATCACTGGAGTGTCAGCAGGCATGGACAAAAATTGCTGTGGAAATCCCTGGGGGGGGGGGATTTCCTGCTTTTCAATCTCTAATCTTTCAGCTTCAAATAACATTTAAGTTGTCACTATAACAAATGTTCAGGATACATAAGAGATTTAAAAAGAGTTTAATATTACTATTCAGAAAAGGGTCTAATTTGTTCTTTCTAAGCATATCTGTTCACCCTTCTGAGTACTGTCTGGCACAGTAGCTTCTCAGTCTTTGCTGGAATTAACAGGATATTGCTGTAGTACAAATAAATGAATCAAGAGAATAAAATTGTTCTTGATTTCTGTTTAAAACATGCTAGTTGAATATGTGTGTTCTGTAAAGGAGTTTATAGGACAAGCTTCTAAGTAAAGAGTGGAATGGAAAACCTGTAGTGAGAAACATCAACAGCTGCCAGATTAGGGTGCTAAAAAAACTAAATTTAACTGTGCCCATATGGTAGCATTTTTATAGTGTAGGTGGGTCTCCTGACACAAAATAAGAACCTGAGAGGGTCTATTTGGGTTATACCATAAGTCCAGTTCAAAGAGAATAGCCTGGGACTGGAGTTGTCCTAGGGAGCAAAGGCCCATCCAAAGACTTGAGAACTTCAGTGTCTCTAGGAGATGAACAGGGCTAAATACTGCATGATACATGTTTTTGGATAGACAAGTAGGCTCTCCTGCATTTAATTCATTTGATGCATTTTTGACCTTTCATTTAGAAATGAGGGAAAATATGCCTTGAGCTGCCCATTTCTCCCTATTACTATGATGGAGATCAGAATAAATAGTTCAGACACTTGTTTTGTCTTTGGAAGACACCAGCTACAAGTCATGGAATTTGCTTTGTTTAGTACCTTCCTACATGTAATTGGTCATCCATAATTAAGAGACTTGATGTCAACCTTGACAGTTAATGGCTGGTATAACTTTGACCAAGAAGACACTGAAGGGGGAACCATCTTCATGGAAGTGTTGTGGCTCAGAAGACTTGAGAAATATAGTGGTTTTTTTGTTTGTTTGTTTGTTTGTTTGTTTTTTCTTCTTTTTTTTTTTCCTTTTTTTTTTTTTTTTTTTCCCAGTTGTATATTACACCTCTCAGAAGAATATATACATTTATAACTGCCATGCGTCTCTGAGAGACTCATTCTGAGTCACTGCTCTACAAAATGCATTGATAAGTTGCTGGTTGCTTTGTTTCTGTGTATACATCCAGAAATTACAGACTGTGTGTTATTTCCCTGGTAGCTACAAGGTGCAGTTTCTATCTCTGGTTAAATATATTGTTAGCCTAAAGATAATCTTATTGTCTCTATAAATTTCTGAAGGAAGATATATGTGAATGATGGCATATTTGTTTATTTGCTTGAATTTAAAATCATGTTTTGTTATTAAGGTTAAGATGTGGTTCGGCAACAAGAAGGAGGGTGGTCTTTTGTCCTCCTGACTGCTTAGTACATCTGGAGAGACACAGGTGGGAGAAGATGCTGGATTGGTGAATACAGCAGGTAGGAAGTGAAAGACAGGATGTAAGGAACAGGGCAAGGTGAGCCTGTACAGGTACTTGATAGACTTAAGAAAGGTACAAGTAGTAGATGAGCTCGACTGGAAGCAAAGGAAGATTGAAAAGCAGGTTATGATGTCACAGCAAGAATGCAGTACACAGGATGGGAGGTTTGTTTTAGAGCCCTTATTTTTTTTTATTCTACTCTCAGATTATGTATTCAAAAACTATTTTTTTTTTGATTCATGCTGTAATCAACTTTAGTTTTCAAGATTGAAAACCCTTTCAATGTTTTTTTGAGGTATTTTGGATCATCTATTAAAATGCTAGAGTTCTTCCAAAAACTCAGAGCTCTGAGTTCTTCCAAAACCCAACAGACCTTTGCAGTCTTTTGAGAATCTTCAGAATGGTTTCCTTTTTTGGAAGTGAACAACAAGTACCATTTCTAGTTCATGGAGCTCATGAGGTTCTGGGGTAGTCTCTACTGTCTGTCTCCACTATATCATCAAAAGACTTGGAATCAGAGGATTTACAACCTTGTTATTGAACAATCTATTTGACCTAAACTGTATCTGCTCATTTTCCAGTAGATGTTCCAAGTATAGTTCTGCTTATTTTCTGGTTAGTACCTAAATCTTATGTAGCCAGAGAACCAGAATAATCATGGTGGGACAAATGCTTGATTGTTTTTCTCTAGAAGCATCAGCTTCAAAGCATCAAAGGAGTTTGCCGCTTGTATTGATTTTATTCTTGCTAAAGTGAGGCTTGGAGCAAAAGTAGTTCAGGAGAAGCAAGGTGACAAGGTTTGTGCCAAGATCCCTCAAAAAAGGGCTTGATGAGTGATAGCCTACAGCAGTTTTCTATGATCTGTCTCGTATCAGTATCAAAATTTAGTTATTTCCTTAAAGCCAAGCTCCTGGAGTGATTTAATTTCATAAGATTATTTTCTTTATTTGCTTCTAACTTTCATGGTAGCACAGATGGGGGAAGACAAAACAAACAAACAAACAAACGAACAATAACAAAAAATCCTTGAAATCATGGCCCAAGTTAATCTTGAACTCAAAAAAAAACAAACAGGAATTACCTCCAGTCTTTACTGGAGGCACTAATTCATAATGCTGATTATAGAAGAAGTATATGTGTAATGCTGCAGTAGAAATGGAATGGGCTATGTTCTTAAAGTACAGTGGATTATTTTCTTGTCTCACTAGCTGAAGATCAGTTTTCCAAGGTGCTTCTCTTAAGACTACCAATTATGTTTAATACCATAGAGGTCTTTCTGTCTGTAGGCTGACTAGGATTCTTGTCTTTCTCACAGGGAGGTTTTTGGGGAAAACTTAATCTCAGAAAACCAAAACAGCAATGTATTTCTTTCCTTTTTGTCTTTCTATCTCTCTGCATTCTCACAACTGTACAAGCGCTTGTGCATAAAAAAAAATATAGGAAAATGTCTATTACTTCAGCAGGTCCCTTGTTAATTAAAAGTCGAAGATAACTTGTAGTTACACTGCAAAAGGTAAAGAATAACTGAAATACTTAGTATAACTTGCTATTTTCTGTTTCAAGGAGTTCTGTTTCCTATAACTCATGACATTTCTTGAGTATTAAAGGTTTCTTGCTTTTAGAGGTTTCAAAGATTAAACTGAAAATAGCAACACTGAAAAAGAACAAGGGAATGTTTTAAAAATACTAAATAATTATTAGTTGTACTGTATGTATAATGATATCAAAATTATTTCATGGAGTTTTTGTGTGAGTGAATTCCAGAGTATTCATGCTTTCCTACACAAATACTTTTTCCTAAATATTTAATGTATTTTATTAATATTAACAGTGCAAAGTTCAGCTTGCTCTGTAGGACCTGTGTAATCTTACTTTATACATTTTAAACAATAAAGAAAGCTTCTAGCCAATAGCAAGTATAGAAATGCATTTGTTCCCCTTTCACAATGGTATTATCCATTTCTCATTGGATAATCAATTATCCTTTCACCCTGACCTCATATCTCTGAAGTCCTGTTTATATCTCCGGTAATATTACTTGTTCATGAAGAGGACTAAAATGTAGCTTGCACTTAACAGGTCACATTTTGCTGGTATTTTATTACTTTGTAGACAAATATCTTTAGATAATGTTGGTGAATTATGTGGTTTGGCACTGAGGATTTATGTTAAAGCATAACAAATAACAAATAAACAAAAACATGTATAACGAAGGAAAATTTTAACTTTTTTTGAAATTTCATAGTCAGTTTACTGATCAATATTTTTTATAGTAAATTCTGTCAGATATAAGTAACAAATCCCTGTGGTTTGTACATTGTTAAACACTAAGTTAAAACTTAATTAATTTATCAAATTCCTTGGTAATACTTCATCTTATTTTGAATGATTTTCTTTTAAAGTATTAAACAAGTTTGTTTGCATTTGATCACAAGTTAATGCTTTTATTGTTTTATTAACCAGGAGTTTAAATTTGTGTACTGAACTGTCAACTTAGATGAAAAGGAACACAGAGTTGTATTGATGTTGGCTGTCTGATGGGTGTCTTTAAATATGCACTAATGTAAGCTCAGTCCACTCAACCCAACTAAAAGAGAAATAAAAACTTGTGATTTTTTGTAGTTTTATAAAGTGTTGTAATGCATCTGTTTGTGGTGGAGGCAGTAGAAACTGAGAATGCTGCACTAAAAGATGTTGGGAAACTGCTACATCTGAAACCTGGAAAGCCTTATATGTTGTTCAGTTACCAAAGAAAATTGAGGCTTTTGCTCTGCAATGAGTATGTGACATACATTGCAAATCCTAGCTATTGCTTTGTAACCAGATAAAATCTCTTTTGTGCCAGTTATTGACAGTGTAATTTATCTGTTTGCCTGCACTTTTTCGGCTAGTCAGTAGAAAAAAATATATAAAATTTCTCAGAAGTAATGCACCTTCTTTCAATATTTTGTGCTATTAGCAAGAAACTAAAAGTAAATAGAATACAGTCTGTTCTTGAGGTGCACAATTCAGCAGTGATATTATTGCATATCTAAGCAGAGGGAATATACTGCTTCATTTTATGTGCTTTTATGTATTCTGGCAAGAATTAAATGAAGTTAATAACAAGTTAAGGACCCCTGCCCTGCCACTTGGTATTATTGAAGAAGCTTCCTCTATGTAACAATAGAAAATGGAATGTTGTTCAGAATGTAATACTTAGCACTGCAAATTATCAAGCGATCCTCTTTTCACTGAACATTGCCATGATAATTTGGAATATTTTTTTCAATAGATTATTAAAGTCCTTTCCAAATTTAACTCTAAGTCAGTTTGTCAAAGAAATAGGGACTGATTTCAAATATTTCATTGCTTTGTGATGCAGCATGCAAGGAGACCAATAATCAAGATTGTAAAAATAAATGTGATGTTTAAACAGTTCACTCTAAAAATATGATATATTTAAGAAAGGGAGAATTGTATTAATTCTTTGGCAAGTTAGGTGCTGTCTGACATATATTTAGTTAAAGCTGAAAAGATCATTTATGTCCATCTTATTGTCCTTAAAATGTTTACTGACATCTTCAGAATAATATCATTCTTAAAATCTACTTATACACTGATTCAAAGGGCAACACGTTAGTCAACTTTCATACATAAATTAAATAGTAATAGAATCTGTCAAATTTTGGTGCCTTGTATTTTTTGATTATGACTAAAATAAAGTCTGTTTTTTCATGGGGCCTTTTTATGGGAGGTTTACCAAAGTGGAGCCCATTGCAAAAACCCAGTATCCATTGTTTAATGTTTTTGTTTTCAAGAAGAATGCTGAGCAATATTTTGTATGATGTTTTATTGTCAGAAGTTAGAAAGAAGAAAATACTAGGTAGAACTAAGATGTTCAAGTTTAAAAAAATGCATCCTAAAAGAAATAGTAGAAAATGTTTTTCCAAAGGCAAGATGGTTCATAAAACATGATATTTTTTGTCTTATCTAAATTAAAAATTACAATAGCAAAGCTGGTGTAAAATAGAGCTTAGGCAATAGAATTTTCTTAGTACCATTTCAAAGTAAACTTTGAGAGCATGAGTATAGCTGTGCAAAGATTATTTTTAGTGTAAGTGGAAGGTGATGCCTGTTAGGTAACAGTTAAATCCATTTAAATGTTATTAGTGATAACTGAGTAATATATCATCAGGTATTTTAGATAATGAGAAATTAGAGGCCTTTGGATTCTAATGTAATAGAAGAAACGCGGACCAACACTAGAAGACAGTATTTAGGCAGAAAATAAAATCGTACATTGCAAGATCAAAAATACTGGAAATGTACAATATAGTCCAGTAGGAAGATAAATTCAAATTATTAAATAAAGTTACTAAAATTAAACATGATCTGTCTAAAATGTTTATTTGGAAACTGTGTGTTCTCTTAACAACCTAAACATCTTCCTTTCCTGTCCTGCAAAAAATAAAATGTCTGGTAAATGAGACTGTTAATAATTATGCTATAGATGAGTCTATTAAATCCGATAACCTTGTGAATTTTAACAGATAAAAATTATCCTAGTAAGAAGTCAAGTTGCTGTAGTTCTATTGACAATCACATTTGCTCATGTAAAACCACATGGCAAGAAACAAATGTAATGTAATTAGAAATGTATTGTAAGTCCTAGAGACAAAACATCTGTGCACACAAGTGGAAGAGACCCCATTTTGCAGTTAACATAAAGATATTCCCAATACAAAGACAAAGACACCAGCACAAATGGTACGGTGCTATGCTTTCAAGAAAAGCAACCATTTTGCAGAACTCTAACATGCTTTCATAGTTTACCAAGAAATTTCATCAACTAAGTGAAAATGTTGATGACAATGACAGTGCAGACAGACAGGACTTTGTGTCCCTCTTAAATATGTTCTCCGTGCAAGGCTCCGTGAGAGATGGGTTTGTGATGTCAGGCATGAATGGACAAAAAGTAGAGTTAAAAATAAACACCAAAGTTGAGTGCTCTGCAATCATTGAGAGGACAGAAAAATAAGTGAGCATAGAGAAATCACAAAGCCACAGCATTTCAGAATAAGTACTATTATTACTTATGGGAACAGGGAATAATGGAAGCTATTGTTTTTCTGAGTTCACATTACATCATTTTCCTTTCTGTTCTGAACAAAGCAAACATTTTCTTTAAAAGATATTTTTCTTTAAAAAAAATAATTAAGCTTTAGTTGGCTGGTGTGTATTATGAGATATTGAAATAATTAACACTAGAATCAGATATGGAAAGTAAAACAAAACAAAACAAACAAACAAAAGATCAAAACATTGGAAACACTTAGTGACCAAACTGACAGGACAGTTGCAATTATAAACAAGTTGGGAGTGTGTAAGGCTTTTAAATGCAACAGCTGTATCACAAACAGTTGTGTTTAATGTTCAGAATGAAGGAACATGGGGGCTTTAGATGACCATTTAAGTTTTTATCATTGTTAAATGAAGGACTAAATTTTGCATTTCGAACTCTTCATTGGCTGGATACTTGTTTGAAGAAGCCTCCTTTTGTGATTGTGTAAGGATGAAAAGATCCTGCTTTTCTATGTGCTGGAAAACAGCACGTTTTGTACCCAAAACAAGAAGAAAGGAGTATGCTGTAGTTCTCTCTATTGACTGTACCTCTGCTCCTCAGTGTTGCTGGAATTAAAATATCAACAGTATGCTTGAAAAGACAGCTTTTTGAAACTGGGAAAAGTGTTTCAACAGGGACAGGTATACTTCAAATGAGAATCAAAAAATAAGGAAGCATTATATTACATTGGATTTGGTCCCTCCTTCAGTAGCTGAATTACCTGTTGGAAAATATTTCTAAATTACTTAGTAGTACTGACACATTTTAAAATTTTATATGATCTTCATACATTAATATTAACCATTAAGGAGTTTATGCACATATGTCCATGAAGGGCTAGAGGCTGCCTTCAGCTATGATCTAGCACATAGACTCTAATGCCTCCTGTGGTAGGCAGTTAATTTACTACATGATATAGAATGGCTTCAGCAGGAGAGACTGCAGAAATCCCAGTCCAAAACTCCACACAACAGTACTGTCAGAATTCTTTTGTGAGAAGGGGACAAGTAGTGGCCTTTTCACATCCTGGGCCTTGAGTTGTAGCTGGTAGGTGGGTGTGGAGTGGGTGAGACACGTCTGTGCTTCAGGTGGGCGCTGTGCTTCACAACTTCCCAAGAAATCTGTTCTTTGCTTTGTTTCATTGGTTGTTGTTGTTGTTGTTTGGTTGTTTTTTGTTGTTGTTGTTTTAATCCTAAAACAGGTTAGAAATGATTGTGGTTTTGTTTGTTTGTTTGTTTTTAATCCTAAAACAACCTAGAAATATTTTTGATATTTCAAATCAAGTATAACAGGAGAGAGAAGATTCTTAACAAATGCAGACTGTGTCAGAGAGAAAAAAAAAAAGTGATAGGCAAGTCACAGTGACTATTGGAGCATCAGAGAGCCAGAAAAGGTGGCTGGTTTATTCTGGACCAGCATGAGCAGTATTTTTAATACTTAACTATTCAGAAGTAAAAACTGCAGGAGGAAAATACAAATAATAAAGTGCAAGTAAAATGTGACGGACATGGAGCTATCAGTCGTTAACATGAGTTTAATGCTATGCTATATGAGCACAATTTACCTCTTAATACTGCTAAATACTCTAAACACATTTTCATGGGACTCATTGAGGAACTTGTGGCAGACTGGTAATTAACTGGTTAGTGCAGATTATTCTCCATAAGAATGAGATTAAGCCACCATTAAGCACTTGTCTGCCACCTCAAATATACTGAGGTTATTTACTCAAGAGAGGGAGTAGGTAAATAATGCCAGGCCAAAACAAACAAACAAAAAACAAAACAAAACAAACAACAACAACAAAAAGCCCTCTGGTTAAAAAAAAAAAAAAAAATACATTTTAAAATATAACTTTAGTTTTAAGACTTAGACTTTTGCACCAAAAGCAAGACAAGGAGTTTTATGTAAAATTAAAACTTCAGTGTATTCTAAGGGATTCATTTCACACAGTGTTAAAATACAGTGGGCATACCTGCCATTGTTTTGTAGCATTGTAAGTTCATCTATCTCTGAAATGAGTTTCTAATGAGTTTATAGCCTTGTTTATTTTAAATCTATAAAATTTCTGGAGATCTGCCCTGGCAGTCTTAGGAGAAAGGGTGAGGGAAGAGGAGATGCTAAAAATATTCTGTTTGTGTACAGAAAATATTTTTAATTTAAAACATCAAATGTCATAATTGTTCTAAAGCAAAAGCTGTACTCAACCTGTCAAGACTTGATGACAAAACAGTTTTTGTAGCCACTATTAGAGGGAGAAGAGAGGACAACTTAATTAAATTCTATCTTTGTTGAGGACATCAGGCTACTGACAGAGTGTGCATGCTAACTGCAATCATACCTCCTGCTGCTGCCACTGACAAGAGAAAGCAGCAATAAAAAGGGGCTGCAAGTGACTGCTCTTATGCAGGTTGCTGTGGAAGAGAGGTTTGGGAATGCGTTGTTTTGTCCATTCAGGAGAACATTTCCAAAATTTTAGAGGTGATCTCTAAACGTTACAAGCCAAAATTATTCTCTTCATGGTGGGGCACAGCATTATTGTCACACTGAACTGTTCAAAATCGGAAGTATAGTCCTAAAAGAAGATCAATAAAAACCATTAGGAGATGTTGAATTGACTTTTAATTTTGCCCCTTGGTGAAGTGGGCTTTTTTTGGGGGGAGGGGGGAGGAGGGGTCTTTTTGTTGTTTGTGTGTTTGTTCTTTTTGGCTGAAGTCAAAGTGTTTAGAATTGATTTTTTTTTTTTTTTTTTTATTTTCACCTATTTGCCTAGGTGACACAAGTAAGACTGCCACAGAACCATTAACATAAAATCAATAATAAAAAATATGAGAAATGGGAGATATTTGGTTACATCATCCATTCTCATCCTGTTAATTGTGTTTTATTATTTGGTTGCATTCTCTTGCCATTCCCTTTCTCTTTCATGTGGGAAGAAAAAGGCATGGGGAGTAAAGGGTGAGAATAACTGCTCTTCCATCTACCTGCAGCACTGTGGAGTTACAAGCATCAGGTATTGGGTGCACCTGAGGACAGACAGCAGTCAACTTTTGTTGGTATTACTTGGTATTGCTATTCGTTCCTGCTTTCTAATGCGCAATAAAAATAAATAAATAAGTGTGGTCAAGAAGGATCTGAGAAACTCATTTGCAAACTGTCTGAAGCTGAGACTGTTTCTGTAATGTTAACAAGTGACAATGGATAGATAAAATGCTGTAACAATACAGAGACCAGAGGATTTCTCTGTACTGCTTGCTGCCCAAGTATCTCAAAATTGACCTGAAAGAATCATTTATCTTTCTGCAAGTTGAAGAGATGAATTCCTTGCCTGACAAGATTGTCTGTTTCTTCTTTTAAGATATTTAATCCATTTTCAGACTATATAGAGTAGGCTTTTTGACTATTGCTTATTATGACTTGTATTGAGATTAATGAGTCATTGCATACAACCCCATCACTAAATTAGGGTTAATTTTTTCCTAAAATAAAAATAATAAAAAATAAAAACAACCATATCTTGTCAAATTCTTCCAGTATTTTGAGCACTGTTCAGCTTAAATATTTAGCTCGTCTTTTATTCTGATTTGTAGACCTGAGGTGTTATTTTAACTAAATATGACAATCAAGAACTTGTAAAAATTCTATGATTCATTTTTTTGTCAGGAATTAGTTTTAACCTTGAAGTAGAAAAGACCTTCTTAGGAGGCGGGTAAACATGGTTCTAATAATCTGTTAGAATCTGTAAGAAAAGAAAAGGTGAAAAGAAATTTGCAATTGATATGTTTTATGGGAAACAGGACCTTTTTTGTCCTTGTTTTGGTCTATAGAGACCTATGTGGCATAATCAAAATATTAATTAATATCAAGTTATTAGTAATACATTCCAGCTTTGAATGAAATATTTGAGTGAAAGAGCTGTTTTGTGACAATTTTGTTCAGTTCTATGACAACTAAAACCATTAAAACTGTGTACGAATGAGATAAAACATAACTGAGGGCCTCTTGTCTCATGTTATAATAGTTATTGTTTTGCTGTATTTGAACTTGAGTGAACAAATAAATGGGGGACTCATGCCCTTCCATATCATATGAAATCTGAAATGCTAGCTGAAACGCATAACTATTCACCAATTATTATTATTATTATTATTATTTTTCAAATATAGTTTTGGATAGTTGGTAAATTTTGGTTTAATTTTAAGTAATGCTTCTGGAGAAAACATAGACATGATTGTGTGATTTCTTGTAAGAAAGTAAATTTTGTTTGAGAATTTAAAAAATAAATAGAATAACTATAAAGAATAACTTTGAAAATAACTTCTAAATTTTGCATTGTAGTGGTAGGTGTAAACAACTGGTGATAGTGAATTGACTCTAATTGACTCTAATTGTGGGATACTTTAAGCTAAAAGCAGATTTAATTCTTGTTTGTTGGATACAGAAACAGCTTTTCAGAATATTGATATTTTTTTCCTGTAAATACTTTTTAAAGCTCTGGTTATAATATGATTTAGTTATTTTCTTTAGTCTTTTAATATACAATGTCAGTATTTATAAAGCAAGTATGTTTAAAATCGTCAATTTGGAAGTGTGTACTGAAAGAATGCGATGAAAATAATAGCACCTATGTAGGAGGAACTCACTTTTCATTTTTAAATGATGAAAATATTTTTGGTTTGCCTGATATAATTGATTAAGGCAGTACTTTCAAAGAAAATAAAATTTATTATATTTATGTGTATACATTAAATTGAGTATTGTCATATAAAGACAGAGCAACTTTTGCTAAAGTATGAATAAAGCAAAATTTTCATTTAAAAGCAAAAGAAAAGTTTTAATGCTCTTACTTGTTTATCACAAAATACTTTATTTCCATTCCTTAACAGTTTGTGTTAATATTTCTAGTAACAGTTTCTATGATATTTACAATTTAAACTTATATTTTTAATTTAGATGTGTTTATTGTTTCATATGACTTTGTATTTTCAAGAAAACCTTACCATTTTCATGAACATTTCATGGAACTCAGCTTCTGTAGAAAACTTTAAAACATTCCACTTAGAGACAATTTTGTTTATTAGTGTTTATTTTCACTTTCCCTTAGGATACTGTAAGTAACCCAGCATGATTGACTGTAATAGCAATTATATACAAATTCAAGGAGGATTTTATATTCTGGCCACAGGTTTGCATGAAAACCATTTTTGCCTTAAAATTTCATCTCTTCATTGTATTATATATCTGCCTCAAAGTCTTTGTGTTCATTACTGCAGAGCTAAGCATAAT
Source organism: Nettapus auritus (assembly GCA_011076525.1). Taxonomy (NCBI): domain Eukaryota; kingdom Metazoa; phylum Chordata; class Aves; order Anseriformes; family Anatidae; genus Nettapus; species Nettapus auritus. Next base: position 148,889,796 of record CM021765.1, read on the forward strand.
GTGATATAGAAGCTTTTAATGCCAACGTCCCCACATGTACTGAATGCCTATAGTTGGGCCTAATAGTTTATTTTATCAATATAAGGAGCAGTATCACACATGTAGCGCTGTTATTTTTTTTAAGATGTGATGTCCTTTTCTTCATCACTAAACCAAATCTTCAACAGCTTAGTAAGTGGTTTGGTAAGGCACCATCCTTGAGATGAATCACAAAGTTGTTGCTTGGTAGCCCCTACTCAATTCTTGGCAATTTTTACAATTGTAGAGTATTAGATAGGATAGCTTAGCTGTTCAGCCACCTGAATTCCCATTTTCTTTTAGCTTACTAAGATTTTTTTTTTTTTTTTTTTTTTTTTAATCTGGTAAAGAAGAGTTATGGCAATAACCTTGCCATGATTGTGGCTGTTATTCCCTGGGTGATGGAAGAGGGCAGATGAATCATATCTGCCTCTAGATTGGTATCTTGGGAACTCCTCAGATGGGACTATCACAAGATATTGTACCAGATAAGTTTATGACTTTTGTTAGAGAGTGAAATGAGACAGATGCTTTCATGCGCATCATCTTAGAACTTATGTGAAGTACAGTAAGTTAATAACAAGTATTAAATACAAGTAGTTAATTTATTTCTTTATTTATTTTAATTTTTGGGTTACTGTAAGTTTTGCTGCTTGTTGCTGAAAGCTACCTTTTTTTGGAGGGCTTAATCTAATTTAAGTCTTTTGACTATGGGTGTTTGGTGTATTCTATTTTTATGTTTGTTTTACCTCTGTAAATTATAATTAAAGATGTTTAAGACAGAGAACAGGACCTGAAACTGGCATAATAATACTCTGCAGAAAGACTTCTCTCCATCTCCATCAGGAACCATCTTGTTCTAGTACAACTTTAAGACGGCAATGCTGCTTCACCAAACTTCCTTCCACAGTGAGAGAAGTAGGGATAAGTCTTGGAAAAAGTTTTGAGGCTAGTGACAAAATATGTTTGTCTTTCAGATCCCCAGCTCAAGGGTATAGTGACCAGGTTATATTGCAGGCAAGGCTACTACTTGCAAATGCACCCCGATGGAAGTCTCGATGGAACCAAGGATGACAGCAGTAATTCTAGTAAGTGAATGCCATAGGGGAATGTCTTAATCTCACACGCAGATTGAATCATTCAAGTGTATACATGCAGACACACTTTTAATGTATTTGGAGGGTTTCTGATGTGTTTTGTCAAAAGGAAGAGGGTTCTGTCAATTGGAAGCCTAATAACCTCTGGCACACCTCGTGCAGGATGCTGGCCTAAATGTATTCCCTCTGAAGGTGTAAGTGCCAATGGATCTTGGGGGTGAGATATTTAGGCCAGCGTTGTCTTCTGATAATTTTATAAAAATGGTAAAATTATGTAATATTTAAAAAATAAAACTATGCATTTAACAGAAAAATATTATTTTTGATTAAGTAACAAAAAAAAAAAAAAAAGAATAAAAAACAGATTTGAGAATCTGATCATACAGGCCCCGACTCAACAAAGCAAATAAATGTATGTCAAACTGTCAAAGTCCTGCCTAAAGCGGAGGCTGAAGTGCCTTGCTGAATTGGAGCTAAAGATCCTACAGTCTGTCCCTGTACCAGCAAGAGTTCGAGTGATTTTAACAGGATTTCTGCCAGTGTGGGGACTGCTACAGTAGGCAGTTTTCAAAAATACTCCAAACAAGAGTGGCCTTGATGGGCAGTGTGGATAATTGCTTTGGTATTCTTTCCCTATGATACTGTCGCATATTTTCATCCTATGGACATATATACATTTGATAACTTCAGCTGCAAATGTTAAACAAACATATTCTTACTCTATAAAAACTTGACTTTTAATTTTCCATTTTGCAAAGAGCATTTATATTTTGTTTAGTTCAATGATAACAGAACATTTAAGTAATATTTCTATGTGGTCTTGAGGTCTATTTTAAGCATTTTAATACAAAAGATTTATCTATTTATTATGCATATACAAATAAGTCTTTAGTTTCCTCAAAAATGTTGGACTTAGGCTGCAGAAATTAAGGGATTTGAGGCTTCTGCTTTCTTTGGTAATGCTCCTTGTTTTACTTGTTAATGCATGGCTGTCATTTTTAACATATTTCATCAGCAGATAGCATGATCTTCTCTTATTCTATTATTTTTAGAATTGAGAAAAATAATTGACTAATCTATTCTGATGAATATTTTTCTCTCTGTGTTTGTTTTCCAAGTGTGTTTTTGTTTGTTTGTTTCCCCTGTACTGGACCAAATACTAAGATGTTGTACAGACAAGATTATTCCTTTTTAGAGAAGCTTTGCTTAATGTGTCTTAGAGTGCAACCTTCTATTTCTCTCTCTCTCCACTCTCCTCCTGTCTTTCTCTAATTTTCCACTTCAGCGAAGAGGTGTGTATGATGGCAAAAATTTTGGAATGTTTTATGTTTTTTGTTTGTTTGTTTGTTTGTTTTTAATCTTAGAAATCCGTGGATTATGAATCTTTGCAATGATAGCCCATCATGCTTTCCTTTCCTCTTTTCTCTGTTGTCAGCTTTACAAATCTTCCCTTGTTTATTATTTGTCCTTTCTCTCCCCTCTTCCATGTCTTTCTGGATTTCCATTTGTCTGCCCATTTCTTATTCTTCTCAGTTGCTCCAAAATGCAGAATTAATATTTTATAGTATAAATATTTTGAAACATAGAACTTGTCCAAAACCAACCAAATACCAGATATATTTTGGATGTAATCCATATAATCCATATTTTGGATAAATATTGTTAGGTAATATTATGTTTTAATTCAACATGACTTTTAGGCTAAAGTGATTCTTTCTACAAAGGGATTTTTAATCTCTAACTGGTATGCTTCACTGTTTATTTCTTCAGTAATCCAGTTTTATAGTATTGTTAGGTTACACCATAAAGATGCATAAAATCCATGTTGTTTGCCAGGAAAACATAAAATCTTCACATTGAATTTTGCCAGTATATTGACTAGGACCAACAATGTATCAGCAGTTGAAAAGATTGATCCATCTGGTATAGTCATTAATATATGATTATGTGTGCTTCTTTTGTGCTGTCGATCTTTTTCCTTAGTTCTTTTCCCTTCCCAGTCCATGACCTGTTGAACTTTTTGTTTTCTGTCACTTTTCTCTATTGCAGCATATTTTGTATTTCCTTTTCTCTTTTACTTTATAAAATAATTTTCTTGTGGATATAATTTCTTCTCTTCTGATCTGTTATTTTGTGAGCTCCTTATCATGATAATTCATGTCTGAGAAAATAAGTAAACCAGTAAATAAGGTTTGGCAGCTATAAAGGAAGAAGCACAGCCTCATCGTCCTGTGGGAGGGGAAAATTATTCTGACCAGTGAACTTGTAGTCTGCCTATTTAATATACCCAGTGGGCAAAGGGATGGACATATATTAGCTGTCAATAGGACAGATAGTACACTTACCATGGTGGTGAGAATGACTTCTGTTTGAAGTGTTTTTCATAAAATGAGAGGAAATTGAGATTGCTGAAGGGCATGCATCTCTGCCGAGCCTTCCAGGCATGTGCTGCACTATTCATTGTCACTGCAGCCTGCAAAGTAGTCCTCAACACCTGCACAGCCTTTGAGTAATTCACTGTCTTGGGGAAACCAAAGTGAGTGAATGGCAAGGGACAGAGAAGAGGTTTTTGTTTTCAGCAAGGAAACAGTTTGAAGCTTAGTCGTGCTGCTACATTTTGTGCTGTTGAAATTTCTTTTATCAAGCAGTAAGAGTACTGCTTGAATTTAAAATTCCCTCAAGCTCAGGTCTTTTTGTACTTGTTTTGTATGTATGCCAGTAAACATGTTACATACATACAATTAGAGTCACAGTTATGGAGAGACAGTGCAGAGAAAGATTGAAATGTAGTCTGTTCAGACTGAGTGGTTATGTTAACACTCATTTTTGTCTTTAAATCTTCTTGCTAGTCCTCCTTAATGGGGTCTTTTCTTCTATCTGAAATCAAAATGGGTTGTGGTTTCAGTCAGCTGTTGAAGAGTAACCCAATTGTAAAGTGTAAACCATTGTGAATAGAGTGATGTGTTTCAGTTCATTTTTGATATCTCTCTTTATGTATTTTTTAGGTATTCATGTTTTGTGATAGAGTATGAACTAATACAGCTATTGGTTAATGGTGCTTAGCTTCCTCTAATCGCATCACCAAAAGAGGGCTATTAGTTTAAACTATCTTGTATGTACAGTCTGCATTTTTGCCAAACTCACAGAAATATGTGGAAAGAGGCTTCATTACATTGCTTCTTTTCTTTTAGCTGTTTTTTTCCTTCATTCAATGCCTTACAATTTCTGGTATATGGTTTTGTTTGTTTGTTTTAATGAAAGCAGGAGTGCCTGTGGTTAAGGTAGTAGACTTGGTTACTGTGATCTTACTCAGCAGGAGTAGTGGGAGTCTTATTTTTTTAGCGTTTACAACAGTTCTCAGCATTACTTGCTGAAAATGAAACTTACACTGGGGGTAGGTGCTCACAAAGATCTCCAGGGACCTCACCATCATTCCTTTGGAAAACCAGCCTACCACAGAGAAACTGTAAAGAAATAGATATCCTTTTTTTTTCTGATTTAATATGTTGAATTTTTTTTTTTTTTTTTCTTTTTTTCTTTTTTTCTTTTTTTTTTCGTAACAAGCTCTACATTCCCGTTGGGACTTCCCCATCCAAAAAGTCTCATTTTCAGGCTCTAGTTTGTATTCAACATTTTGTCTCACAAATAAAGGATAGGTTTAGTAGGAAGAATAATCAAATTTGAGAAACAGGCAATTCTAATTCTTTAATTTCTGAGTTTGAAACCCAGTGGCTTATTTTGATTAATGTGAAGACAATATGTGAACTCAGACAACCACTGAAAAAATTCAACATTATGATACTTCCCTAGATGCATGGTAATCCTCATTTTAACATTCAAATGTTGCTATTCATGCCTCGTATTAAATTAGAGTAATATTTAAAATATATTAAATGGGCATCACTCATTTTTAGCCCTATTTCATAAACAGTAAGTGCGAAATTGAAGATTACCCAAGTAACTTTGATTTGACTATGCTGTGCACGTCTCTCGGTTAAATATGCAGCACCACACTTTACTTCTTTCATGACACCTGGTACCTAGAAGAGCTTGTGTTCAGGAAATCACGCACCCATATAACATTCCTTTATTTTAATCTTTTAATGCATGCTTCTAATTCTCTGTTTATATCTTCCAAACTGAATGTGAAACTTTTAACTTTTTAATGTTTATCTAAGGTATGTACCACTAGAACATTTTGGTATGAAGATATAAATAAATAATCTTTACAGCATCCTTGTAAGATAAAATAGATAATTAGAAATAAAGCACACAAGAATTAAAAAACAACACTTTCAATGCTTTTAAATTTGTGTTACTAAATTGAAATATTTTCAGTTTGAATTTTGCAGTTTTTTCCTGTAGCTTTCAAAGAATTGCACAAGCATTTATTCATCTATTCAACACAACCTCTGGAATTTAGGAAAGCCCATTTCCCTTATCAGTGTAGTCTTAGTATGACAAGATCAATGGAGGCCATGTTCAGCCACACTAAAAAGCGCATTTTAATTACATCTTGTGTTATATCTGTCAGGTAGAATAGGTTTGCTCCACAAGAAATGGATGTACAGATCTCTAAATATCAACCTCCCTGCACTCATTATCAGACTAAAAGATTTTCAGATTAAGTTGTTGTTTTTGCCTGTGGGCCCGTAGATGGAAATAAATTAAAGAAATACTTGCCTTGATCTGATTGCAAATTTGCTGTGAGAAGTTTTGTTAACTGACACCAGGGCAATGCACATGCGGAACAGACAGCACGTGAATAAGCCTCATGCAATTGGTTTCTAGCAGGATTCTTGAGAAAAGCAGTGATCTGGAATGACAATTTTCTTGTAGCTATGTCAGTCATACATACATAGACTTTTATAGGAATATTGAAATATCTAATTGCAGACATTACAGATTTAAAGTTAATATACTATGACAGCAACACAGGAAAAAACAGGGACAATGAAACATTTATGTTTTGCTCAAGTAAAGGAAGGAGTTACTACTTATCAGAAAGAGGGCTTTTACTTTAACTTTGGCTAAAACTTTTGGATGATCAGAATCCAACTCAAATTAATGCCAGTAAATCTCCTCCATGATACCTAAAAGAATAACAATGAAAATTCTTGTCTTTTCTGGCCAGTTGTTGCGGTTGATTGCCCTCTGCCTCCATGTTCTGATCTTGTATGTGATGAAAGTAGGCTCACAGGCATAAGAAAAGGAAGTAAATTCATCTGCTTTACAATAATGGATTAGATGGAATACAAAAGAGAGCTAAGGCAGTGTGCACAGGCTCAGAGCTTTGGAGGAGAAAGGCTTTTACTTTCACCATTTCTGTCTATTGGTTCTCTTGATTTCCCTGATGTTCCCCCCTCCTATTTGCAGGTGGATTTACCAGGGTTTATAGTTAAGCATAAGAGAATTGAGTACCAGGCATAATTTTATTTTCTGGGCTGATCAAGGGAGCTGTCTTTCTCAGCGTATGAGTGTACTCATTGGGCTAGGTTCCGAAAAATGAAGATGTTCAGGGACCTAACTCCCCATTTATTTTTGGTTTTGGATGATTGTCTAAAAGACAGACAGAAGCTAGGGGCATAATTATTTTTTACCACCACTCAGATAAGAGTAGAGCTTTGGCTGTGCAGATCTGATAAGCCAGCAAACTTTGGAAAGCTTTCTGTTTTTATAAGGCAGGTTCTTATTAGAGTGGGGGATAACACAAGAAAATCCTAGAAAGGTTTGAAATTTGCAGTTGGACACTGAAGTCTTGTTGCTTGCTAAAGAGTATGGCACAGCCTGGCTGTGGAGGAAGTCGATTTTCCTTTGGCCAGCTTCAGAGCACATAAAAATCACATGCCGTGCATTACAGGTGCATGCGTTGCTGATCTCAGTGTAAAGCACATTGCTGAGTATTTATCGATCAATAGTAGACTAGCCTCCCTACTTTCTCCAAAGTCTGAAAGCTTTTGTGGTAAATACTGAATATTCAGTATGTGCAGAATTACAGCAATTCATATCACACTCTAAAAATTGTATGGTCTTACACTAATTACAGCAGCTCTTACTATCTCTGATTAATAGTTGGTAGCAGTAGAAGACACATTATGTCCCCTCCTCACTGCTTTCTAAATTCACCAGCATCTATAAGCCACTCCAGTAATTTTATAGGTAGCATAAAACTATGTTACAGGCCACTAATTTTTCATCATTCCCCCCCCCCCTTTTCTTTTTTCTATTTCTGCCACTTTTTTGTGGGTAGTACATTCCACAAATTTTGACTGAACCTCTGTGATTTAAGTTTATTTTTCACTAGCAGTTTTTCATGGTTTTTTGTTTGTTTTGTTTTTGTTTTTGTGTGTCTTCACCTATTTTCCTAATAAAAATATTGTGTTTTTTTTTTTTTTTTTTTTTTTTTTTCTTCCTGGCATCCCCTAAATATTTGCTGCCCGGCCTCTATAAGGTGTTCATATCCAGGTGTATCCTGCAATTTATTTTATTCTAGAAAGAAAACCAAATTAACTGCCTGTCTGTCCATTTCTATTTCATTTATTTCTTGGTCCTTTTAGCCTGAGTAAAAAGCCCTGATGGTAAATTCCCTCCAAAACCTAGTTTTACTGTGACAGACTCATCCTACACCACCTTGAATAGTGTTTTTTCTGTTTTTGACATTGTTTCATTTGAGGGTAACTGCTATTTTTTAAAACTTCCAAATTATACTGAACATTTGAAAGTCCTCAAGTCAGGTAGTGCTTAACCTATATACTCTTAGGATATTTTGTCTGTTACTACCACATTTCACTGTTTTACATTTATTTTTTATAAATTAGAGAGGGAATCTTGTTTGTATGCAGTATTTTTACAGAGACCAGCCCAGTAAGAGCCTAGCATGACTGAGACTTTCAGAAACTACTGAAATTCAAATACTACATATTTGTGCTAATTCTTATCTGATGTTCTCTCTTCTATTTTTCTTTGTAAATCCGTAGTGTTTCTGTTTGTATGAAACTTCTGTTTCATAACTTTTATGTTGTTCCAGAGGTCTTTTTAATACAAATTTCTTTCTACAGCTGCCACAACAATTTCTGGCTCACTTTGTGTCTTCCTAAAAAGAAAAAAGATCTTATGGAACATAGGATCCTATGTGTTTTTTTTCTACATGAGAATATTCCAGAGAATGTTGCTGTTGAAGGAAAGGGTATATATATATTTTTTTTTCCATTCACTTCTATCTTTAAATTATAATAGTCAATCCATATGTTTTCTCAGTTGTAAAGATTTGATCAGCTTTATCAGCATTTGATTAGATCAGCTTTATCTGTGACTTTATGTCCTTAGACGACCCAGAGGTTTTCACATTTTATGAAAATACACTTATCCACTGCAAATGTATTGCCCTTTTTCTCTTGATTTGGGCTTTACCACTACCATTCTAATTACAGGTAGCCTCATAGTGCACACTTTCTGCTCGCACTTATGGATGCTATTCCTATAGTTTGAGGAACTTAATGTAGGTATTACTGTGTACCTGAGACTTGGCTTGGTACAACTATTATCTTTGCCCACATTTAACATAGTGGTTGCACTTTTGGTTTTCATCCAAGTAGTTGTGAATCCATGACTCATCCACAGTGAAAAACCGCTCAGCATGAACTCTGGCACATCCAACTTTTTTCTTCAGAGACTGTTTTATGTGTGCTTTGTATCTGATTTCCTGATATGAGTTAGTAAAATTAGTATAGGTGTTTGCTGGTATAATTCTTAGAAAAAGAATTGGTCTGTGTCTCATTTTTCTAACATGGGTAAATTCACTGAATGCAGTGGGCAGTCTAAAAGATTTGTTGAAGAATATTGTAATCTTCTGGCTGTGATTCTAGGTCTGAATTGTAAATACCATTTAGCTTCCTGTTCTTACAATGTATAACTGTATTGTGCTTGCAATGCAGAAATCCAACTGTATCCAGTGTGAGAATAAGTGTAGCTAGTAGGTTGAAAGAGGTGATTCTCCCCCATGACCCTGCTCTTGAGAAAACCCACTTGGAGTACTGTGTTGAACTCTGTGTCTCCGAGCACAGGAAGAACATGTATCTGTTAGAGTGGGTCCAGAGGATGGTCAGAGGTCTGGAGCACCTCTCCTATGAAGAAAGGCTGAGAGAGCTAGGGTTGTTCAGCCTAGAGATGAGGAGACGCCAGGGAGACCTCATAGACCTCCTTCCAGTACTTAAAGGGGCCTACAGGAAAGATGGGGAGGGACTCTTTTTCAGGGAGTGGAGTGACAGGACTGGTGGTTTTAAACTAAAAGAGGGGAGATTTGGATTAGTAGGAAATTCTTTACTCTGAGAGTGGCAAGGCACTGGAAGAGATTGTCCAGAGAAGTTCTGAATTACCCAACCCTGGAGGTGTTCAAGACCAGGTTGGATGGGGCTTTGGCAAATCTGTTGTAATGGAAAGTGTCCCTGCTCACAGCAGGTGAGTTGGAAATGGGTGATCTTTAAGGTCCCTGCCAACCCAAACCATTCTATTATTCTGTGATTTTTTTTTTTATTTTTTATTTTTAGGAGAAAGATTTTTCAAATCTCCTTGCTCATTTTTCCATTATTAAAAAAATGGTTTGATATAGAATTTATATATTGGAAATAGAATTTACTATACCAGTTTTTCTTCTGTTGTAGTGAACTCTCCATCTTCCCACTAGTATTTTTCAGACTAATCAAAGCTGTGTCTGCTTTTGTTGTTAAAGAGTTGGTTGTATATCATTGCTAGGGTATCTGCCATTATCGTTTTTTTTTTTTTTTTTTTTTTTTTTTTTTTTAATTCAGAGCATGATTTTCCAGAACTTCTGCCTTTGAACACATTTTGTATTCAGCACAATAATATTTACACACTTTCAGAGTCAAGCATGTATTTCAGTGCTTTCCTAGGATAAGCAGCTACCATTACCTGAGGCTTGTATCAAATATAACATTCCCAAATCAAAGTAATTTTTTCAGATTTCAAATCACAGACCCCTTAAAAGTAATCTTGATGAGAGTACATCTTAAACCAGTAACATAAAGATACCTAAGTAAATAAAAAAATAAAATAAAATACTTGCCTGAATCAGAAAGGTATGTCTTCTGCACGTTATCTCACAAATATTACCATCTGATCCATTTATGTTGGTGAAAGAAATGTTGGTCTCTGACTCTCGTTTGAGATACTTGTCTGCAGTGCTTGTATTTGTATTTGCTTTGTATTTGCTATTTGGCACTTGTACCTAATACTGAAATATTGCAGGACTTACTGCTAAATAGATACTTAGGCTTTAATTTTAAGGATTAACTTTACTAAAAATAATATTTTCTGAATATTTTTAATTTTAAAGTCAGAAAAAAAGAAGGAAAGAGCTGTCTTTCTTTTTATCAATGTTGTTCATTAAAATATTTCAATAAACATAGCATATTCATATCTGCTCATGTTTTTTTCCTTCACAGCATTATTTAACCTTATACCAGTGGGACTTCGAGTTGTTGCTATCCAGGGTGTAAAAACCGGGTTGTATATAGCCCTAAATGGAGAAGGCTTCCTCTACACATCAGTAAGTACCTTTCCGAACTCTGTGTAAAAGGCACAGCTTTCAGAATCTACACTGTAACGTAGATGCGTAGTCTACGTTAGATGTGTAAGAAGTTCTGTAACATTCTATACACACATCTGTGTACTCATGTACTTATGTAGTACATCTGTAAATTGTATGTAGTAGAAATTACTGTGTCTTATGTATGAAAGTGTGTGTTAGCAGTACTAATTAAGACTTCTGCAGAGTTCTTTTTCTGGTAGGCTATACTGGCTGCATGCAACACACCACAAAGATTATTATTTTCAGTTAATTTCTCCAGAATCTGAAAATAAAGATCTGCTATTATTTTCTTAGGGTTTTGTTGTTCAGAATCCAAAAGCTGCTAAAACAGTTATTTTAAGATAAGACTTATAAATTCCATATAAAAAGTCATTTACAGCCTTACTGTTTATCTTAATCTTATAACTGTATTATTAGCATAATGGATTTTTTTCTATCATGTCAGAAAAAATATGAGTTCTGTGAAAGACAGTATCTTTGCAGAACAATCAAAGTTTAAGAAAAAATATTTTGAGTCATAAGCAATACTGCTATATAAACTGATTGGATAGGCCTCTGATCATTTAGAGTATTCGAAATGATTTAATGTTATTCAGTCAGTATGAATATGAATATGAAAATCCTCAATTTTGTGTAAATTTAGTGTCTTAACCTCCCTTAGAAGACAGACAAAGTTTAATAGGAACAGGCAGTTCCATTAAGTCTTAAAAAGGTGTCTTAAAGGATTTTTCATGACTATATTTTCATTGCCCTCTGTGTTGAATTTGTTTTAGTACCTTATTAGTACCTAGTAGTACCTTTATTTTTTATTTATTTATTTATTTATTTTACATCACATAGTTCCCTACTGAGTTACAACGCACTGCTTTGTTTTCAATATCCATTGAAAGGAAATTGGACAGATTAAGTTTCTGATGCCCTCAGGGAAAGTATTCTGTTTGTTTCAAAACTACAATTGTCTTGGAAAACCTAATTAGGGAGAAAAAAATGGAACTAATCCTGATTGATTCCTAATGATTCTGGAAACACTCCAAGTTAAATGAATGGTGTCATCTGGAGAAGGGAAAGGAATGGAAAATACAAAGCAAGAGGTGGCTGGATCCAAACTTCGAACAGACATGAACGTGACCCTTAAAGCATCTAACAAGATATTTCCATGACACTAGTGAGAATCTGAATTGCTTTATTCCTATATCATCTTCTTGAGAAATACATATTACTTAGGTTGTGAACAGTCTCACGGATATGAATAAAAGATGATATAAATGGAAAATGCAATCCATGTATAACGTATTGCAAGATCGTGTATTTTTAATTGCCACTGGTGGCAAGACTTTTGGACTTAACAACTTCTTATATTCCTGTGGTTACTGGAAACTCATAAAGCATCTCTCAATGTTGTTCTGTGAATGTTTTTATGTTTTTTAACATATTTCATTTAAAGATTCCTTGGGAGAGTGTCTCAATCTGTCATTTTACTTTGTGTGAGGTAAGAAAATGTATGTGTTTGGAATGTACTGCTTACTATTCATTGTACAGAGAATAAAAGATGAGTGGCCCATTAGGTGACAAAGAGAAGACACATCAGAAAACTGAGTGGAAGGCTTGGTTTTGATATTTCTACAAAAGATTTTCAACTTAAACTTTTGTCAAAGTTGAAAAGTATTAATATTTTGGAATTTAATGCAAATTTATAGGTAGTAATTTCAAAATATCAGTGTTGTAATACAGGTTTCATAGTTTCATATTAATGTATTGAAAAAAATGACTATATATTTTGATCTTAGTAATTGCCTGTGTTCAGCTTAGAGACTACTGCATTTGAAAATAAGAAGTCAAAGCATCAGAAAGAATGAAACCTTTTCCCTGAGGAACAAGATGAAGGAATACCACATGCAAAATATTCTAAATACTGTCCTTTGCAGAAAAATATTGTAACCACTTTCTTTTAGTGTTTTGCTGCTGTTTTTTGTTTGTTTGTTTTGTTTGTTTGTTTGTTTTTGATTCCTGGTCACTATTGTGTATCTGTTGCAATACAGAATCTATGTATTATGTGTTTTTTCCTTGGTTATTTAGGGGAGGCTGAGAGAAAAAAAAATTTCTCAAAGTAAGTTTATCATGACAAATGACATCATTGAAAAATATGTCAAATAATAGAAGCACTTATTTTCATGTATTTAGATATCTTACCAACCAATTATAAATACATCCAAAAATGGAAGCTATATACTAAGCAGTATTTGTACTCTAAATTGAGACTGAAGTCCTGTATAGCCCTTCTCTGGAGAATGTCTCAGTGTATTTTTCCATTCACAGTCTATGAAAACTGTAGCTTGTGAGAATTACTTACATATTAATGCCTCTCTTTAGAGACTGGAAGTGAAAGCTCAATTATTTTTATCATAAGCTTCATGTAATGTTGGCTAATTAAGCAACAACACTGACAGGAAGGTGTGATCCAGCTTCCTCTGATATGAGGTATTCAGTAAAAGGAAAATGAAGGTGCAGTAATAGAGACTAGTTTTGTGTGTAGATTGTCATAGGCAGATTTACAATGCTTTCTTGCCTTTATTTATTTATTTATTTTTATGGTTCCTTTTGCCAGTTTTGGAGTCCCTTGTTTTTCTCGTATTTTTTTTCTGCCATATTTGTGTAAGACTTTTCTCAATTAATTCACAGAATTAGAACTAGGGGAAAAAAGCTAAAGAAATATCAGAGACAAGTGTTATTACGATATTTCTTTTTTAGAGTAGAAATGGAGGGACAACAAATTGTGTAGGAAAGTCAGTTTCAAGAACATGTCATACCTGTTTTGTTTGCTGCAGCAGCTGAGATTTGTATTCTGTCCTTTGGGGACTGATCAAGTCACGGTCCCTGTAAAAAAACATCAAAGCCTTGTCAAACAAAGGAGAAGCAAAATCTTTGGAGTTGACAGGACTTTGCAGAATTCCTAAGAGAAAATGCTTAACCAAAATTAAAAGCCTATTTTTCAGTGAATTTAAAGGAATTACTATAATGCCATAATTCATTATTTTAAATGTTATAGAATATAAGAAAAAGAGCCTTTTCATTTTATTTTATTTTATTTTTTCCTTACACTTTTAATGGTTAGCACTCAGAGACAATTCATTAAGCTCAGCTTTTTTGAAGCTTGGGTTTATTGAATCCAACATTATTTTTGTGTGTCTATACTAAAGGTATATCCACTTATAATTTGAATATATTTATTTAGTGACAGCTTTCTAATTCTGGCTATGTTAGTGAACAATGAGCAAAGTAGAGATTTATTTCAGATGAATTAGTGAATTATGAATATGTCAGTGTTTATGAGTGACTTTATCACTGCAAAAGCTAGTTGGAGAAACTAGAGACTGTTCAACAAAGAACTGTGCTGATTACTAGCAAGATTTTGACTTAGTAGTTACAGACTTTTCATGTTAATATCCAAAAATATGCCTCACTTTGATCTCACCTTTGGTAAAGGTGAACAAGAAAAGATTTTATTTCAGGGGTTGAGCCTGTCAAAATCAAAAGGAGGGGAACAGGATCCATACACTGAAAAAAAATGAGCATAGACGCTTCTGATTGCTCATTAGAAGCAGGTACTGTGTGCAGCAGAAGATGGCGCTACAATATGTGGCAGATGCTTTTGTTGATTTTTATGTTAATTTTGATCAAATGACTGCAAAAAGTTAATTCAAATTTTTTTTTTGGGGGGGGTGCAGTTTCTTGTTTTGCTTCTAACACTTTATGCTGCTGGAACAGGGTGAACTGAGGTAAAACATATGTTAGTCCATTTTATAATTCCTATTTTACTAAAATGAAGATATGAGAGTCTTCTTGGACTGTATCTCCTCCTCTAATTTGTTCTCAGGCTGGAGTTCTGACCTGCACCTCCAGGGCTCCCGTTAGTGGGAAGACTGTCAGGAAAATGCAGAGAAAAATGGAGAGGCATGGCTGTATTTCTTGTTACAAAATGTTTATAAAGTATTTTAGAAATAGAGACAGCACAATATTTGCTTTACAGAGTAATCAAGATGAAGGTTTGTGTTTGAGTCACGTTACATGGCTTTGAGTGTATTGGTTAGGTAGTGTTTCTGTGGTAGTAAGATGTCCGTCTGTGTGAGAGCCTTCATGAATGAGAGAAAATGTCAATACCTGATACTGTGAAGCATATTTGCCATATCACAACTCTCACCTATAAGAAAAGTCTTTGAGGGTTTCTCCTGACATTTCAGTAGCTTCTCAGTTCTGATATTTCCACTATTTCTTTAAGCCCAAATAATTGACCTGTCTGATGAGAACAAATTTCAACATCAAGGAACAAGATGGGAGCACAGACAGCATGCAAAAGAAAGAGAACTGAAGTGATACATATTTCTAGTATCTAAATCAAGGTCAAATGAAAAAGAAGTCTCTTTAGCTTTTTTTTTTTTTTTTTTTTTTTTTGAATGCTAATGCTTAGTATGTACAGTAATTTGAAGGTTCAGAGATACACAAAACATAATGAAGAGAGCAAAAGGAAGTTTAAACTAGGCAAAACCAGAGAAGAAATGAGATGTTTTAAAATCC
>CM021765.1:148905189-148916679 GCA_011076525.1 Nettapus auritus
GCATCTGTGTAGAGAGATGTGGGCAAATATGAGCTTGTTGTATGGTTTTAGAGGTGGGTGTTTGTGTTAAGAGTCAGAAAAATTCTGAATAAGGTAAATCTTGCTGTTTTTGAGGTTATTTGTGGTTTTGTGAATGTAAGCACATCAGAATGAAATCACTCCTGTAATAATGCTGTGATCCATAAGAAATATAAGATTTTGTTTCTTGTGTTTTATGCATTAGGTTCTCAACCTTCTCCCACAGTCTTACATCCTAGTGTTGACTTTAGTAATACGGGAACTGGACCTCAGTTCACTCTCCATTATCTGTGTCTTGGAACTACTGTGGCATGCTTTGGACAGGGGAAATTAGGATAATTTAATTATTGGAAAATACTGCTTCTGGTAAAGGGTTTTGAAAACTTGTTATGTTAACGGTGCTGTTTTTAACTGTGTATGCACACAGATCTTATGCAAGAACCATCAGCTAATTTTAAGCATTTACCTTATGCTCTACTATGCATGAGTAACTTATTTACATAGCCTGTTATCTTTGATATCAATGGGAATATGATCTATACTTGCTTTATATAACAAAAGTTTTTTGAGAGGATATTAAAAAGCAAATTTCAGGGATATGTTGCCTGGGAGGTTAAAAAAAATAAAATAAATAAATTAAAAGTTCAGCATGTTCCAGAAGGAACTGAGATGCAGTGACAGGGAGGAGGAAAACATCTGCATGGCTTTTGCTTATTTATATCTGTGTTTGGAGGTAGATAATTTGTCTCTCAAGTTCTCTGCCAAAAATAAATATAGCAAATTGCTAATGTATTTATTTATACTATGGTTCCACTTAAGGAACAACTGATAACAGAATCCTGTTATGCACAAGATAGTGTCAGATGTCCCTGCTACATAGTAGAGGGGTGCAAAATGCATACTAAGTCCATGTTTTTTTTTTTTTTGTTTGTTTTTTTTTTTTCTCTCCAGTGTGCTAGGTTTTCACTACATTTTTGGTTTGAATATGCTTAAGACAATGTTTTGACACAAAAGATAAGGGAAAAGGAGACATGCATGGATGCATGAGAGCTGATGGGGCAGGAGAGAAATTAGAAGGAAAGAGGTGAATGTAATGAGTCTAGAAGGAGACTGTGATAAGCAAAGATTTAAGAAAGTGGAGAAATAACACAGTTAAATGGAACAGAACTGTAGAAAAGCTTGTGGTAATATCATCACAGCTCAGGAGTCTCATGCTTTTGTTTGTTACTCTCTGTGTGTTTAGGATACAAAAGAGGTTACTATTTGAACTAATGTTCATAAAGTTTATGTAGTAGAAGTATGCTACTTTAAATATAAAACAAAGATCATTAGAACTAGAAAAGAACACAGTATTTTAGGTTGGCTTCATCTGTGGCAGCTCTTTCACCCTGCTGCCATTTAAATGCTGTAGTGGGGATAAAACAATTTGACTTAAAACTTGCAGTGATATTTCTCAGTACTTAAACAAAATATATACGTCCTGCTCACTGAGGTCCTCAGTATCCTTTACAAGATTTATACACAATATTTGTCGATAAAAAAAAAAAAAACTTATATATTTGGTTTAAATCTTTATATTCCTTTCCCGCATTTAAAAATCATGCACATGCAAAGATCTCTTGATATATATATTCTTTTTCCCTAAGATTACAAAAATATGGAAAACAACTAAATGCATCAAGGCTAAAAAGCTTGTCATCCAAACTTCTTGTCAAAGCATGGAAGCTTACAGAGTCAGAAGCTACAGCTGAATATTTTACAACTAATTCTATGACAATGAATAGTATCTGTAGGTAGGTATGCTAAAATGAGAGTGATGTAATCTCATGCTTCAGGCAATATGGTGATTGACACAGAAAGCAAAAGGAATGCTCTCCTCAATATATAGCATCTCTTAACTGTAGATGCACCGGGGGAGGTTTGCCTCTAAATTATTGCACAAGTTTCACAGCCAAAGGCTGGGCACAGGCTTGATGGACCAACAGCTTAATCTAGTATGTCAAATTTGTGCTTCTAGCATTTCTTGTTTCTTGTGGTAACCTCGCTGTATTTTGGTCAATGTTTGTTTTGTTACATAAATACAATTACACTTTTCTGGATGTTTCTTTACCCTCAATTTAGGCATTCAGGCTTGTCTGTAATCCCAAAAGCTGAATGCTGTCTTACTGTGCATCATATAGTTTTTCAATGCCCCTCTTCGCTTTTATTCTTTTATTTCCCTGGCAATTGTCACTGCACAAGCATATCAAAAGGATCATGTTCAAATTTTCTAATTTTCTATTCATTACTATTCAATCTTATTCAAATGTTGCATGCAAGTATGAAAAGTGACTACCAAACATTTCAAAAATCTCTCCAATTTTAGAAAATTATCAAAAGCATGTTTCTCATCAAAACCTATTACTTCTTTCCATTATTGTTTAATTAATATTTAAAATATTGAAGACAATTGTAAATGGATTTATAGTTAGTTGAAATGCTTTCCATAATAAATTTGATGCAATGAAGGCCTCTCAATGCATCTTGAAGATTTCTAGGTACAAAATAAAAATTAACTCTGTGTGGACTAGAATAACAACAATTAGACACTTATGGCACTTATGGTACTGATTATTACAGTCACAGCTGAATAGCTAATGAATCTTCCGTCATTCAGGTCTATTTCTAAAATATATATGGCTAGATACCAAGATGGTTGAAGAGAAATTAATTATGAGCTTTTAAATATAACATTTATTTTCAAAAAACATTTATTATAGGCTGAAGAATGGCTTTAGGCAAGCAAAATTCTGTTTTCTTTATCCAATAAAAAATATATATTATCCTTCTGAAATTAGTTTAAAAAAAAAAACTATAAAACTTTTAACTACCTGGATCAGAATATTCAATTTATATCCCATAATATTAAAGTATGTACTTTAGTACATAAGAAATAAATATAAGTAATATAAGTAATATATATATATTACTTATATATACTTATAAATAAGTATAAGTAATATACTATATAAGTAATATAAGTAATAAAGTAATGTACCCCATAAATATATCCATAAAAGAGGAAAATGTTGTATTTACCTATGTAATTAAGGAAGGCGATGTGAGTATTCTTTAACTCCAGGGAGACTGGTAAGGTGCCAATCATGTCCTATATCATGAAGTTGTGGGCTCAAGTATGTATTATTAATGTATCATTGTATCTTTGCAACACAATGCTGTAAAATGTGTGCAAACCTATACAGTAGGGTTTTGTATAAAATGTATGCTTCTATAAATACCAAATGATGAAAAAGCCGTGGTAGTCTTCACCACTGTTTTAAAAGGAATATATTATTTTCAATACAATAGCCATAGACGTTTTCTGTATTAGTATTTACTATCCCTTACTTGTTGACAGAGTATTAGTCTGGGATCTGTCCTAGGGTGTTTGTAGTTTTTATATGTGCATTCTGGCAGAGACAGGGGCTGCTTCCATGGCTTTTCCTCTGTTTCTGTGCCTGGCATGTGTAAGCATGTCATTACAGCATGTGTTTCTGTGATAGACTGTGGGTAATACATCCATAGAAGCAACTGGGATTGTCTCTGAAGCATTCTCACTCCCATGGAATTAAAGCTTTCAGAAGGGATAACACCACTTTTCTTTCCCCCCTTCAGCTAGATTTGTAGTTGGCTGATTAGAGTTTCTTTACAGTTTAATTAATAGTGTTAGGACTGATTTTCAGGTATCCATTCATACAAAACTGGCTATGAAAGCAAGTATCCAGTAGCAACTTCTACACAGTCATAGGAAACGTCAGGTCTTCATCTCTCTTAGAATCTCATGTAAAATTTCTCATCCTCCACTCTCCCTGCTGGCAGCTTTCCCTAATGGATAGTCTATTATCATATGTACTCATTTAGACAAGTGTCATATACCTTACAATCTATTTTTGACATTTTTCTTTGTCAAATGTGACTCTTTCCTCCCCCCTCATCGTTCCCTCATTCGGGAAACTATTCAGTACCCAGAGAGGCAGTTTTTGGTAGAAATAGACACATGGAGAGCTCTGGGTAAATCATCTTTTTTGTTACTTGACCATGCAATATATACAATGTGACATCAGAAAAACATCTAGCAATGGTGGGATGCTTTTCACCCACAGCTAAGTGTAATTAAATGCATCTTAAATCAACTAAAAGTGCCAGTGTCAAAATTCTGGAATATTGTCTGGATATTGGAGAACTCAGAAATTTTCAGAAGTAGCAAGTGTTGCCCTAAGTGTTGCTAGTTAGGATTGTTGACTGTGGTGGTAGAGGGGTTGGCATAACTATTGGATTTACTTGTGAGAATTCCTCTTGCAAGGGTTAAACTAGTGGGGTTTACTGTGTAATATTTATTCAACATATTCTACTCACTGTCAGATGAGAAGCTCTCTTGACTGATTCCTGTTGACTTGACAAGAATTCTTGTTTTTTAGCAGAATACAAATACAGCCTTGGGGAAGTACTGTCTCCCCTTGAGGGCATCTCAAGAGAAATCATAAATCTTTAGAAAATAAGCAGCAAAACCTGAATCCTGCACTAAAAACTTTGGAGAAGTGTTGAGAAGGTGATTCACCCCATCACGTTTGAACTCAGTTAATGTTCTCTACATTCTGTTCTCCTGATACATTTGTCACTAAATATTTTATAATAAAAAGTGACATGATAATACTACTTGCTAAAACACAAACCTCTGGACTTAATATGCAGGGTCTACAGGAAAATCCTGTACTTTGAGTAAATGAAACAAAAATCTGAAGACTGAATTCCTTCTGTGCATCTGTGGATTTCTTTTTCCAATAGTGCATTACATTGCAAATGGCTTTGGCTTATTCATGGGTTGGTAAAGCTTCTTCAGCTTTGCCAAACTTTTACATTATATTACTTGACCTTTAGTGCAGCTGCGGCTGCAAATCTGAAAACAGTGTTTCAACATCAAAAACAGAACATTGGTTCTTTGCAGCTCTGCAGATGTTCTCAGCTTCAGACCTAGAGTTTTCCACAAAAGAGATGTGATTGCCTAATTCACCATGGAATTGTTTACTTATTGCAGAATTGCCTAACAGCTGATGAATTTTAGAAAGATAAAGATTGTTTTATACCTCAGGCACAAAATAAAATTTAGCCAACATTTCAAAAACATAATATGTTCTCTTTTTCATGTCCCTCTTGGCCAGCATCTGACCTCCGTGTTGTGACTGATGTCCCCTAAGTAGTTATACCCTGTCACTTTGCCAGTCAGACTGCAGGCCAAAATCAAACACAGTTCAGATCAACAGGAAAGAGAATAATATTAAGAAAAGACCTACTCCTAAATGTAGCTTAGAAGATGTTATGAATAGCTAAATGTATACAAGGGTATTCTTTATTAATTTGCTAAGTATTGTTACTATTTCTCCCCCCAGTGTTTTATATTAATGGTTGAACATATCTTTATTTCGAAAAAATAGGATTTTAATTTTTATAAAATTTTAATTAAAAACTAAACCTGCTTGTGTTTAAGCAACCATACTTAATATTTTTTTTCTTTATACTAGAATGTGTTTTGATGTTCCCCGCTGAGGGAAGAACAAGGAACATTTTAATGCAGTAGTGTAAAGATAGACTGGTCACACACACACACACACACACACAAAAACTAAAATATAATTCATCAAGAGTAATCTGGAAGTGCTATCTCCATAAATCAGGGAAATACAAATTGGAAAAAATGTGTTGTCTGTGAACTCAGCAGCAGTTGTAAGTTCATAGTTTCATAAGAATTACCTTCCTTTATATAATGGCATAGAATAATTAGATTTGGTAGGAACTCCTCCATTAGTTCTAGTGGGATCTGGAAATGTTGGGCTTTACTTCACTAGGTACTGGAAGGATTTAAGTAAGTATAAGTATATTTTTTTTAATTCAGCTTCTTCTTGAACAAAGTATAAGATGGGTAATCTCTCTGTCCAATGTAGAATAGAATACTTGGAAGGGACCTACAAAGATCATCAAGTCCAACTGTCTGACCACGTCAGGGCTAATCAAAACTCAAAACATATTAATAAGGGCCTTATCCAAATGCCTCTTGAGCACTGACATGCATGGAGCATCAACCAACTCACTAGGAAGCCTGTTACAGTGTTTGACCACCCTCATGGTAAAAAAAATTTTCCTAGTATCCAATCTGAACCACCCCTGGTGCAGCTTTGTGCTGTTCTCTCACATTCTATTATTGGTTATGAGAGAGATCAGCAGCTCCTTCTCCATTTCCCCTCCTCATGATGGGAATTCAACATCCAAATGCTGTTAGTAAAAAGTATATTTAATTTCATTGTACATCCCACGTGTTTTTATTTTTTTATTTTTCCCTTTTTTTTTTTTTCTTTCTTTTTTTTTTTTTATTTTTCTGGAGAATTTCTTTTAAGGCTTAGGGTATGATAGCAGGATGAAGCATATAATGTCCTTTTTCAACACTTATATTGGTCTTCGAGGGGAACTGAGTTAACTATTTTCTTCTTGACATATGAAGATCAGGAGTGTGCCCTTGTCTCTTCATTTTCAAGTATGTATTGGCACCAGCAGCAAAATAGATGAAGGAATCAGCCTTTCAGGCATTAGAGGTGACAACTTCAGAAGAATCAACTGATTCTATCACCCATTTAGCATTTGTCTGAGCGTTGAGGGTGGCTGTAGAATAGCTTTTGAAAACAGAATAAGAGATAGAATTGACATTTCCCCTGAATACTTGTAGAATTTTCACTGTATCTTTGAAAGCTGACAACATCCTATCTAGAGCTATCCTACCAAGAACTGTGAAAGCCACTTTTCTTCAATTGGCATGATTTGAGTAGAATAGATCAGCTGGTCTTTGATTTTCAATGATTATTGTATGGAGGTGTCTGGTCTGTAGATGAAGTGAGAAATAGTGAGATGGTGTCTAAAATACTGTGTTTGACTTGTAGCTTTGAATATATAAGTATGGCATTGAGAAAAAGGAGACAGAAGAATGGATTAGGATTAGATGATTGACAAGTCATAGGATATTTACTTCATATTCTGCCAATCATATGAAAACAGTTTTATTGATATATTTTGCCTGAAACTATTTAAAGTGAAAATAGCCACACCAAAACATGCTGAAATTAACCCTGGTAGGGGTTAAATGGGGGTGTGTGGGGAGGAAGGAGCAAGGGTGCTCAGGTGTCAGATTCAGACGAGACACCATCTCCACATAAAGTGTCCTTGAATTCTGGCAGATCACAGGTTTTGTCAGTTGTCAAGGGGTACGTTCCATTTCATTAGTCTATAGATAGGCCAAACTCAGAAAAATACCATGGAATTTGGCTGCCCTGGTCTTAAAATAAATATACTATAACTTTGTCCTCATGACTTCAGTGCAAATATTCCTATGTGAGCCTAGAATAGCTGAAATTTCTTGGGCAGGGTTGTGGAATGAAAATATTAAGTCACATAAATTTGAGGAAAATGTTTATGTGTTAGTTAACTGAAAAGTCACAAATGAAGTCTTTAAGCATACCTGTTAACATACTACTGAATGAGGGAATGGTGAACAATGGTTGTGACACTGTAGCTGTCCACAACATTAATTCCTGAATATTAATGGGAGCAGAGAAAAGTTGATTGTGCGCAGCACAAGTACAAGTACAATACAAGTACAAGTACATCATGTGAGTCAGCAAAAAAGTGTATTTATTTATTTATTTATTTATTTATTTATTTTCTATATGTCTCACTGGACTCAATGTGTGGTAAAATGAAAGACTTTACTTATCCAAATAAATATCACCTGTTTCCTGCATTATTGGAATTTTTTCAGAATGTTTCCAAATGGCAGTAAATACAGGAAAATCTTGATGTTTGCTTAAGATTTTTACAGGGTAAAAAGGAAAAATTACAGCTTGTAAAAAGCAAAATATTGTGATTTAAATGTTAACTATAAATTAAAAATATTTTGAAAAGGTACTTTGTAATTATTGAGCTAAACAGTTTCCTTTATTTACAGGAATTACTCATCAAAATTGTCACCATCTTGAAATGCATTCTGATTTATTCTTGGGGAGAATACTGTAATCTTCTTAGAAATTTTATTCAGAATTCTAGAAAAATCACAAAAAAAATATCAACATGAATATGAACTTACGTAATCATGCTCCTACTGCTTATATATGAAAGAGGTGTGTAAGTGTATACTGTCCCTGTCCCCCAAATAAGAGTAGTATGAATTATACATAAAGAGTAATTTAATCACAGAGATTAAAGTAAAACCAAATAAACTAACAAAATCGCTCCTACAAGAATTTTCCCATTCTCTGTTAACAGACATCCTAAATAATCCAAATTATTATCCAGTTTTACAATTATTGGTTCTATGTACTTTGTATATTCAGTATATTTCTGCCATGCTTTCAATAAAAAGGAAAGTGTTGATACTCAAAGCAGGAACTGTAACATTCAAAGGTAAGTAACAACTTTATAAAAATACAAAGAACGTTAGACAAGTTTTTTGCCTTCTTTGGTATTACCATCTCTTGGTAATTTCTAATCAGACTGGATGGTGCCTTTTTTTTTTTTTTTTTTTTTTTTAGAAAGAAAGGGTCTTAAGAAGTTTGGTAAATATGTTTCTGCATGTGCAATGCTTTTTTCCTCAAAAATTTTCTTCACACTCTTCTATTCAGCAAAGCAACAACTGCTGAAAAACATTCACGTCTATTTTCTCTCTTTTTTTGTCAAGTCCTATTTGTTAAAGAAGTACAGTACTCTTTTCCTTTATCTCTGGATGGTAAAAGGAATTTTATTTGGCATTTCATGGCCTGCTGCTTTTTATAAAGGTTTCCAACTCAATTCCCCTCACTGGTAGGCAGCAGGGGGTTCTCTAGCTCATGCTTAAGACTGTTAGTAGTATCCCTCTGTTAATGTCAAATTGATATTGCTCTGTGATTGGAATGACCTGGAAAGGAAGCTCTGCTAGATAAGCCCTTATTAAGGTAGCACCTTGTGAAGTAAGGTCTCTAGGTCCAAATATAAAGAAACCACAAATACATAATAAAGGGACTATTTTGTTTATTTTACAGTAAGAATAGATAATAAAAGGATTTTCTTCTATTTATGTTTGGTTTAACATATTTTTCTTTACTATATGCATTCTAAACATCAGAATTGAAACACTGAGAGGAAGGCAGGATTTTCTAGGACATGCTGTTAAAACAATAATCTTATATTCTACTAGTAAAAGAATACACTGAGGAATTCCCATATACATCAGCAGTTTTATACTTGCAGGTAGCCTTAGTGGGGGGAAACCACTGTTTCTGTGAAAATATCACTGTGAAACCAGAGCCTGGGCAGCACCAGAAAATACCCATACTGCTGTGACAGATATTTCTTGTTTTGTTAATGGCTTACACCTGTGGACCCCAAATAACCTGGCATATGGGAATGAATCCAGCTTTGTAACTACCATGTTTGCTGGGCAGGAATCCTTGTAAATACTTTTATATTCCTTTTTCAGTAAATAAATAAAGGAAGATGTTTAATTTAGAAGTGTTTAAGTGACCATGGTAGCAGAAGTATATATCAAATACATAGCAAATAATTGAAATAAGTGTACATGTAACAGTAAAAGTTACTCTGCACAGAGTCCCTGTTTCTTTTTGTAGACTGTTTTTAAGCTGGGATCTGACAGATTTAGAAGATAGGTACCCAAATTTGACATTGCTTTCTGAAATTTAGAAGTCATAACAAATTCAATACTTTGCCATGGGAAGTTGTTCAACTGGAGTCACAGCATCTTCTCAACGAGAAAACCTGCACTTCTAAAATGATTGACCTAAATACAGATGATTTGAGATAATTTTATAGTAGAATGAATTTAACAAAACTTTTATTATTATTATTATTATTTTTTTTTTCCGGATGCCTGTATATGGATTGTAGTGTTGAATATCCTAAATTCTGCTGCTAAGCCATAGAATAATTACATTTTTCATCCATACACTGTTTCCAGAAATGTCTTTTAAGCAGATCATCTGAAAGTCCTGTCTCTTTATCATTTCAGTCAAAATACAGTGAGAAAACAAATATTCCTTCTAAATAAAGTTTGGTATGGGCTAAAACCTCATGTTCAAAGCTGATGTCTAAACTGATGTCTAAACTGAGTATCTTTGCTTCTCTCTTTTCCGTTTCTGGTCCTAAGACCTCTTGGAAAAGTTTTGTTAAATATGACTCTATTTTCTTCTGGATTGAACTTCTGTAGCAGAGAATAGTAAAATAAAAGTAACATTAAACAGATTAAACGTAAGTTATCATTTCAGATGTTAGATTAAGCAAATAAACTGAAAAATTAAAAAACCCACAGTTTGAAAATATAAAATCAATTTTTTTTCTGGGTAACAGTTAAATGAAATGCTATGAAATGCTGCATGCTGCAGGCCATAACCCTGTTAGCACTGCTGTTAGATTAGGCTCCTAATTCTGAATACTATCATAGATGATTTGAAAAGTAACTACCACTTAGAAAAGTAGCTATACTTTTATACATCCTTTTCTACTTAAATATATGATATCACTTCTTAAAGTCTGTCCTTGAAAGGAGTTATGTCAATAAAGATGATCAAAATTCTTTCTGTTGCGTAAAAAGAAATTAGTAGTGGAGATTAGTAATACCTCTTTTTCTCTTTGCCTTAAAAGTACCTTAATAATGTTACATCTTAGGTTGAAAGTAAAGGTACTCCTTTGCTTCAATTTCTTTATGTTAGAATGGTTTTATATTCATTATGTACAGTAAAACTAATATGACAACAAAACATTACCTTAGTTTTAAACTGCTATGTTTTTTTAAGATGCTGCCCAATAAAATAAAGTAACATCTAAAACTAGCCATTAGTATGATATCTCAAGAGACCAGTCTTCTCACTTGTCAGAGCTTCTGGCCCTGAGGAGCTCCATACAGCTGCTTGAATTTTTTTCCTAGAGTGTAGTTCACCATGTATAGAGCAGATTATATGATTGCACAGATTTAGGGCTTAAAGAATGCTCTTGACACTTCTTACCTGAAGCCACATATAATCAGTTGGGGCTATTTTTCCTGCTTTTTATATTTTCAAATGTTTCATGTATGTATAGTATATGCCAGGGAGTATAATAAATGAAAATGTATTTTGCATCTGTCACTCTTTCCCTCTCACTTTAAAGATCAGCTTCAGAAGCTTTTTTGTTGAAAATTAGTGGTCTATTAGGCAGGATGAACATTTGTCCTAGCAAAAAGCCTGTATCATACTAGTATTAGGAAATTCAAACACAGTTATGCCATTTGGGGGAAAAATAAAAATAAAAATCAAAGCTTTAAAGGGGAGCATAGGACCTGGCTTATACATGTTTTCCTTCTTCATCCCTACCTTGCCTTACAAAAAAAAAAAAAAAAAAAAAAAAAAAAAAAAAAAAAAAAAAAAA
>CM021765.1:148916779-148958511 GCA_011076525.1 Nettapus auritus
AAAAAAAAAAAAAAAAAAAAAAAAAAAAAAAAAAAAAAAAAGCTAAAAATATATAATGAAAACTGAAAAACCACCTACATTTCTGAGAAAAAGTCTGCAGTAGAGCCTAATTAAACAATGTCCTAATGTCCTGTACTGCAATGCAAACATGAGGATAAAGCCATCCTGCTGTATTACTGCAGTTAGAATTGTATGCACTGGAGTTGCAAGCAGCATGCCTGAGGGGGTCAAAATCAGTGAGTAAAGTAGCTTATGCAAAACTGATCTACAAATTATTTCTTGGAAAAGTGCATATGTAACAGTTTCTAGCATCCAATTTTCTATTTTTGTTTATTAAGACTGCTGTGTCCAGTGTGAAGGGTGGCTATATATTTTCATTGTGCATAAGCCTAGATAAGAATGGAAGAGACAAAGATAAATTCATTTTTCTGTAACAGAATTTGCTAAACGTATATACATGGAGTTAGCAAGCAAAAATATTTTTTATAAGTTTTCCCATTTTCTATTATTTATAATCACATGAATTACTGTTAAAAAAAAAAAAAAAAAAAAAAAAAAAAGACTTTTAAAGAAAAACTTTTCTTTTTAAAGAGAATGCATCAGGATACACTGTACCACATAGACAGTAGTGCATAGTATGATGCTAGTTAGGTTAAAAAATTTACTGTAATACAGAATTCAAGTTTACTTGGAAACATAAGATACTAAGGTGAATACAGCTTTCTAACACACAACTCTGAGTGTCTCAAGTCAATTATCAGGAGGTAGGAAGCAGACAAGTGCACCTGAACCCCCATAGATATGAAAGAGAAATTGCTGCAGAAATTGTTCTGAAATTAGAGAGCCCCACATGAGTAAAAGGATACTGAATCAAATCTGCTACTGGAGGTAAATGATGTGAAAAAAACTGTGAATAAATGTATCATACTGATTAGATCTGAAAGGTAAAATGTGACTGTAAACTATAGAAGAGAGTTTTATTATGCAAACTTGAATACTCTCCATAGCACAAATAGAAGGCTTGTTAATATGTAATGAAGATTTTCAGTTATTTCTCCCTTCCTCTTTAAATACCATTACTATGATGTATTACATTTGGTAATCTATATTACTTTTTCATTAGCAAAAAGACAAAAGACTTCGGGACAATCATTTGTTGATGAGAGTCTGAGGGATTTATATTTTTGAGATTCAGTTCTACTGTATTTGGGGGGGAGGGAGGTTGTTTAGTGTTTGTTTTTTGTTTATAACATGGGCATATGCATTATTTGGTCTTCCTTAGCAAAGAACTAAGCAATGTACAGCAACAATATTTGACATTTACATGATTCTAATTTGGTTCCTGACTTCTGTCAATTCTTCTAACTTTGTTAGAATGTACATTTTATCTCATACAATATGCATATAACATACTCATAGCTTTAAACCTTAATTCTTTTACATTAATTAAAAAGTGACTAACTAGAACACAAGTAATTCTTAAACATTAATATAGGTATAAATATAATAGTTTTGAAGACTTGAAATCACGAGTATAGAAACCTTTTTTTTTCTTTTTCTTTTTTTTCCATTTTATTTCTGCCTTAAGTGTGTTAAGTGATACCTAGTGGTAATAAGGAATTTTATTATTTATGAATTATGCCATGAAATGAGATAGAAGAATTACAAAGAATAAGACTTTTTTTTTTTTTTTTCTTTAATTCTTTTATTCACAAACACCTCTTAACAAAGGTGAAAATACTATCTATAACGTATGTTTCTCATCTGAAATTGTGGTTATTTACAAGATAGAAACTATGTTAAATAGAAAGAACTCAATGGAGCTCTGTCTGGAACCACATATAAACACAAATCTGCAAAATGTCCCCCAAAAAATCAGTTTTCCAGATACCCTAAACAGTTTCAGCACCCTCATTCAGTGCATAAATTGTAATACAGCAGTATTTTCAATTGATGGACTTAGAGAAAACATGGGGTTGGAGGCTGCTTACAGGTAAAGGTGATCACAAATGATGGAGTGAGAAAACAATGAGTTGTTGCATTCAGGAGAGCTGTTGGTTATCAAGAGAGACCCAATTTAGGAGAAAGAAGAAATAAAAAAAAAAAAGAGAGAAAAAAGTAAAAGATGGCTTTGACTATTAGTCATACTAAGCGTAGAACAAGTTGCAGAACAAGTGGAAACAAGTATGGGATTAAGTATAGGTATGCAGCATATAATTTGAAGCATATAATTTTGAAAAGATAAAGCTGAAAGTTACAGTGGGAAACACAGAAGGTGATAAGAGCCTGAATAAATACACCAAAAACAAGACAAGAAATAATGAGCCTATTGGTCTATCCTTAGCAGGATGAGGAGCAGTGCATGTCATTAAGAAAGCCAAAGTGGTTCAAGTTTCTAGTCTTCACAGAGATATTTGTCACAGAACTAACTGGACCCAATAGAGAGTGAGTCAGAACAGGAGTCACTCAAAGCTAGGGTATTTTTAGACTAGTTTTGATTAGAACTGCCTGATGTTGACTGTCCTCTAACATGTGAAGGGATAGTGTGTAAATCCCACAAACCCCAAAGCAGGCCAAGCATTGTATATAGTTTTGAGGGATGAGGGTGGAGTGAAAGGAGGAGGTAGAATCTAGCAAAAAATATGTTTCCAGATATTATAGATACATTATTAAAAAAATCATTTTATGAGTATGGAAATATGAATACAGTTAGAAAAAATGCATGTAAATCTATTAGGAAGCAACTGTGTGAAATCAGTCTCATCACTATCTTTGATAAAGTAACTCACCTAGTGGTAAGAAGAAAGCTTTGCATATCTTGTTGACCTTGAATTTAGTAGGGCTTGATGCTGGGGAACTGGATTACATTAATCTGTACTGTAGAGGCACATAGAAAGTAAACAACTATTTTTATATTCATCTAGGATAGGACAAGAAGTAGTTAGTTTAATTATCAGTGAAGTCAAGAAAAAAAGCTATATTGTGGTTATCACCACAATGCTTAACCACAAAAGCCTATCAATCATCTCACTGGAGGTTTCTAACTATGATTTAGACAAGCTTGTCAGCATGAGATGGACAGACTTGTTTCTGATTCAGAGGTGGAAACTTCAGCAGGACCTATAACCTCTTGTGGTGGTTTTACTCGGGTGGGCGGCCGAGTTCCACCACAACTGCTCTCTCACTCCCCCTCCTCAAAGAGGAGCGAGGAGAAAATACGATGAAAGGGGCTCAAGGGTTGAGATAAGGACTAGGAGATCGCGCAATAATTATCATGACGGGCAAAACAGACTCAGCATAGAGAGAAAGTAAGATTTATTGCTTATTACTAACAAGCTAGAGAAGTGAGAAACAAAGGAAAGAAACCAAAAGCACCCCCCCCCCCCCCCCCCCACCCTCTTCCACCTCCTTCCCCCCGAGCGGTGCAGGGGAACGGGGGAATGGGGGTTATGGTCAGTCTACAGCACTTCTTCTCTGCCGCTCCTTCGCGGTCACTCTTGTCCCCTGTGCTGTGGGGTCCCACCCACGGGATGCAGTCCTTGCCAAACTGATCCGGTGTGGGCTGTCCACAGGCAGCAGCTCTTCAAGAACTGCTCCATATATGGGTCCGTACCACAGGGTCCATCCCTTTGGAGCAAACTGCTCCAACCTGGGTCCCCCACGGGCAGCAGCTCCTGCCGGGTCACCTGCTCCTGCGTGGTCTCCTCTCCACGGGCTGCAGGTCCGGCCTGGAATCTGCTCTGACAGGGGTCTTCCACAGGCCGCAGTCTCCTTCGGGGCACAGGCTCCACCGTGGTCTCCTCCACGGGCTGCAGCGTGGAACCCTGCTCCACCGTGGTACTCCATGGGCTGCAGGGGGACATCCTGCTTCACCATGGTCCTCTCCACAGGCTGCAGGGGACTTCTGCTCCGGCGCCTGGAGCACCTCTCCCCCTCCTTCTTCACTGACCTTGGCGCCTGCAAGGCTGTTTCTCACTCCTCTCACCCTCCCAGCTGCTGAGTGGCGCAGCATTTTTTTCCCTGTCTTAAATATGCTCTCACAGAGGCGCAAAACAACATCGCTTATTGGCTCAGCTCTGGTCAGCAGTGGGGCCCTTACCAAACATGGGGCAGCTTCTAGATCCTTCTCACAGAAGCCACCCCTATGGCGACCCTCCTACCAAAACCTTGCCACGTAAACCCACTACACCTCTCTACCAAAATGTCTTTTCAAGTCCAACATTTACATGATTGCACTCATTTAGACAGTCTGTGACCCTTGGCCCTTGAGAGATAATGCAACCAAATAATTAACTGCATCTTCTTTTTTTTTTTTTTTTTTTTTTTTTTTTTTTTTTTTTTTTTACCTTGTATGTATTGCTATTTGGACTGCAGCACTTAATCAAACTGTCAGAACTGAAAAAAAGAAGTAGCTAGGGGACTGCCCATTGCAGGATTTCAATGAGTACAGAAACAATGAAAATATTTGAGGTTGGTTGAGTTTTTCCTTCTAGTAAACTTACTTAATTGGAAATATGAGCAATGTACTGTCATTTGGGACAGGTAATGGCTTGGATTTGAAAAGGTAGTAAATGTCTGCTTTTGTTTCTACTAAGACCCATACACTTCTGACTGTTAGGTCTAATTTCACTGGACTGATTTGTCTGAGTCAGTATTTAGTATATTTTCCAGAGAAAATTTTCCTCAGTGTCATGCATAATCAGAATAGTTCCGTATAGTTGATATGGGTCCTGAATCATTATTCTGGAGTCCCTCAGCTACTTCCCACTTAGAAATAAAAAATAGGAATCTAGAAGTATCCTTTGGTTGCCTACTTTACAATAAATTTAGCCTTTTAACTGAAGACTGTGAGAGCCCTGAGGAATTTAGACATACAGGAATGAAATCTAGAGTTGTCTGGTTTTTAGTGAGCACTTTTCCAGGGTCAGTAACATTTTGTGGTGCCATGTGAATTTGTTTTTGAGAATTTCCCACAGATGTCACACTTTCTCTAGGAGGCTTGAAAGATACCAGTGAATTTAACAACAGGGGATGCTTCAGAGGCTGAGATGATTTCTGAGGCTGCTCACTTCCATGTGTATGACTCACTAGGCAAAGCTTTCAGAAGAAAAAAAAAAAAAAAAAAAAAGTGTTTATAAAGAAGTAACACTGCAATTACATAGCACCAGCTTGTACAAGGTAATACTAGGTCATTGCCAATTTTGTATATAATACAGATTTCCTCTTTTCTCTTACTTGAGCACATGAGCTGGTGGTGGATTGATCTGTCAGATAGTTAAATTGTGCTCTAAAAAAAAAGAGCCAGCACCACCACCACCACCACCAACAACAAAACAGCACAACTTCCCATTGTATTATCAGAGCTTTCTTTGCTTATAAACCTCAGACATGCCCAGTAGCAAACATGCCCAGCATGGAGCTGTTCACAGAGCTGTGCAGCATTCACCACCCACTCCTGCCTCCTTGCAGGTACCTCTTTATGTAATCTGTTTGCAAAGTCCTTCCTTCCCACAGGGTATTTCATTTTGGCCTCCTCATCCAAGACACTCATCTCTCTCCCCCCCCCCCCTTTTCTCTTCCTGAGTTTTAGTGTCCTAAAATATTATCATCACAAACAAGTTATGATTTTATTTTCTCTTCTGTCCTTAAGTTCTTATAGCCATATCCTACATATAAGCATCTTGGTTTATTCAGTTGGGAAATTTCTTTTCTGTAGTAACAGAATCACAATTAATTGTTACAGCAAGGATTGCACTGCATCTTTTCTCCCTTGAGAGGATATTTATAAAGTCCACACAGCAAAAAGCTATAAAAGAAGGTACATGGATGTGTTATTGTTCACTGTACAAATAAGTCTGCCATGTGTTTTTCATGTTTAACATGTAACAAAATTCTATATCAATCAGCATAATGTAAGTAATAACAATGTTTTCCCTGTGTTCTGAAATCTGTGAATTAATATCTGTTCTACTTCATTTGGATTTTTAGCTAAGTTTAAGGAATACTGTGCAAATATGAATATATGGAAACCTAAATTTACTCTAAGGTAGTAAGGTGAAGTTGCTTGAGTTGTATAATGTTATTTAAAAAAAATAAAATCAATCACTGTAACTGGTAGCTGTTATCATATGATATGATAAGGTGTATTAATGTATATAATTCAAAGGCAATATGTATACACTTCTTTTGAAAAAGAACCCATTTGTTAAATAACAGGGAAGCTATTGAATTCAGTGGCAGACAGTAAACAAAACCCGGTGTGCTGTAGATCTGCATTGAGATAGTAACGTCACTAATAGCAATCCCCAATTTTTTAATCTTTATCCTTCCTTGCAAAATACAGCTAGAGGTTTATTTTGAATGGTAACAACGAAAAACAACAACAACAGCAACAAAAAGAGTACAGAAAGAAGACTGAGAATGAGTCAAAATAAAAAATGAAATCCAGTTAGTACCACAGAGAATAGAAAATCCTTCCATTAATGTTTTGTCCATGTTCTTTCTCTTTGGGGTTGCTTTTTTAACACTGTTGGTTATTTTTCTAATTTCCTTCCCAATGTTAGTGTTATAGTAGAGATCTGAGTTTTTATTTGAATGTGCAAAACTAAAAAAATAGTATAGAGGAATATTTACTGTAAATTGTTTTATATTTGTGCTTGAACACACTGGTCTTCAGTGTTGCCCCTTTTTATGTGAAACTCTATACTTTCATTTTTGTCTTGGTGTGGGGATGGGGGGAATTAAACAAAAGGATATAGTAGTGTTAATTATCTGTCAGAAGACAATGCATGCAATGATCTTCATTTGCTCTCCAGCAGAGCTTAAAGAAGAATTAATGTGCTGTCCCTAGCTGAAATCTGATGGAACAACAGCACTGTTTCATAGCTATAATATAGATAACATCTAACCTCCTTCAGCAGCTTCAATGGCACAAACATAAAAATGTGCATTTTAGCATAAGACTAAATTCAGTTGGAGCAAAACCCAGATAAGGTTTAGTACTTTTGAAAACTCTACTCCCCTTATAATTAAACAGAATGTTGAAACAATTGCCTATTTTCTGATGTAATTATGTTATTACATTAAATGAGATACCATATACGGAGAAGTAGCTGAACTACTAACACTTAAAAAAAATGCATAAAATTCTGTGATTTACATTTTATTTTTCCTAGCATTAGTTTCATTGTTAGTTATGGTCTGAGAAGTTTGGGGTATATTCTGGAAAGGTAGTATTTTTGTGAAGTGAAAGAAAGATGTTAGGAACAATTCTTAATTACTTTAACAAATTGTTTATGAGAATGCTATATTTTAATTGACCCTTCTGTGTTTAGGTATTGTTCAAATTTTCTTCAAAAAATTCAGTATCTTAGCTTTACTGTGTACTGTGAGCATTTTAGTCTGAGTTGCTTTTCATTGCAAAAGGAGCAAATAATATTCAAGGAGGGAATAGCATGATGACCAGATGACAGTTCAGAAATGGGGTGATAACTCTATAACTAATACCATATTTCATGCTTCTGAGAGTGGAGAAAAGTTAGGAAACCATAGGAAAACAATTTTGATAAGGTATTTTAAGAGTAGAGAAATATTTCATTTAAAATCATGGGTGAAATTTAAATGCTGCTTACCCTGTCATTACTCCACCTCTTCAAGAACAGAACAGAAGTAACCATTAATAGTCAATATATGAAATTTTGTCACAACTAATAAGTAAGCTAAGTTCAAGGTGGTCCTATTAGCATGTTAAATAACATTAATAACTGAGGTTTATATTCTCTGAGGAACTAATTTGGTAAACTTCAATGTGGCTTTTTATTACATTCCAAAGCATACCTCCATAAGAAGCTTCATTGTAAGCTTACAGGGTGCACTTGTGTTGCATTCTGCAGCTTTCAACACTTCCTCATTCCTCTCTTACTTCCCAGCAAAATCTAGAAATAGTTTTAATGCCTATAAATTTGTCTTGAAAGCAGTTATATAGGACATGGATGTGCAGTAGGGCACAACCTTTAGATCTTGCAGTGAAGGTAAAGCATACTTCAGAAATACTGCAGAGATTAGGAAACAATCCTACAGATGGTTATGACTTCAAGACATAAAAAGCCACCACAACACACAAAAATTTAAAAGGGAGCATCTAACCTTTTTTTTTTTAAGTTGGTGAAAATGTTTCAGAACAAAATTGCATTGTATGGAATAGCTACTTAAATTTTCCAAGAGTTTGGATATGTACAGTAAAAGATAAAAAAAGTAAAATTTCATATTCAGTCAAAAATGTTGGGGCCACATAAAACTAGTGCACCAATCTATTATCTTCTATCATCTTTAGCTTTTGCAAGTGGATCAGGAAGTATTTGAGGTAATCCATCATACTGCTATGATCCCTCTACATTTTTTTAGATTGGTTTAGTAGTACATAGGTATAAAAGACTAAAATATGTAGACATTGGCAAGGAATATAACCACCACCATTACAAAGAGGAGTCTGCAACCTCCTTTGGTTTAATTAGCTGAAAATATATTGGTGATGAAGATTACCCAGCTAACCTTTCTACAAAACACAGGGATATTGATCCATAATTTTCATGGATCAGGTCCAAGAATGTATGACTGAAAGAGTATGTAAATGAATGCAGTGGTTTCTTCATAATTAATTTATATAGCGCAAGTTTACCTTGATATCATTTGCTTAAGAGATGTAAAATGGCATTTTCTGGGGTGTAAAGTTACTACTGACCTGATTGTTCTCTGATACAGGAATAGGTTGGGAGTTATGTTGCTGAAAATAAATAAAACAATCTGAGTTAGTGCTGTTAAACAGAGGCTATCACACAGATAATCAAGCTGTCTTTGAAATATGCTAAATTTGAATTAAGTCCAAGGGCAGGTAGTTTATCCTACACTATAATTTAGTCTTTCAGAGAGAGATGCCTGTGCTGTCATTTTTGTATTCATTTAGAATACAGATTCTCCTTATATGATAGCCTTTGTTTCTTGGCACACAAAATTACATGCAGGGTCATGGTGGCATTGCTTTCTTGATTGGCTTATAAAGTCAGTTCATTCAGACTGCATGTTCAGTAAAATAAGTGATAAACATAACGCTGTAATTAAGCCATAGAATATAGCAATAGCTAAATGTTTTGAAGACCGGGGGGGGGGGGGGCGCCGGGCAGAATGCTATATTGTAATTGGAGTAATCACTGAAAATATAAAATTATATAGATTATAGCTGTGCATGTGTAGTTCAGCACACTGAATTCCCAGACCTCCTTCTCCACTGGTGGATAGCAAATTGATTTAAGTGTTTAATTGAAAACGTGGAAATTCCACAATTACAAGTCCAAAACAAAATCATAATAGCACTGTGTCCTTTATTCAGAACTAATCTTCCAGTTTACACATAAACACGGTGGCCAGTATCTTCTAAGATGTCTGGAAAGAAAGGTGTTATTCATCTGAAAGAGTTCTGCCTTCATTCTGTTTTATCTCCTTTGTAATATATGGATGCATTGTTGTTGTACCTCTTGTAAGATAGGAGGGGCTACAATGTTCATAAGTAGCTTCCATTTTATATAGTTCATTAGCATGCTAGGAACATACCTCCTGAATATGTTGTATGAGTTTGGGTTTCTTTTTGTCCCCTTGTTTATAGAAGGTAGTCCTTCTGGCCCTCTATGTATCCCATGTTCTCTATGGGATTTCTTGTTATTATTGTTTTAATCTTTCTTTAGGGATCTGGTTTTGCCATGGAGATTGGTTGCAGGAATAGATGGACTTTGTTACAATGTGCTTTTTCTCTGTGGAGCCTCATATTCACTCAGATTTCAACTGGGTGTATAATGCTGCAAGCCTTCTATGTCCCATGCTATTACTACCTACAGAGCACGAGGCAGGTGGAGTAACGGCAATATTTAAGGATTTTTAAAGGTGATGTATATAATTCTGCTGTGCCTCTATGCATTCCCTTCATCTTCTGTTACTAATTCAAAAGCATATTTATTTTCTATTTTTATGTTCCCCCAAATGATATTCTTTTTGTCTCAGCTGCAGAGGTATTCCACTGCACTTATGGTCATAGATCTACAGTACTAGCCAGCAACTGACTTCAATATCACATGTACTGCAAATTACTCCTTAATGATGCAAAGATAGCCATCATATTTTATAGGTACAGAACTCAATATGAATTTTATAAATTCTAGCTTCAAGAGTTGTTTGAAAAAATTTCTCAGCTAACAGCCATCCATGAGTTTTACTTTCAAAATGAAATATCGCCAGTTACCTATTTATTTTAAAGTAATTAGCTGAGAGCTATATCAGCGTGTAGTTTGTGAGTGACTGTGTCAAGGTGATGCCATCTCATCTGTTTCCTGAGCTTTCTGAATCTGGCGTCATGCCTGGTCAGAGTGATCCCAGGAGGCAGGGCTGGACACCGGGGAGATTTCTGCCTCTTATCAAGACCTGCCAATATGCGTTATTCTTGCAAAATGTAGCCGGCGTGTGGGGGCCTGGGTGTAGGCACAGGGGGTGGCTCCATCTATAATCAGTCTTTAAGAAGCTGTTCTGACTTCTGTGAAGCATTTTTTTTTTTTTTTTTTTACTGAGACTGCTCCTGGAAGGCAGTATGAAGATCGAAGAACCAGGGTGGTGTGCAGCATGGTTACTCTTCCCATTGCCCTGTCTGAAGATATTGGTGGGGCTCTTTGACTCAAAATCTGTTTCTAGGAGGACAGATATGCAAGTTATTGCTGTCTAACCAGGCACAGATATCTGTGAAGAGTTCATTTTGGTTTTTATTCCTCTTTCTAAGGAGTTATGATACTGGTGTCAGGCCTGACTGTGCCACATTAAGACAGATGAAGTATGTCAGCTCTCTGCACTAGCTCCAGGAAATTCCACCAGTATTATCAAAACTTTGTGTGGGAGTTTTAATTAGCAAGATCTGAAGAGTGACATACCTATTTTGTGTGTGCATTGTTGAAGCAGAAACAGAAATTTCTCGGCATGCTGTAGCTGCAAATCAAAAACTGACTGAAGCGTGCTACTGAGGGGAAGGGAGGTTGTGAATTTATTTTAATTTATTTTATTTTATACTTTTTTAACTAGAGTTACTTGTTAAAACTCAGGTCATAATGAACACTAGACACCTTGGCTCTATGCATACCAACAAGAAGGATGTTAAGGCCCTGGAACATGTCCAGAGAAGGGCTATGAAGCTGGTGAAGAGCCTGGAACACAAGTCCTATGAAGAGCGGCTGAGGGAACTGGGGTTGTTTAGTCTGGGGAAGAGGAAGCTCAGGGGAGACGTTATTGCTCTCTACAACTACCTGAAAGGAAGGTGTGGGGAGCTGGGTGTCAGCCTCTTCTCACACGTAACTAGTGACAAGACTAGAGGGAATGGCCTCAAATTGTACCATGGAAAGTTCAGGTTGGAAATTAGTAGAAATTTCTTCTCAGAAAGAGCAGTCAGGCATTGGAACAAGTTGCACAGGGGGGTTGTGGCATCACCATCCCTGGGTGTGTTCAAGGAAAGGTTGGACATGGTCCTTAGGGATATGTCTTAGTGGGTCATATGGTTGGACCAGATGATCTTGGAGCTCTTTTCCAACCCTACTGATTCTATGATTCTTTGTGAAATACGTAGTCCTAAACTTGGTTCAGTTCATAATCAGTGGTTCATATAATTCTTTGTGAAACAAATCTTTGGCTGGAAATTTAAAAGAGGGATAAAAGAATTGAGGTAGAACTTTGGTTATCATTTATTATTTTTTTTCCACA
Organism: Nettapus auritus; assembly: GCA_011076525.1. Lineage (NCBI taxonomy): Eukaryota > Metazoa > Chordata > Aves > Anseriformes > Anatidae > Nettapus > Nettapus auritus. Next base: position 148,928,564 of record CM021765.1, read on the forward strand.
TACAGAAATAGAAACAAGTGCTGTACTGTAAAATCTATGATCTTAAAATATATTCTTTTCCATTAGTATGAAATATTCTATCTTAAACTGGCAAACACAATTGGAATAACAGTAGGTGTATATAGGATATACAACAATATGTGAGGACGTGACTTAACCCAAAAAAGAAAGTCATTAGCTCACAGAACAAGCAACAGCACAGTTATTATGGAACTAATAAAAGTTAATGTTTTATTTTTGTACATGTAAGAGGCGATTTTTTATTTTATTTTTTTGTATGTACAGAAAAAAAAAAAAAAAAAAAAAAAAAAGAAGTACCATAGGTAGTCCCTTTGAAGAGCCCTTCCAAGGCCCAGTTTGAGATTTTCATGGTAATGTTGATTACTAAGTTAAGGCAGCAAGCTGTGGTTGGACTCAGGAATACTTTATTTCCAATAAAAGGACAGATTTATATTAAACAATCTGGAATGATTTTCTGAATTGCTTGTTTTTTAATGAGGGTGCTGTGTTGTCAAAAGAAATCATTATTACTTGTAGTGATCTTGCTCATTTCAAATGGCTGAAGACAGAATTCAGCATGAAATTCAGTGAGCAAAATTTGCAAATCAATGCTATGAAAATGATTTGTTCTGCTTCAGTTGAACAGCTGATGTGTCTGTTGCCTATAGAACAGAGATATAGCCCATGGTGCAGTTACATATGTGTATATATGCATCAGTGATATGTAGTAAGCAAAGATAGTTGTATTCTTTTCTGTTCAGTATTTATCAATAATGCATGTTTTATTTCTTTTCAAAGATATACTTTTATTAATGACTTCATATTTTAGACAAAACAGATTTACCTCAAACTAAAGCAACAGATTAACACAATATTTTAATAACAAGTACTATCAGACAGTAGTGACATAACTAATTTTATATGTTTTAGAAGTGAATTTGTGTGTAAACTTGGTGCCCTGAATTATTTTGTGTAATTGAAGACAGTTCACTCAATTGTTTCATATTATGTCAATACTTTGCCTTGACTTTAGGCTTAAGTCTGCTGTTTACACATATGATAAGGTACCCTTTTCCTTTTTTCTCTTGAGTTTTGACTTTAACTGAATAACCACTGGCCTTTTTATAAGGATTACCTATTTTGATATAATTTTATCTTTTGATTTTGCAGACTATGGTATGGTTTAACTAAGCTGCCAGGAAGAATCTTTTTCAATTCTGTCTATAGGGAAGAAAGAAGCTTCAATGTTTTCTTTTGTTTTTGAAAAGCATCCGTCTCTCTCATGACTGACATTTAAATCAAATTCAATTTTAATGTGTTTATTTATTTATATACTTATTTTATGCAATGCTGAAGTTGAAGATAGGAAGAAGTAAGAAGAATTAAAAAAAAAAAAAAAGGCAAAAAACAAGCAAAGTTTGTTCAAAGCAATCTGTACTTTTCTTTCCACTTAATTTGTTATTCAGAACAGTATAAAACTATGGAGTTCTGCTTTTTCAAAGAGCCTGTTCTTGTCATCAGCTGTGACTTTCAGCGAGATGAATATACTAGGAATATATATCCTTCCAAATTCAGACTTTCCCTTTCCAGTACCTTTTGCAAACATGAATTTGTCAGTTTTAACACTGGTTAACATCTTCATTGTGTAGTAAGTACTGTAAATATTATCCCTGCATTTTGAGACTCCAGAGGTTTTGAGAGAGTTTGAGTCTGAGACTTTGTGAGGCTCCAGAATACAGAGCCATCACTGGCACTGCTGGAGAAAGGGGAGATCTTCATGCAGCCCCAGATGCTGTGCAATTAAACAATTATAGTTGTTTAATAATAGCAAAATCAAACTACACCAAACCAAACAAAAACAGCATCAAAAACAGAAACAAAAAGCATCTTAAATGTACACAGTAAAAGTAACACAATATTCTGCTTTAAGAACAAAGTGGTATTTAGTTACAATAAGGAGCTTTGGAACTTTTGTCAGCTTGACAGAACAGATAACTGTAAACCCGAAGAGCACTTGGAGGTTTGTTCCTTATGTGGAAAGCTCTCCATTAGCTCTGTATTTTCTGTAACTTGTAGCATTTATTCATACTGTAATTTATTTTGTGAAAATTTATAACTACAAATTCAGAGATAATGTGACCTCATTACAGCTGTGCTGAAAAAATAAGTGTTAATAACTCATTCATATCTCTGGCTGCAGGCTACCTCTTTTGTTCAATCTGCCATGGTATTTTTTTTTTTTCTGGTGTTCTGCTGTTAATTATTTGATATATTCAAAATGTTCATAATTTATATCCTGCTTCACACAGACCTTTAGTATATTCTGTGTTTGTAATCATATACCCCGGTACTGATAACAATGTAATATTTTTCTTGCTAAACATCTTAGCTTCAAAACTCAGAATTGATAGAAACGTTGTTTCAGCTGTTATATGCAAATAGTGAATTAACTAAGTTGGAGACAAATGAAAGTTTGAAGTATACTTTCAAAAATATGATGTTTTGATTAAGAATTTGGGGGAAAATGAAAAAAAAAAAAAAAATGGTTGCACAATTAAGTTTCTTCAAATCTGGAAGAGGGGATCGAGTGCACTCTCAGTAAGTTTGCAGACGACACCAAGTTAGGTGCGTGTGTCGACCTGCTCGAGGGTAGGAAGGCTCTGCAAGATGATCTGGACAGGCTGGACCGACGGTATGAAGTTCTACAAGGCCAAGTGCCTGGTTCTGCACCTGGGGCACAACAACCCCAAACAGAGCTACAGGCTGGGAGATGTGTGGATAGAAAGCTGCCTGTCAGAGAAGGACCTGGGAGTATTGGTTGACAGTCGGCTGAATATGAGCCAGCAGTATGCTCAGGCGGCCAAGAAGGCCAACAGCATCCTGGCTTGCATAAGAAACAGCATGGCCTGCAGGTCCAGGGATGTAATTGTCCCCCTGTACTTGACTCTGGTGAGGCCGCACCTCGAGTACTGTGTTCAGTTTTGGTCCCCTCACTACAAGAAGGACATGGAGGTGCTTGAGCGAGTCCAGAGAAGGGCTACGAAGCTGGTGAAGGGTCTGGAGAACAAGTCTTACGAGGAGCGGCTGAGGGAGCTGGGACTGGTTAGCCTGGAGAAGAGGAGGCTCAGGGGCAACCTTATCGCACTCTACAGGTACCTGAAAGGAGGCTGTAGCGAGGTGGGGGTTGGTCTGTTCTCCCACATGCCTGGTGACAGGATGAGGGGGAATGGGCTAAAGTTGCGCCAGGGGAGGTTTAGGTTGGATATTAGGAAAAACTTCTTTACAGAAGGGGTTGTTAGTCACTGGAATAGACTGCCCAGGGAAGTGGTTGAGTCACCATCCCTGGAGGTCTTTAAAAGACGTTTAGATGTAGAGTTCAGTGATATGGTTTAGGGGATGATTTGTTAGTGTTAGGTCAGAGGTTGGACTTGGCGATCTTGTAGGTCTCTTCCAACCTAGACATTCTGTGATTCTGTGAAATCTTTGTGTAGTTTTGGTCATAGCTATAGTGAAGGTTCCTGTATGTCCTTCAGTGTATGAATTTTCAGTACAATAAGAGTAATATGTTTGAAGTAGCTCTGATTCCCCATACACCTTCCATGAGTATACAAGGCAGAACTTTATTGACTTAAGGGTATACATTTATAAGTGTTTTTTAGGAACTACGTGCACAAATGTTGGAATGAACTAAAAAAAATTGAGTTTATGATCCTTTGTGTAAAATTTAACATTCCAGTTTATATATAAATTACTTGTAAAAAGGTTTTCTTAAACATTTGCTAAACTTTTTATAAAGAAAAAAAATTAGAGAACTCCTATCTTTGGTAATGATTTGATATGCTTAGATTTTGTAGTACAGCTGCATTCTGGTGACATCTGTAGAAGAACTATACACTGAATTTCACAAGTGCTGTATTGTGCGTGATAATTATTTAAAATCTAATTTAAACATTCTTCTTCATAACTCCTTGGGAGACTTGTTGCCTCAGTTATGAAGGTTGCTGGATTCAGCACCAGGCTATTTTTAGACACCAGTTCTGCAGTCATCTTTAGGTGACTTTAGCTCTACATAAATCTAGTATAACGATAAGCTACAGTTTGCCTCCTTGTTCATGGAATTAGCCCCATGTGTAGTAGCCAAATGGATAGTGCATGAATGAAGAAACTATGTTTCCCAGTGATTAGTTAAACTACCATTTTGTGACTTTCAGTTGATTTTGCAGTCAAATAGTACAATTTCCTTCAGGCTGGAAAGTTTCTCCTAGCAGAGTGAAGTTAGTAATATGCAGTTAGCAGTGTTACAGCTTCAACAAGCCAATTAAAGTAAGGACTATACCAGTTGGCCTCTCCTAGTCATTGCTGTTGTTGCATCACAAGAAAATTTATGAAACCTTAACTAACAGCAGGTCCATGTCCAATTGGGAAACATCGTTACTCAGTGCACATGTAATCATATCATTCCTTCCCTCACAACATCCTTTGCTTATGTTTCATTTTCAGTTCACCTTAGATTTCTAGTGTGGCCAAACCTGGACCTTAAGCTGTGTCTTACAACTTCCACGTAAACCAAAAATTTTAAAACTGCCGCAATTTCAAACAATGGAAATGAGGAGACACCAATACATTTTCTGTCAGAAACATGGTGCAATTTTATGTTTTTGTCATACGTCATCTCTCATTCCATACAGAACTATATGTGTTGCAACTTTGCTTGCTTCAGTAAGTGTAGTCAACTGCTAAAAAAAAATAAAAATCAATAAATCTTTTTTATAATTTGCCACTAGGGAACATTATAACTGTGTTTGATAGCTGAAGCTTTTACCCTTCAGATGTAAGAAATAACAGATTTGTTGAATTGCCATCCCGAGGGACCTAAACAGACTTGAGAGGTGGGCCTGTGTGAGCCTCATGAAGTTCAACAAGGCCAAGTGCAAGGTGCTACACCTAGGCTGGGGCAATCCCAAGCACACAAACACAGGCTGGATGGAGAATGAATTGAAAGTAGCCCAGATAAGAAGGACTCGGGGGTGTTGGTTGATGAGAAGCTCAACATGAGCTAGCAATGTGTGCTTGCAGCCCAGAAAGCCAACCATATTCTGGGCTGTATCAAAAAAAGCATGGCCAGCAGGTCAAGGGAGGTGATACTCCCCCCTCAACTTTGCTCTTGTAAGACCTCACCTGCAGCATCGTGTTCAGCTCTGGGGCCCCCAGCACAAGAAGGACATGGAAGTATCACGATTCCAGAGGACCACAAGGATGGTCAAAGGGTCTGGAGCGTCTCTCCTATGAAGACAGGCTGAGGGATTTTGGATAGTTCAGCCTGGAGAACAGAAGGCGCTGGGAAAATCTATTTGAAGCCTTCCAGTACCTAAAGGGGGGAGTACAGAAAAGGTGGAGAGGAACTCTTTATCAGGAGTGGAGTGATAGGACAAGGAGTAATGGCTTTAAACTAAAAGAGTAGGTTTAGATTAGATGTAAGGAAGAAATTCTTTATTATGAGGGTGGTGAGGCACTGAACAGGTTGCCCAGAGAAGTTGTGGATGCCCCATCCCTGGAGGTGTTCAAGGCCTGGTTAGATGGGGCTTTGAGCAACCTGGCCTAGTGGGAGGTGTCCCTGCCAATGACAGGGAGGTTGGAAATAGATTAAGCTTATAGTCCCTTCCAACACAAACCATTCTATGATTCTATGAATCTTGGTGTATCAGACTGCTTCTCTGCTGGTTGATTGTGCTATATTTCTGTAAAATGTTGGCATAACTATCTATAAACTAGGTCAGCTAAGATAGCAGCAGTATTCCAGCCTCAGTGGCGTAGCAGCTGGAGGCTCAGATGGTGACGCTTTTCAAAAAAATATTTTTGAACTCATTTTTGAGCTCTTTTTAAAATTTTGTTTTCATCCTTCCTCTGCTGAACCTTCGAATGATTCCCTGACTAGATAGTATACAACCAGTTGTTGTAAAGGAACAGGCATACTGGCATTTAGACCTGGAGTTCTACCACCAAGCAAGTTTATTCCTCTCCCTTGTAACTGGGACTGTGAAAAGCCTCCCCGAGCCGACCAATCCTAACCTTGGTATTTTTCATCTGTACCCTCCCTACCAAGGTGGTCCCAAACACATTCAGATCTGGTGATCAATGCACAAAATTTGTTTTCATACCACCAGACAGGTTAATGAGAAACCATCAATTTAAAAGATTCAGAAAAAGGAAAGCGTGAAATGCGTTTCTCATACACTCTTGGTTTTCTTTCTTCATGCTTCCCTAAGACTTTTTGTGTTTGTTTTACTTTATTTTTAAAAGCTGCAGTTTTGCAGACCATCAGTCAGTGATGTAGATTAGAGAAATCACCTTTGGATCTTTTAGGAACAATGAAATCAGACAATTTCTTCATTCAGAATAGCAGTCACTGGAAAATGTTTTGCTGAACAATTCATATAAAAGATTTAAAGGTAAAGCAGATAATAGTTAATTCTGGCTGGCAAAATAGGAGGTAATTTTAGTGTTTTCTTGTTCTTTAGTCCTTGAGCCTTGGGAAATCCAACCCACAGTTTGTCCTAACAACATGTAACACAAAGCAAAATTGGTTACACGTCTGTTTGTTTTAATGGCAGTTTAAATTTTCTTTTATATATATAATAATATAAAGTACTGCTCTTTTTATTGGATGGGGAAATGGTGGGCAGAAAGCTGTTCTCAAAACCTAGTAATGAAGACTAGAGGCTAAAATATGATGTAAAGTAGGCAAGTGAGCAAAATTAAAGCAGAAGTTAAAAATGGTCTTCATTTCAGCTCTTCCCTGTACACTGAAGAAGCTTCAAATAGATTTATTTCTCTGTTGAGATATAGGCCTAAATAGAGAACCTGAATTTGAAGTTGTCCCCACTAACCTACCCTTCTCCTGCTTAGCACAGGTGATATTTACAGTCTTAAAGTTGTTTAAACGTATCTATCTTCTGCACAGATTTTTAAACTTGCAACAGAAATCAGTTCAAAAGGCAAAGCTTCAATAGCAGCACATTATCCACAAACATGACTGTGCTTTCACATAAAACTCACTTCAAAGCAACGTGCTTTTGTGTTTGTTTTGTGATTGTACTAAAGCTCAACATCTTTCATTCCTGTAATGTGTTGTGTCAGGCTTTGGAAATATTAGGTTGCCTGACATATTGTTGCTACTTCCTCCTTGACACATTATCCCATGAGGCAAATGAGCAATCTGCACTGACATATTCCCCAGTGGCTTCATATCAGTGTAATTAATTACAACTTGAATCCTCTCACATGCTGTTGAGTGTAGAAAATAGTTAGACAAAGCAGGTATGCCAAGGGCTGAGTGGAGTCTAGAAGCAAAATGATGAGCAAAAATGTTAAGGTACAAGAAATGGCTTTGTTTCTGCTTGTAGTCAAGTGTAAGCATTGCTGTTGGTAACAGGATATGCCCTTAAATGATGGGCAGTCAAGAAGACCCAGGAAGATCCTGAAATCTGTGGTAACAAACCTCTGTACCAAAGTGGAAAAATTCTGCTGGCTCTTCCCCAGAGGTCACTTGCAAGATGACTGAAGTCTGTAAGACAGGATCCTACAGGTGAGAAGGGAGATTCCCTAGGAACATGCACAGGTATCCCAGTCCATAATAGAAACATCTTTTAACATCTCCAGTGCACCAAACCCACTCTGTTTTCTCTACTGCTGTACAGATATAAGATAGTACAAAATCTACTCTGTTCATGTGCCCTGTGATAAAGCAGGAAAAAATAAAGGTTAACAGTTCAACATATATACTGCTGGAAATATTCCAAACTGACTTCTGTTTTTATCTTTATTTCCCAATTTGCCTGCACATGCAGTTTTTTTGTTTTATATTGCTTTGTTTCTGTTATGTACCTGTAGCATTATTGCAGCACTGCCTATTGGTGGTATTGAAGGCCATGTTGTGAATTCCCTTGCCTCCTTGTCCTGTTCACCCTTCAGAGCTGCATCCATCTGTTTGGTGGCAGGTTACACACAGATACCATCTGCAGCAATGTTTTCTGCAAATGCACATCCAAACTCTCAGCTTTAGTTTTTCATCTGAATGGTCCTTTAACCATACAGAAACATTTCTTTTTAACATTTCTTTTTAGGAACCAGTTTGAGCTGATAGAATAGTTAAAAATTTGGGGTCAGGTTTGGGAAGAATTATTTTTACATGCATAGATATACCTAGGTTCATTCTCATCCCTCCCCATGACAACCAACCAACCAACCAACCAACCAACCAAAAAAAAAAAAAAAAAAAGATTTGGCTGTGGTTGCATAGTCTTCATGAATTTTTGCTGTGTAACTTTTCTCATGCACATATTTCCAGCATGAAAGCCCTCTGAAATGAGCTCTGTAAGAAGGCATCATAGGTACTAAAGCTGTATAGGTAATGATGACTAATAGAGTCTCCACCTCTTTCCTCCTTCTGTCCATCTGAAACAAAACTGTAGCAGACCAGGGAGATATATATTGGTTATTTTCTGTCATTAAGATCTTGGCAGATTTATTCAGGACCCCTGAGAAGCTTCAGAACAAGCACATTTTGATCTTTGATTCTGTCAAAAAATATCTTTTTTGTCCTGTCCCAAAATATGGGTTTAGATTTGCCTGAGCCCTAGGGCAAACAGCAATTACTTTAGGGTCAATAGCAGTTTTTCTGTAACTTAAAATGTCATCTCTTCTAAACATCATATCTTACTACCTTCCAGGAGTGGGATCTGAGTATTTCCAGATTCTCACTGGATCACAGCACTGAATTAACCCTTAAAGGCACTCAGTGTCATGATGTTTTTAAAAGGAAAGAGTATTGGCATTCCAATTAAGAGACTTTTGGCTGCTGATAGTTTAGATATCTTGCAGAAAAGTGAGGAGCACAGTTCCAATACTTCCAATTTAAAAATGTTAGTAGAATCTTGCATAGTTTTCCTCACTACAAGAGTTGTGTATGCCAGCTTGCATAACTGAACAGCATAAATATTTTGATTAATACTAGCGTAAAGTGATGCACGTAACTTTGGCTTTTGCTCGTCAGTTCTGAATTTAATACACATCTGTGTCTAAATTGTTCTGATAACTGAATTTCATTTTTTAACCTCACTGTGTTATATTCCTTCAGTTTAAGAGCAATGCAGTTGACTTATGCCCAAGGCAGTGAGAAGGTTAATGAAAAACAAAAGGAGCATATTTTCCATCATTAAAATGTCCGTGAACCATGAAGCAATGAGCCAAATATTTGTACTACAGCTTATTATAGTGCTATTTATTCTATATATATTTATATCAGAAATCTTGTAACCCCAGTGAGTTCCGCATATATGAAGCAACTGGATAAAAGCTTTGATTCAGCATTATTTCTGTGTGCCTTTAAATGTGGGGATTGTGCAGTCTCTTGAGTGACAATTACAACAATATGTTTAAAAACTGCTATAACGAATCTCAGCTTTACTTTCATATGTTACTGACGCTGTGCTATCTTATTACACTCAGTAAAATATATTGTAGTACTCCCTGGTAATTATGCTATATTAAAGTTAGATTCATATTCCTAGTAGTCAATAAGTCAATAGTCAATTGACTTTGATCTCAGTAGGAGTCAAGCATGCTAATATACATTCTAAAAATATTTTATTTTGTGATACCCATTGTTGTGCTACCTCAGATAATATATTGCATCATGCTACATAATATCTCGGTACATTACATTTGTTCTTCCAGGATTTCCAAAGGTACAGCCTGCATTATTAATGTTTTCTCCAGTGTGGATATGAAGTGCACTGCAAGTGCCACTGCAAGTACTCCACAGTGCACTAGAATACTGCACTATCAGAGTTTCTGCACAGCTTCTACCTTTGTTATGAAGCTGGATTTCAAAAAGATTTTTGAATCTTTTTCCATGGCAACCCTTTCTCACAGCAACATTTTATAGTAATAACTAATTGTAGCAGTATGCAGGCACCCTAGTATCCTAATACTACCTTCTGGCTTAGAACTTGCTAGAATATTTTTGCATTGTGCCATGCTGCTCTCAGAGTATTAATAGGTATTCAGGATCAAACTCCCTAAAATTTCATTTTTTCATCTTCTCTTGTATGTGTTTTGCTTACGAATCCAACCACTATCTCTAACTGGTCTCCTAGCCGCTTTTGTCAAACTGACTTTGTATTCTCACCACTTCCTTGGCTGAATAATCTATTTTTGAAAAATGCGCAGAAAAATGTTGCTTTAGACACCAATCCTTTTATATTCCTTCATCCAAAGCAGCTACCAGAGCAGCCTAGGATACTACAATGGAAATGAGATCACTTGAAGGATGCATGATGAAGACAGTAAATGAAAGGCACCAGATGCTTCAGGCTTTTATGGAGCAGTTGCATACAGTGGGGTAGTAGTTGTGTAAAATACTCAGTGGAAGGTGTGGGAATCAGACTGATGTGGAAAGTCCAGCTACTTTTTAGTTGTTGCAGAACTTTTGTATGGGGGAATATCATTCCTGCAATAGTGCATCCCACTCCTACCCCTGCAGTGTAGTCGGCTGTGAGACCAGAAAAAGATGGTTTGACAATGGAAATATAGCTGGCAATCATATTTGGGACTGCTGTTGGAAAAAGATAGTTTGTATGAAATCAGAAAATCTGGAGTAAGCATAATTATCATCCACTGACAGCAAGCTGCAAGACCATTAATGGTGTTCTGACCCACAGACTTGTGACTCTGAATAACCATAAGGAAAGAAAGGAATTCAGAGGCATTAATATCCCAATAGAAGCTCTTCTGTGTCCAGACTGTTCTCTGTCTCAGGAGACTGAAAAATAGATGAGAAAGAATAAATCCAAATCTGAGCAGGCACAAGATGGTTTAGAGACGCTGAATAAAATTATGTAGGGAGCAGAAATTTCACAAAACTAAGCCAGATGTTAACTCACCAAATATTGCTGCTGTTGTTGGAAGCTACATCAGAAATACCCATATTGTCATGTTCCACTTGCTTCTTCACAGAGGTAACCTGCTGCAGCTCAGCAGCAAAGAATGGCAAGCAGGTACTGACTGAAATGTCTTGCCTCAGTAGAGCACGAGCACATTGTGTGGCAAAAAACTTTTGAGTTTGTGCCAGCACCTACTCTACCAACATCTAAACAAGAGGATGCCCTATGGTTTGCTTCCTCCTTGTGTTAAGATAAAACTTATTTTCTTTTTTTTTAAAAAAAAAAAAAAAAAAAAAAAAAAAAAAAGAGTGACAGAACAAGTCTGTCATTACACAATGGAAAATTAAATAAATGTCTGCTGGCATACAAGAGGTAAAATTAATCTCAGTCCCCACAGAGAACAGGGTTGCTTCTGTTCTGTTCTTACAACATTCAATATTTTCTACATGATTACTGAACTGAGGTGCAGCACAAAAGCAGTTTGTTTTGTACTTGAACTTTTGATCTAGCATAGAAAAAAAAAATGTATTTTTGATAAAATCACAAGTTTTGTTGAGTCCTTCTTAGTATGTTTGTAAATTGGTGAAATCCAGGTATTAAGCTGCTGAATTGTTTCCAGATATGTCTTGATATTTTCAACACACAAAAATTAACTTGAATTGGTACTGTTCTGTATTTTTTCTTAATTTCCGTTGTGAGTGTTCTTACTTTTGACTACACTGGAAGTCTCTATTAAGGTGGTTTCTTTGGGGAATCCAGACTTTTTGGCTGACTTTACGGCCTCTTTTTAAAAACAAAGCAAAACAAAAACTAGATTGGTTGGGAAAACAATGTTTTTTTGCATTCTCCTCATCATAGGTTGTTAGGAATTAACAATTTGTCACCCTTTGTGCCTTCTTTTACCACATACATAACCCAGGAACAGACTGGCTACCTTGAAACAGAATGTCTTTATTCCCTGGCATTTATAGGGGAAAGAGAACTGTTTGAAAATTGTGATGGGACATTGGGAACAAAATGGTGAAACAATAAAGAGTAGGGGGTGTTGTTTGTTTATTTTGTTTTGTTGTTTATTCTTTTAATGGTTATGGTATGGAGAGCTGTGAATCATTTCCTTCTCCATTTTTCTTTGTGGTCTTGTTGAGTCTGAAAGAGCTCCTGCATCTTTGTGGGCTATGCATCTTCTGTGTTGCCTTTCCCAGTGAACTATTCCTTGCTAAGCAGTATTGGGGAACATTTCTCTGTTTGTTTCAGGACTCTTCTGCATTCATTAACTGGTACTGAGTCCCTGTACAAAATCGCATTAAACCCATATGCAATACCAGCATGTGGCAGTACTGTCATTTATTTCCATTGTCTTCTTGCTTCAGAGCTGTGCTTTCACCATGTTGTGAAGTTCACCTTCCATTAAATTTTGTCTGTTTTGAAATGTCTAAAGGAATATCTGTAGCAGCTAAACTTCTGTGCTTTTTTTTTTTTTTTTTTTTAACCTCAGGTTATATAAATCTAGGATCCCTTTCTTTACTAAGGCACAAAGACACTATTCTTGATATGTTGATAACTAGGTGAAGGAGGGATTCTTCCAAGACACAGAGATACAGTGATATCTTAAAGCTCCTGAATTTATAGTCATGTAATCCTGGGGCAGCAGCAGTGGAAAATCTGATCCACAGTCAGTGTTGAAGAGACAATGGCACTGTCAGGCTGATGACAAAGAGCTGTTTGTGCTGACAGACACCTACACAGACTGCCACAGTGGAGACGTGCCAATAAAAGGCTCACGTAGCTCCAACAATTACTATTACTTTACTTGTAGAAGGTTGGGATTCAGATGCTGGGACTGAAAGTTGATTAGAATACATGTATGCTCTCTACTGTACTAGTAGATATTTTATAGTGTAAGCCAAGTCTGCTATATTTTCAGGAAGAAACCTCTCTCAGGATAATTCCTTAAGTAGTTCTCAGACTAGATTTCTCTCTTTAGATGTCCTTGGTTGCTTCATAATCTTTCTTTTGGGGGACTGTTTGATACCAACCCCCGGGCTGCTTGTGTTCCTATCCCACTGATGGCAGCTTTTTTTCAAAGGACATTTGTAGCAGCTATTTAATTCTGTGTGGGGAGCAGAAGCCTTTGAAATGGATGCAGTTCTGGTGAACTGTCAGAGAGGAGCATTAAAGAAAGAGTTTTCCTGTATTTAGAATATTGTTAGCATTTTACATAATTTAAACAGTTGGGAAGTCATGCTTTCTTACTTGAATGCTTCTTACTGTGATGGCTCTAGCAGCAGAGCTGTGAAGGGAGGGGAAATATTTCAAAGTAACCCAGCTTACTTTGCCAATACTGAATTGTATGAAAAGGAGGTGATCTGAGGGGATTATGCTGTGCTTGGACATCTCTAAAAGTATTAGAGAACAGTGGCAAGCAAAAAAATATTACTTTAAGAAAGGCCTCTGTTTTTTTCTCCACTTCTTTCTCCACCATTTCTGTTAGACAGGTCTGACCTCACAACAGTGCAGGGGAAGTGAAGGTTGTCATGATTCTGAGGATTTTCAGTATTTTTGAAAGCTTCAGGTGAAATTAGGAGGAAGAAAGGAGTCCTAGGAATTTGAGCTGTGAATGATTTTGCTAGAATTAAGAGTAAACACAACTGATCTTAAAAGGACTGGACAGTTTCCTAAATGTAGCTGCATATTCTGAGAAGCCTGTTTGGGAGTATTCAGAATCTGACATCTCAAGAGACCTCAGCTATTCTTTGTGACACAGCATGCTGCAGGTATTTGTCTATGGATGAATAGGCAAACTCTTGCCATTTTAATGTTTAAAATAAATTTCCAATAATAATAATTAAAAAAGCCAAAAAAAGCTACCATTTTTTATTGCTATCAACCCTGCATACAAAATAGGAAATCTTTTCCTTGGATCCCCATCATCTCTCTGCTTGCAGAAATTTTGCTCCTGAAGGAGAATGGTAACTTCTACTGTTCTTTTAGGGAGAGCTTTTAAACAAGCTTTCTAGTTTTATGAAAGTACATTTCAGTTTACTTGAACTTAGAGTAATGCATGGACAATGGGTTTAAGAGAAAACCTGAACTATTCCTGCAACTTGTGAATTGAGGAAGGACCAATAGGTGCATTTACAGACACAGTCATATATTTACTAAGGTCTTAAGTTGTCACTTACTATACAAGAGCAAAACAAGAGGAACACAAATGTGGGAACTGGAGAGAAGGACGAGAAGGACTTACTAATCTAATAATATCCTGGAGAACATCATCTGAACTCCAATCTATTTGTCATTGCCAATCAAAAACACTAAACACTTAGAGGACTCAACAGCAAGTTTCCTTTGTTCATTGTGACACAGAAATGACACTGTCCTTACCACTCCAACAAACATATTTGTATTTGTGGATGTGCAAATGCGAGCACAAACAGGAAAAAATAGCTTAGAGATTTTTAATATATAAATCACTTTAATATATAAACCACTTAAATCACAAATTACATGATGGTAACCATAACGTTTTATGGTTACCATCTTGTCTGATTTCAGATAAATGCCAGTAGTGAGCAAAGTGTTATTCTTTTCTGTGATTATACAAAGCATAGTTGTCATGTACTTGAACATTGAGAAACAACTGGGATAATGCCCAGGTTCACCCAGATGACTTCAGGTATCTAATTGTCATGCTTAACGGAGGAGTTCAGTCATTCTATCTGCCTCTGTAAACTGTGGGGTAGAGGGTAAAGGAGCCACCAGAAAGTAACTCAGTTGGGCTGAATTTGGTTTCTGGGGGCCCTTGCCTCTATTGACTAGCCTTCAAACTACACCTTGAACTTGGACATCATTGGATGAATTCTGCCATAATCAAGCTTTCCATGAGGGCTGAAATGCCCTCATCATTGCTGATGTGTTTAGGTACACACTCAAACAACTTGACTTTTTCACTTATCTTTTTTGATAAGGGCACTCTTTAAATGTTGATTAATTCTTTTGTTAACTTTTAACTAAAACTGTGTTTTATTTAACCAAAGTTAAAAAAATGTATTTTTGTCAGACTTTTCTATAAAAAAGTGTTATGCATGATTTTTCTGGAGGTGACATACTTAGTCTAGAGGTGCTTTATATTGTTTTATTATGGTCAGTAGCTGCCCTGTGGTGAAACGAAGAAACACTATTATACTAATTTCTTATTAGTTATTTATTTTTTGAATACAGCTTAGCGTCATCACTGGAGTTTGAGTGTGAAGTTAATACAAGATATCAAGTCTATGGCAAAACTATCTGCAAATCATCAGGCAGATTACATACTTAAAATATTTTTGAAAATATGAACAAAGTTAATGAATAGAATAATAATTCATACTTCTGAAAAAAATAATCCAAACTTTACAATAAAATTTATGTTAACATAGTAAGAACTACATTGTTTTCTAGCTGGCTGTCACAGTCCCATCTCAAAATGCATCCTTATAATAACAACTCCATCTTGCTATCCTTGCAACATTTTTCTTGATAGAAACATTTGTCTAGTGAAATATTGGACACATTTTAAACTTTATCCTTTAAAATCCTTAAAAGGGTGAATCTTTTAAAAATGGATTTAGTATACTATTAGTTTGATTGATACTTATGATATAAAAGATCTATCCCACCCGGTCTTCTCCTTTGTCAAAGTAGGATTACTCTTTGTTATTTGATAATACTTTATAAAATGGATTGTGTTTATTTAGATATATAACCTCAGTTTTTCTTGCCATAGGTCTTTCCTTTTGTTAGTGCTTGGCAGCAGTAACAGATTAACTATATTTAGTATACAAAATCTAAATAAAATTGGAATGGCAGTTGTCCAATACAGCAGTGTAGCTTAGCATAATGAGCACTAATAAAGCAGATAACAAGTCTATTAGAGAATATTAATCCTTAGACAATGGATGCAATTAAATCTAGCATCATATGGATGAATTTAATGGTTGGAAACACATTAGTCTGGCTAGTTTGGTAATATCTATTTTTAGTTTTGGGAATATGAATCCTGTTACTATTAGTTATATCTGATTCCGTCTCCTTGATCACCCTCTTCTCTAAATGCACACTTGGATGTGGAATTTTGTATTTTGTCCTCTCATCATCATGTTTTACCTTTCATACATATATATATATATTCTGAGTGAATGAACCTTTTCAACCACTTTTGCTCATTTCCTCCAAATAATCTTCAAGTTCATCAGCAGAGAGGAGCCTCAAACTGCATATAGTGTTCCAAGTGTAGTACCAGCAAAGTCATATGATTCAAGAAAACAGTTATGTGAATATATCAACATATAACCAAAATCTTAGAGCCTTAATAAAGAGTGGTACCACACATACCTCTCTGAGATGTCACTTGCACTATCCTGTTCTCCTTGGGACTCATTTAGTTTGGGAAAAATGTAGTCAAAATCTCCCAGCGTGTGTTCCAAGATGTTTTCTCCAGAGGCTTTTATTTCATGTTTACTGTATGTGAGACATGCTTTCTTTCTGTGTCATTGTGTTATCATCATTATTGCTTTTGATATCAGAGTAAGCACATTTTAATGAAATGTTAAAAAATGGTGGAAAATGACCAGAGCTTAAAATCTTAGCTTTGCATTAGCTTTTGATAGAGCCTACTGGTATAGGAACATCTTCAGGTGTGAGGAGTAATTCCTCTTAGTAAATTATCATTCGTTTTCATTATATCCCCAATCCCATTACAGCTTACAGCAACTTTCCATTTAGTATTATCTGTGAATTTAATTAATATTGTTATCCCATCAGATTAGTTTTGAAGCTGTTAATTAAAATTGGAGTTGGCACTGTTGTGTATACTTCCCTACTGAAAATCTAATGCTGACTAGGAATGTATTAAAATCATGGAGCACTAAAAACACATATTTTTTTTTTTTTTTTTTTTTCTTGAATGACCTATATGAATAACCTGGACTACTATTTTATCTTTTTAAACTTTTTGAGCAATGACATGGAGACCATATCTTTACATTTTTTCATTGATGATTTTTTTTTTTCCTATCCTTCTATGTAATGATACAGTGGAAATAGTGGAGAATGAAAAAACAAGCAAACAAACAAACAAAATTAGAATTATGTTCTCACAAATTCTGTAAAGCTGAAATATTATAAATCTAATGGATAAATTTATAGGAAAAAAAAATGGAGATGAACCCAAACAATAAGGATGTCATAAGATTTGGTAAGGTTGATGACTGCTTTAGATCGAAACATTGAGGAATGGGAAATTTTCATAATATGAAGTTTAGGTTGGTTTTGTCCACTCAATTCAGTAGAAATTATCTGCTTTTTGTTTTTTCTTGTCATCCTGCAGTGTTCTGTAATCTTGGGAGCATGAAATCTCATATCTTTTAAAGCTTCTTAGAAAAGTCCCTTTCTGTTAGAGAGAATGCAGTGGCTCAAAAATAATAGCCAATTTCCTGTGTTTTGAAACCCTTTCAAAACAGTAGTTAAAAAAAGTAGTTTCAAAAGTAGTTTCAAAAGTAGTTAAAACATTTTGTTGAATTTTTGCAAAGTTATATTTTTATAGAATACTCTGTCATATCAGGTTATTACTTGCAAAGCTATGAACTGTACTGTTTTCCTGCTTGATACTGCATGCCTGCTTGAACAGAGTTGTTCAGAAGGTATTTGTCAGTGGGTATGCAATTAATTGTAGAAACACTTCCCAATTTCATGGGATAATGTGTGATGATAAGTCACATTACTGTAAATTGCAAAATATTTTTTTCTTATATCTAAATGCTCTGCAGTCATGCACTAGAAGCCAGAGGATTCATGGCTCCAAACAGTACAGTAGAGACTTAGCAATAATGAAATTAAAATAATAATAATAATAATAAAAATGTTGGCACTATACAAAATAATATAAATAGAAATATATATTTTTAACTTGTTCAATGGTTTTGCTAGGAATATCTTTTCTGTATCCATATAAAGCTACTAGGCTTTTATATAGTTTTCTTTGAAAACACAGACTTTTTTTTTTTTTTCCAAGATATGCTCTACAAAAGATAAATAAATTAATCTGAACTCTTCTGTACAGTAAGTTTTATCTTGATATGGAATGCAAAATAGCCTGTGTTCCTGGCATTACCACTGATATTCTGTGTGGTGTATGTATGGTGGATGGTCAATGGTAAAACTTGACCTGTATATCAACAAATTAGATTATGAGCTTTATCTAATTCAAAATCATGTTAGTGTTGTGACATGCCCAGCTGATATATTCTGTTTCTCAAAAAACCTTTTAGCTTGAGCTCAAAAATGTGTTGGCACAGAGTTTTTGGACTGGAGCTGTCTTGTGCCTTGTGCCCAGAGTACAATGCAAAACTTTCCTAAAATTATTCAGTCTGTGCTGTAGGGATCACCTTAATGTTCATCAGTTATCTCATTTAACTTTATATTAGTTCCTCATTTTTATAATATAATAATAACAATCATGTAATAACTATGGATAGTAGGGAGGTAGATGAAGGAAAAATCAGTAGCATTTCCTTTAAATGCAGGGCAAACCCTGTAAACATAACAGAAAAACATTCAGATACACAAGCTAGGTGAAGAGGAGCTGTCTCTAGCACAGCTACCAGCAGCTCTGTAGCCTCATCATTCTAGCACTACAGAACATTCTAAATTCTCATGAGAGTAATTAGTATAGGTACAAAAATATGCTCATGTACCATTTTTCCTTTCCAAACCTAACTATCCCTGCATGGGATAGTAGATGCCCTACATTGGGCAGTAGGAGTTATCTTGGTTATGTCTGGTTATATCTTGGTTATATCTTGGCATGGCATTGCATTATAGGATGATCCCAACTGCCCCAAAGCAATGATTTCTTTTTGGTACTGCTATCTTCAGTAGGTATTGTGGTGATATATTATTCATACATGGACCTAAACTTGCATTCAATTTTCACTTGGAAGCCTTCCTATGATTTTAAATGATAGACAGTATACATTGGGAGTTTTTCAGAAGGATTTTTTTTTTTTTTTTTTTTTAATTGCAGAGACAGTCCAGCACACACTGAAATACAAAAGTAGCCAGTTCAGGCTGACTAGTTTGTTTACCTGCTCACAAGATTTATACATTTTAGGACTCAACATCTCATCATTTTCAACAGTCACCCTTACATCTGTCTCCAGAAATATGTAAGATAAATCTTCCAGAAAGAACCTTGATGAACGAACAGGTAAATGAAATGCTGGACAGCTTCACAGTTCTTTACTCCTATGTCTCCAAATATAAAAGCTTGAATACCAGAAACATAGATGTTAATCCATCATTGGCCCGATCATGCTGTATATATAGCCTAAAGCCACATTATCTGAATATTAGACGGCCTTTGGTTTATCAAGTCTAGGCCGCTATTAGCCCCATTTGCCATGAGATTCTGCACTGAGAATTCAAGTTAAGTAGCTTCTCTACACTGAACTTCTTTCCTTTTTAAATTTAGCATTTTCCATAATTCTTCCTCCATGTTTTAGAAGTATTACTTAAATTTTGTCCCTAAATGCCTGAATCTCCATTTGGCTATGTTAGCTTGTGTTTTGTCTGAATTTACCCCACTTACCTAACAGTCCATCACCTGTTTTTCTTATGAGCTAAGAGGTCATGGAGTCACTGATGAATACAACAGAATACCCATCTAGGACAAGTCCATAAAGGATCATGGTTGAGATGTATTAATTTTATCAGTCAATGTGCTGTAAAATATCAAGTCAGATGCTTTACCAAACTGAATATGATGTATACAAACACCTTTGTCAGATGACAAATTTAAAGTCTGCTTGGAGAATGAAGCAGGATTTCTCTGACAAGATATATTTTCCGTAACATGATAATATGATATCATGTTATATCACCTAATTAGATTTCTAACTTCTAATTATCTACTAATTAAAACAATTTGAATCTGTTCTGTTTTTCTGTTTTGCTGTTCTGCTGCCTGGCATTGATGTTTTGTTAGCTGACATGCATAAGTCCATTTGCTCTCTTCAAGTATTGGCATACTTTAGAACTATAATTTCCTCACTAGTTCCCATTTGTATTAAAAATGAACAGAGTGGTTAGAGATTCAACTGAGGCAGCTCTTTCATTTTGGAGAAAGAATACATGTTCACTTCTTTTCTCTATTACCAAAAAATTGTCAGCTGTTTGTTAAAGTTTTGTAGATAGTTATTGTTACATACAGGACTTTGACACTATAAAAGAGTACAAAATAGAAAATGTAGTTGCTGCCTGAAGGATTTTAAATATACATTTCTTATCAGTCATGCATATTCACACACAGCATGTGCATCGTACAAATACAATTTTTCTCGGACAGAAATTGTGAAGTTATGCTAGCCCTCACAAAAGCTAAAAAGGACAATTGGCAATAGAAATTTCCTGCACCCAAAGCAAATGGCATTGTGAGCACTATTTCAGCAAAGTTAGGATGATCCTTGTGTCTTTAGTGGTTTGAGATAGATGTCTATTTTTCACATTTTCTTGGTAAGTTTGTAGATTTGTTATCTTTTTTCTGTGCTATTGGAGTTGGAACTCAGATGGGCTCACACTTTCTCCCTAGCTATAAGTCAACAGAGACTCAGAAGCTCATTGGGATTATGTATATTTCATGTCTAGATGAAAGCAGACTTCTCATTATGTGTTTAATTTAGTGTGACAGGTTGCATTCATTTTTCAGTTTTGATTTTTGACGAAATGAGTTATTTCAATAATTGCCAGCAAGTTTTACATTTACTTCAGACCATGTGGAGCTTGGTACAGGTAGTCCATATAAGGATTGGTGTGACATACTTTGCTGAAACCACTAGAATATTTGGATCAAAAGTGAATCCAATATGAGCTTTAAAATGTGGTCATTAATCTTTGTATCTTTGGTCTGTGTAAAATGGAAGTTCTGAGAAAAAGCCTTTGGTTGGAAAAAGCCTCTGGTTGGAGTGAACATCAACAATTCTAAAAGAATGTGTATATTTCAAATGAAAATGAAAATTTTACAAAGTATAGTATAATTTACAAACTGGAGTTGTGTGTTCCATAAACATATAGAAGTGAAGTTGTTTACAGTCACCAAAAGAAGAGAAAAAATCTGGAAAATGAAGCTATTCATATTTCCATCAAACAGTCCTATTTTGGCACCTACATTGTATCTTTTTATTATTTTCTCCTTGTCTGAACAAGAAACAAACCATTTCTTCTAGTTCAAACAAATTTTCTGGTATGTTATTCCATAAGCTGCATCTGTAATTTTTATTTATTTATTTATTTATTTATTTTATAAAAGAGCTGTGTGGGCAGATAATTTCACCTAAACAGAAAATTTTTGGGGAAGTCAGGGGACTCCATGTAGGTGTTATGATCTACATTTATGCACCTGTGGACTCAGTCAATTTCAGTCATTAAAAGCTTTATTTGCTTGAGTACTTCTAATAATTTAAGTAAGGATATTCATGCTAATAAGCACAGGGCTCATCAGTGTTTGCAAGTTCAGCCCCTACAGTACTTAAATGATTATGCAGTTCTGGCACCTTTGCCACTTGACTTCCATCTCTTTTTCTTGTGGAAACAAATGATGTAATTGCAACTGTATGCCAAAAAACAGTGGTCATCTCTACAGTATCAACATATGTTGATAGATACTGGGCCATTGGTATTGTACATGATTCTGTAATTGTCCAGTTTCTTTTCTGCTTAGGGAAAAGCCCAGCAACAGTTGCAGCAATACCTGTTGGTAAACAGATGATCTCCGAATGCTGACAGTTGTACTGTAAAAGTAAAATCCTAATTAGAGATAACCTTGCTGTGTTATTTGACTTTTTAAGTAATGTCTGTCCTTTTTTAAATTGAATGATTGGATGGAAATTGTCATTCTTAGTATGTTTACCTTCCATTTAATAAGCAATCCCATTATGAAGGCTAAAGACAACACAGTCTCACACCCAGGTTTTGTTACAGTTCATAAAAGAAAATACCCTTTCAATGTCAGAATTCCTCTGTGGCAAGCGACACGAGAAACTGCTTAACAACCATCCATGAAAGAGAGAATCTTCTAAAGTCAGTGTGAAAAGATTAAAGGCAAAAAATTTCAAACTAGGACTTCGATAAGGCCAGGAAATGCCTCGAGGTATCATCTGCAGAATTTCAGTAGTTTGCACTGTCTGGTAATATATTGTATGAGGTCTTCTAGCATTCAGGAGTTCTTCTTCCCCAGCACATTTGCCCCCCTGTTCCTATCTTGTAACCTCAGTATTCCTTCTTGTAACAGTCTAAAGACAACAAAAAGACAATTTCAGAGATCTTTTGCTTTCATGAAAACTCTTCAACCAATTTCTGCTTTTCTATTGAAGTTTAAAATGTTGTTGATGGCAGAATCTTTGTTGCTGACTGCAGTTTTGACTGACCCACATTTTGTTTGGTTACTCAATTAATGTAAGAGAAGTCAAATGAGAGTAATGTACAGACAAAAGCTAAAATGGCCAGGGTACATGTGACATGCCATACTGTTGCGTGTCTTTTACAACCTGTTATTCCAGTGGATGATACGTATTGAAACAAATACTTCTACCAAACTCAATTTCATTAACAAAATGTGAACATCTTGGTTTCAAAAACAGGCTGGCAGATTTGGTGGCCACAGTTTGTAAGGTTTCGTGTATGCTTTATGAAATGCTGGGTCTCTGTGTCCTGCTGGTTTCAAGGGCTAGCTAGGCTTGATGAGCTATTCAGTAAAGGTCAACTCTGTGATTATTTTTCATCTCCCCTCATCTGGAGCTAGCATGATTGTTTAAATGCTGTTATGTTGCTGAAATGTTTTCACTGTGGCTATTTATTTCTTGTGTCTCTTGCTTCCAAAGAATTTTTATGACTGTTCAATCTCATTTAATTACTGACGCAAATCTTTTTTTCTTTCTGTCATGTAGAAATATGAAATCACTGCTGTGTTTTATAGTGAAAAAGCTGTCTGAACTCTGCTTTTTCAATTCTCTGGAAATCCCTCAGTTTGTATAATTAAAATAGTATTTTCCACTGCATTCTAATAAATGAACAGATTTTTTTAATTATTATTATTTTTAAAGACATTCTGTATGTTTTTTCTGTCTTTGATTCGCAGAGATTCCCCTCTTCCTGATTTTGCAGGTTATATGTTTCTAACCTTTTCTAAAGCTCTAATTTTAATTAGAAGCATAGCAAATTACAGTACCCGAGCAGCAAGACAATAAAATCGTGTAATATCTAACCATAGTAACAGATTTGCATGTTGACTGGAAATAGACGAATACTATGCTAAATTTGAATCTGTTTCTTGGTAGAATTACAGTTTCCCTGTAGTTAATGTTGATAATATAGAGATCCTATTATAATATGGGTAAACAAACTCAGTATTATTTAATTTATTTAGCTACAAAACACAACTGGAAAATATGTAGATGACTTTTAAAAAATTCCTTTTCTGCTGTTATTACATACACAAAGTAAAATTAACCAGTAAAATTAAGGAAATTTAGAGACATTATTTTTTACTTACACTTGTATGTTTTAGGCTGCTTTCAAACTCTTATTATTAACTTCAGATTTTATTTTCATTCATAATGCTTACTTTTAATTAGCAAGAAGAATTTCAAAAATTATCAAAGTTTGAAATGGAAGTTGAAATGATAGCAAAGAGGTAACATGCATATGTTGAGAATAAATCATAGCCATTTACAAATGAGGACTACTTTTGCTTTTCAAATACAGAATTAATATTTACTAGGATCTTACCTTTTGATTAAGCACAACTATACATACATTTAATTAAAGTATTTTTTTTTTTTCAGATTCTGCAGAAATCCTCATATTGCTTCTTGGAGGTGATGTTAACAATAGCAAGCTCAGTTATTTATGTATTTTCAGGGGCTACTGGAAATAATAGAGACAGCCAAGTGAGGAGGTTAAAATAAGGATAAAACAACAGCTTTGTAAAACATGATAGAAAAAGGAAAAAGAAATGGGTTTGTGCCTTATCCAGCGGAACAAAGCACTTTCATGTTCAGTGTTAGTGCAGAGAAAATCACTTGAGGTCAAGAGGGGCTTTTGTTTGTTTGCTTGCTTATTTTTGCATTATGATGAGAAGATGAATATCACCCTGTACTATTCTCTGGTGAGTCCACACCTTGAGTACTGTATTCAGTTTTGGGCCCCTCACTACAAGAAGTACATTGAAGCCCTGAAGTGTGTCCAGAGAAGGTCTATGAAGCTGGTGAAAGGCCTGGAACACAAGTCATGTGAGGAGCAGCTGAGGGAACAGGCGTTGTTTAGTCTGGGGAAGAGGAGGCTCAGGGGAGACATTATTGCTCTCTACAACTACCTGAAAGGAAGGTGTGGGGAGTTTGGAGTCAGCCTCTTCTCACAGGTAACTAGTGATAGGACTAGAGAGAATGGCTTCAAGTTTTGCCAGGGGAAGTTTAGGTTGGAAATTAATAGAAATTTCTTCTCAGAAAGAGCAGTCAGGCATTGGAACAAGTTGCTCAGGGTGGTGGTGGACTCACCATCCCTGTGGGTGTTTAAGGAAAATTTGGATGTGGTGCTTAGGGACATGGTTTAGTGAGTGATGGTGGTAGAGGGATGGTGGACCAGATGATCTTGGAGGTCTTTTCCAACCTTTATGATTCTATGATTTCACCCACTCTCTGGCTCTTTTCTTTTGTTTGTTTGTTTGTTTGGGGGGTTGGGGGTGTATAGGGGACAAATAAGTGTTGAAATTTCCATTAACAATGCAATTGGAAGCAGCTTAAAACTGCTTACATCCCTGTACGCCAGGAAACCAATTTACTCATGAAAAAGTAAATGGAATTGAAAGCCATTCACCAGTAGGATACCCAGCTGAGGACTTAAGGAAATTTCTGACCGTGTGAATGTATGTCTTTGTGGTGGTATTTAATTGTCTTCCAACTGGAAATGTACCTTCAGAGAAATGCCTACATGTAATGGTTATTAACCAGGAAAAAGTTGCAGCCCCAGAGTTCAGAAATGTAAGGGTTTTCAGACCTGTTTTCCCATTCTTTAGGCAACTGTTCCTTCAGTTTCTTTTAAAGTCAAAATTTGGCATGGTAACATGGGCAAGCATTGTCCACCCAATGCACTGCAGACTCCCAAAGAATTTTTTTTTCAAGCGTGGTTTTCCCTTACAGTTCTCTTGACTTTTAAATTAACGGTACTTTTTTAAATTTTCTTTTCCTTTTTTTTTTTTTTTTTTTTTTTTTTTTTTCCTGAAGGAGTTAGCAGTAGACTTCTACTCTATGATGGTGGTGGTCTCAAGGCTGTATTTGCTTATTTCATATAGAGTAACAGTGACATCCAGTGGTTGGATATTCCAGCCAGATGTATAAGTCACTGTACGAAGCAGTATTTCAGTGAATGTATTCCTGCTGGTTTTTCAGCCAAAGCTCTTTCCAAGGTTCCCTTGGGTAGGAGAAGGAGGGGTACACAAATAAACTTTATAGCAAAAGAGATTTGCACTGGGACTTTGAGTTGTGTTGAAGTGGAAGAAAATTCTTTATAATATTTTGGATTTAAAATTCAAAAAGCATTTTTGTGCTTGCTTCTGTGGTTTAAAATCTCTTCATGCAGCAGTTGAAGGTTATCACTTATTCCATCACGACTTACTGAGTTTTACTTGGTGTCTGAAGTTCGACATATACCTAGGCACTTGTGCACATAAAAAAAATAAAAATAATAAAAAAAAATAATAAAAATTTCCTTTGCTATCTGCAATTAATATTCTTGTATTTGACATGGAAAGAGGGAGAAGATAATGAGAAGCATTCCTCTTTTCTTTGTGGTCTGACCTGTTTATTCTAGTCACTCATTAAACTACTTTAAAAAATAATAGTTTAAAAAAAATCCAGTAACTGCATTCATTCTGTACCGTGCAACCTGTTGGGCAATTTCTTTGGTTGTCAAGGCTTGTATGAAGCTTTTAACTATGAAAAGAAGCTTTTACTGTTCATCTGAACTAGTCATATTGGATAAGGAAGGCATCTCAGATAAATTCTTCCCAGTGTTTTTCTATTTTTCTTGTATTGGCTTCCATTATCAAGAGATGATCTGTCAGCTAGCAATATAAACCTAAATGTCTTCTGCTACATAAAATATTTCACTTATTTTCAGTCTCAGTGCTGTCTCATAAGTTCTGTAATAGCTTCTTTGTAAGCTTTCAATGTTAATGGTTTTCCTGGATAGTAAGGCAAAAGAATCATGGAGGTACCTTTCTACACTTTCCTTATGAATGCTAGAGATTTTTTGATCTGCTTGATAGGGAATCTTTATTCTGAAATGTGAAAGCATTTGAGGCAGAGCTTGAGCTTTGAAAGTTTTGAAGTGCTGGTGCATTGCTTCTGAGTTATGGAAGTGGTCATTCCTGAAACAGATCTCAAACCAATTAAGATAAGGTAGCTGGCAATGCCTAAATAGTAATAAAGAAGTGTAACTTTATGGCCCCCCTTGGTGATGTAATTGAAAATTCAACACACCGCAAATCAAAACAGGCAATGTCCCCATAATTTCAAGCCATATACAGTGAAAGCTTATCAATTTTATTACTGGTTTAGGAAGTAAGGAACTTTGGTTTAATTCTGAGAAAGCAGCAATATGTTTCTTTTCTCTCATTTTGTTGTATTTTTCTTTTTCTCTGTGTACTCAGAGTGCTAGCAGTTCTAGATGAAATTTCTCATTATATGTTAGAGAGAAAAATTTTGGACATGGGTAACTCTTGTTGACCTTTTAAAATTCAGTGATTAGTCACCAGTCTGATCCAGGGTTACTGTGAATGATATCTTTCAGTTAAAGGTTGAGAACTGTAAGATTTACTTTGAAGTTCCCCTAGGCTGAAAGTTGTGGTTTCATCTGTGTGTGCAGTGAAGCGTTTATTGTGTAAGTGTCTGAGAAAACATGTCTAAGGCAGTTTTGGGGCAAATCTTGTTTCTCTCCAAGCCTTTGTCAGTTTGCAAGATGATTTTAAAAATATATTTTAAAAAATATATATTTTTTAAGTTTATTTTAGTCTACCGATTTACAAAATGTGATGTTTGGTTCATTTTTATATTTACATTTCAATTCAAAATTTAAGTAAAAAGCTGATGTTTGCTGTTCATAGTTTCACTTGTCATCAGGATGTAAATCATTCAGTGCATTCAGGTAGGCAACCTTCTGGGGAGACACACTTCAGGGCTGATTTCTGATGTGTAATGAAGAGAGATGGCTGGCTTGCTCTAGTACTTTGGAGACATCTTTCTAATGAAATTCTTTTAACATGAAGTCTGACATCTTCTTTAAAAATACTTCACAACATATAGGACATAGAAAATATATTCTGCAAGAAAACTTCTCAATTAATGTAATAATAACTTCTCAATAACTTCTCAATTAATGTAAATAATAAAAGTAGTTTTCCATTTTCTAGTGAAGTTTGTATCACTAGTTAATATTATATTCTGCCCAAATCTCATCACTTTTTCTCTGATTTGGAAATATGTTGCAATAGTCCAATACAGCTATTTCCTTCAAAGATTTAATTTAGGCAATGTGGAAAGAAATCCCCTCTTGATACTTGGGCACAAAAATTATACCTTGCATTTAAAAACAAATAGAACTCATGTATGAGATAAAAACTGACTAAAGATAATGTGGTCCATGATAATTTTACTGTAACAGCTATGTTGATATATTTCCTCGAAATTTGTAAAATAAATTATTTGTATGTTAAAGCATAAATACCTTATATATAGTTTTTCTATGTAAAACTTGTCAACTGCAAAGGTTAGAGTGATTTCCTTTACCTCTCTTCACATAGGGAACGGTACTGCAAATTGCTGTTTGGGCAAATCATTTCACCCTTGTTCTTGGATGATGAGAAGACCATTTTAAGAGTGCTGTATGAAATGGCTTATTCTAATCATACAATCATAGAATGGGTTGGATTGGAAGAGCCTTGAAAATAATGTAGTTCCAAGCCCCCTGACATGAGTAGAGATGCCACCCACTAGAGCAGGTTGCCAAAAGCCCCACCCAGCCTGGCCTTGAACATTTCCAGGGATGGGGCACCACAACTTCTCTGGGCAGCCTATTCCTGTGCCTCACCACTCTCTAAGTAAAGAATTTCCTCCTTACATCTAATCTAAAGGTCTGTTCTCTTTTAGTTTAAAACCATTCCCCCTTGTCCTGTAACTCTCTGCCCACAAAAAAGGTCAGTCTTCTCCATCTTCTTTATAAGAGCCCTTTAAGTACTGAAAGGCCACAGTAAGGCCTCCCCAGAGCCATCTCTTCTCCAGGCTGAACAACTCCAGCTCTCTCAGCCTGTCTTCACAAGAGAGGTGCTCCAGCCTGGAACACCTCTCCAAATCATCTTCCTGGCCCTCCCCTGGGACCAC
Source organism: Nettapus auritus (assembly GCA_011076525.1). Classification (NCBI taxonomy): domain Eukaryota; kingdom Metazoa; phylum Chordata; class Aves; order Anseriformes; family Anatidae; genus Nettapus; species Nettapus auritus. The sequence continues at coordinate 148,956,972 of CM021765.1, forward strand.
TCTAACCGATCTCTTTCTTGTGCTGGGGATCCCAGACCTGGATGCAGGACTCCAGGTGGGGCCTCACAAGGGCAGAGCAGAGAGGGACAGTCACCTCTCTCAGCTGGCTGGCCATGACTCTGTTGACGCAGCCCAGGATGCAGTTGGCCTTCTGGGCTACAAGCAGACACACTGCTGGCTCTTGTTGAGCTCTTCATCCACCAAAACCCCTAAGTTTCTCTCTGCAGAGCTGCTCTCAATGAGTTCTTCTGCCTGTCTGTACTCATGCCTAGGGTTGCCCCAATCCAGGTGCAGCACCTTGCACTTGGACTTGAAGTTCCTGAGGTTCATGTGAGCCCACTTCTCAAGCTTGCCTAGGTCTCTTTGGATGTCATCCCTTCCTTCTGCTGTATTGACTGTACCACTCAGCTTACTGTCATCTGCAAACCTGCTGAGGGTGCACTCGATCCCACTGTCTATGTCATTGACAAAGATATTAAACAGCACTGGTGCCAGGACAGATCCCTGAGGGACACCATTCATTACTGGCCTCCACCTGGACATAGAGCCATTGACCACATGGATGTATCTGGCCTGCTTGCTTTTGAAACATTGCCAGTACACTGAGCAGTCCAATCCCACTTGTAATATTTCTGAATTGTATGACCTTAGGATGCCTCAATTCATAGAATCATAGAATGGCTCAGGTTGGAAGGGACCTTGAAGATTATCTAGTTCCAAACCCCCCTTACCATAGGCAGGGATGCCACCCACTAGATCAGGCTGCTCAGGGCCTCATCTAACACTGTCTTGAACACCTCCAGGGATGGGGCATCCACAGCCTCTCTGGGCAGAGATCTCTCAGAAATCTGTCCACATAATTCTGTCCATAATCCCCACTCCAGGGACTAGGGAGGCATTGGCTTCCACAGTGGAATCAGGGATTCACCCTGACTGCTGGCAATGTTCTGGTCTGCAGTGGGGAAACTGCAAAGCTTTGGGTGAACAAATCTAGAGATTTTGTCTTTTTTTTTCAAACAGTTCTTCCCTCTGTTTGTTTAGTTAAAAGTGAAGGCAGTAGAGTGCAAAAGGCTGTCAACATACAGATAAAGTATTTTATGAATTGTCTGTCCTTAGTTAAAAATCCCTGTGAAAACAGCCACTGGATTTCCATATATCTATACAATTCTGATTTGGCAAACAAGAGCTCTTGGTAAGCTATTTAATATCAAAACTCTCTTCTCCAAATCTCCATCAGATTCAACCAGCATTCCTAGCACAAATCTTAATTTAATAAACATGTTTGGTGGTAATGGCATTTTTCAGTCTAAATGTGTTTTCCTGATTTCTTTGCCTCTCTATGGCACACAGCCTATCACTACTCCACTCTGTTTCAAAGTTAGCAAAACTAAAACACAATTCTGCTTGAACCTTTGCTGGTGTTATGGGAAAAAGCAGAAAAGAAAAAAGAGAAGAGAAGAGAAGAGAAGAGAAGAGAAGAGAAGAGAAGAGAAGAGAAGAGAAGAGAAGAGAAGAGAAGAGAAGAGAAGAGAAGAGAAGA
>CM021765.1:148969002-149007837 GCA_011076525.1 Nettapus auritus
AAAAAAAAAAAAAAAAAAAAAAAAAAAAAAAAAAAAAAAAAGACATTTGGAGCAAGGACTAAAGCTGTGCAGTTGTAATATGTTTTTGATGTCCTTGCTGCCAATAGCTTTAGACATCTGGATAATGACTAATCAGAAAGCATCTTGGAGCAATTCCACAGTCCTTTGAACCCCCAGATTTATTGTGTCATTTGTTTGTTTGTGAGTTTTGTTTGTGTTGTTTTTTTGTTTGTTTGTTTTTTCACAAAAAGAAAAAATGCCATCCGCTATTTAGTTTCACACTAGTTAGCCAAACAGCATGGACTAGCACAGGAAAAAGTCAAAACGATGACATGTTTTTATTTTGTCACTGCTCTTGAGAATATAGGGCAGCTCATAAAATGTGTCAGTGTGCAATGTTTTGCTCCAGGAGTTCTGCAAAAGTGTTGTTCAGCACACATCATTTGGCAAACTGTTTCGTATGAAGGCCAGAGTCATTTGCAGCATGATGAAGGTTTTAGACAGAGGATGCTGATCCCTTCCAAAGTGTACTTTTTGGATTTGGGAAATTGTTTGATTAAAACTAACAGGAAACCTGCTGAGTAGTGCAGCAGTTCATTTGCAATTCTTAGGGTCTGAGCAATAATCTTCACTTCAGGTATTTATGCTCATCTGTCGAGAGTGAGATCTGAATGATCTTCAGAGATGTGGAGGAGACCCGGGATTGTTATTCTTGAAGAACATGCTTTGAAACTGTCCATAAGCCCCATAGAGAAAACAATTTTATGTCTTCATGGAGTTAGCAGTGTATTATCCACTTACATTCATTATAGGTTAGGGCAGCATTGCTCAGAAATTTGCAGGACAAAAACCTCAATGTGCTGCTGATGTACTTTGGCTAACGGTGGCTCAGTTTTTACAATAGCCTGCTGTTCTTTTATTTCCTTAACTGTAAACTGTATACATCTGCACTCCAGTTTGCTTCTGACCTGAGAATTTTCTCCTTATGTGCTCCACAAAAAGATGCTCATTTGCTTCCTCCCACACTTTCAGAAAAAACTTTACCACTTTGTCCCTGTTTTTGGTCTTCTTTTATTCTGCTCTGAAAAATTATAATAAAGATTGGCAACACTCCTGGTCTCTGACTGTAAGTTATTACAGGGCTTATTTCTCTATATACTGGAAATGCTGCACATATGCTGCAAAATCCTTGACAGGTTTCATTTCCCAGGCTCAAAAATTATCACAGTAAACGCTTAGTTTTTTGGTTGTGGAAGAGATGTCAGAAAGGCTCCCGCACCTTTCTGTCATTTTGTTTCCATTTATTTGTTGCTGTCTAAACAAAGTGATGGATAGGTAAGAAATCTGCATTTTCCCATCCATTTTCTTCTTGAATATTGCTATAGATGAAGAATTGCTATTTAATAAGAAGGATTTGTTTATTTATTGAGAACAATGAAAGTACATAGCAAAACAGCTAGTGCTGACTAGAAGAAGGTGGGCAAAGGCTAATTCTCAACCCCAAGAAAAAATGCTGTGCAGGATGTGCAGGGGGCTGGTGAAACCAGACCCTCCTGTAGACCTGGAAGAAGCAAAGTGTGGGACTGCACGACACTAAAGTGACACTAAAGAATTTGATCAACACAAGTTGGGAAATGGTGCAGGCAATTAAAAGAAGCAAGGGTGGTACTGATAGAATAAATCAAGGAAGGTAAACACAGAGTGTTAGGCAGACAGCGAGTTTTTCTGAGTGGGTATTTTGGAAAATGCAAATACGCCTTTGCTCTTACTTGTCACCGGGTTGTTAATCTTGGAATCTGCCTGTGCTTGTGTTTCAGCAAAAAAAAAGGGGAGAGTAGCAATGTTTGCTCACTTTTATGAGGTTGCTAATAATGCACAACACTAAACTTTGCCTTGCTGTTACCTATTTCTGATTGAAATGCATCAGAATACTACTAATATATTTAAGTGTAATCTTGATAAAATTTAAATGAAAGATTAATTAAAGCTGTTATTAAATTTTGCTAAACAGACAATTCTCAGATGTATTCAGCCTCAGCCATATGTTGTTTTAAATGTGGTAAGTGATTAGAAGTGGAACAGTAGAATAATTTTGTCTCTATTTCTTATGGTACTATAAAGGGTATTAACAATATGGTGAGTAGGAGTCTTAAGGCTGATAACTGCAAAAGTTTATTGCAAATCCAAACTAAGTGCAATATACAGGAAAAATGAATTATTTACTATTCTTTCCACTAGTAAAATATTTTTCAAACAACAATTTATTTCTGATGCTATAAAATGAATCCAGAAAACAACATGAGTATAAGGTGGTAATATGTTGGCTGAGAATTAGTCTTCTGATTTACTTCAGAAGTAGGCTGAAGCCATGACTACAGACACGTAGAGCATATGGATTGCCACAAAAATAAATAATTCGCAATTTCTTGATTAACTTCAGTATCATTTGGGGCTGGTTTCACTGAGCATTGTTACTTTATATATATATATGTTACTTTATATATATATATATAAATATATATATATAAAACACTGGACCTTAACTATTGTTAGATCCTGCATGACTGTCTTTCTAGCTTTTCTTTGGTTCTTGGTAAATCAATTAAAAGGGGATATTTATTACTTAACCTGGGGGACATTTCACATGTTTTAAAATGAACACTTAGAATTCAAAGAGTTTGGCTTGGTGTTACACTAATTATCATCTGCTAAAAGCTGATTTAAATATGAGTTGGAGATGACTTAAGAATGGATAACCAGTTAGTCACAGGTACTCCTGTGCAGTGTTTCTCTCAAGTCATCAGAAATCACTGATTCAAAAATTACAAGATCTGAAAACAAATAGTAAACATAAAGTTTAATTTAATTTTCCGTTGTCTTCTGAGCAAGAGTGTCCACCTGGTCAGTCTTTTAGGAGCTGTGAAGACTAAAATTTTTCTTTCAGTTATAAGAGAGTTGACATTCTCCAGTAATTGCTCTCTACCAATGTAGAAAGTAAACAGAATACAACCCTGAGCAGCCTCCTCTCATAGCTGACTCTGCCTGGAGCAGGGGAGTTGGACCTTCTGAGGTCCCAGAGAATCACAGAATCATATGGGTTGGAAGAGACTTTGAGAGATCATTGGGTTCAAACCCCCGGCCAAAGCAGGTTCCCTAGAGCAGGTTGCCCAGGTAGATGTCGAGATGGGCCTTGAATATCTCCAGAGAAGGAGAATCCACAGCCTTCCTGGCCAGCCTGTTCCAGTGTTCTGTCACCCTTACTGTGACAAAGTTCTTTCTCATGTTGGTGCTGAACATCCTGTGATCCATTTTGTGGTCATTGCCCCTTGTCCTATCCCCATAACTCACTGGAAAGAGGTTGGCCAAATCCCTCTATCTCCCACACTTAAGATATTTGTAAACATTAATAAGATCCCCTCTCGATCTTCTTTTCTCAATGTTGAACAGACCCAGATCTCTCAATCTTTCCTTATAGGGGAGATGCTCCAGGCCCCACATCATCTTTGTGGCCCTCCACTGGACTCTTTCCAGGAGATCCCTGTCTTTTTTGTACCAGGGAGCCCAGAAATGGACACAGAACTTCAGGTGAGGCCTGACCAGGGCAGAGTAGAAGGGGAGGATCACCTCCCTTGACCTGCTGGCCACACTCCTTTTAATACACACCAGGATCCCATTGGCCTCTTGGGCACCAGGGCACACTGCTGGCTCAAGGTCAACCTGTCATCCACCAGCACTCCCAAGTGCTTCTCCACAGAAAAGGTCTCTTTGAACCTGAGTTATTCTGGGAGTCTATGATAACTGCTGCTAGAGCTGAACAACCTCTAGCAAAGCTCCAGGTAGGCCAGAGCCAGGCAAGTCCCATGTCCCATGCCACTGGCCCAATGCACAATCAATGGCCTGTTATAAGCAGTGAGGCCACCCTGCTCTGCCTCCACATCTAGAAGTCATAGCTGGGTTTTCCTCCCCTCAAGACAAGAAGAGGAGAACTTGTTATTTCACTCATTCTCATAGCTGCTGTAGTCTTGAAGGGTTGATTGGGAGATGATGTACCTTCATTGTTCTTCTTCTTGCTCCATGCAGTCCCTTCTGCTGCTAAACTCTTCCAACCAGTCAGCCCTTAGCAACTTATGACAATAATATAATTCAACTCATCTCTCCCAAGGCTTTTCTCATAATCCCTCTGAAAAATACTGAAAGGTGGGAGATAGCGGATTGTTTACAACTTTTCTTTGCAAGTGTACAGAGCAGGAAATTTACCTCCATAGGGTTTAAATCTTGATCTCACACCAATGTCTCCTACAGGGAGATTAGGATTATTATTAGGAGTATTAGGATTTATTGTGCTCAGTTGTGTTCTTTCTTGGAGCTGGTTGCACTAATCTTTTTCTGTTAAAAATTATTTGCGATGACAGAAGTTCACTTCTTGTTGGGTCCCTGATGTTTATCTGCACTGAGTAGCTGTATTTCAGGCTGGCTAATAAAACTCTGCTTTGCCAAGCACCAGTTCTTCTCCTGTGAAGAATGGTGTGGGATTGTTCAATTGTCTACTCAACCTGCTTTAGGAATGAAACTACAGATGTGGGTTTGGGGCAAATAAAAGATCTGTGAATCTGCAAGAATATGCATGGTTACAATGTTTTTGTTTTTGTTTCAGACCCAAGTGTCTTAACCTCATGTTTACAAAAAAGATTAGACTTTTTTTCTCCATATAATTTCAGAGAGACAAATGAAACCTATATAAGTTAATAAGGAGGTCAAGAAAAAAAGGGCAGATATAAAAATGTTAATTATTTATAACTGGAATTTTAATATTATTCCATGATCATCTAGAGGCAGAGGTCATCGCATTTTTGGGTATGGATGCTCACATTTGAATGCAGTTTATTCAGTGAAACTTAAATTTACATTTTACAGTTGAGTGCCATGTTTTGAGCTAGAAGTAGTAGGAAGTCTCTGATTAATATATGATCTCTGACTGCCTTTTAATATTACTCACTGGTATATTTAACTGTTGAGGCATTCAAAAAGAAGGAGAGTGTAGCTCAAGGGATCTGAAACACTTAATGCTACAATAGAATAGAGTTTTGTGGGTTAGTTGGTTTAGTTACTACCTGTTCCACTTTAAGAGTTTGATATATCTTTTAACAAGTGCTTGAAAATCAGTTTCATGAAGTGGAACTTAGAATTAATGACTCATTTTAGTTACTGCCTGGTGTCTGTAGTTCTGGTCTCCTGGAGTATCTCATATATCTGGATTTACATCATAGTAAACTGTGTTTCAATCCAAAATATTTCTCAGTGGGTTTTTAAGGAAGATACACAAGAAGCAAAGCAAATCCAGTATCCACTGGAGAAAGAACATCATCTGACTCAGATATCAGATGAGCTCAGAAAGGCAGGGCAGTGATGCTGAACTCATGTATCAGCAATATTTAGAGAAGTAAAAGGCAGAAAGGAGTGTTTAGCAAGGGGGTTGTGTTTGAAGGGATACATAACTTATAGCAAGAAAAGCGGTCTGTACTTTGTCAGAGCAGACATTGGAGCATATTGACTTATTGAATCAGGTGATAATGTGTATCTATAATAAATCAAATTTAAGATTTTTTGTTGTTGAAAAGATGGGTATCTGACTTCTGCCAGGAAAAAAAAAAAAAAAAAAAAAGAAATCAACTTGTAATATAAGGAAAATATAAACACAGAATAACTATAAACACAGAATAAAATGCAAAATTAATGGACAGATATTCAAAGTGCTGATATTCAACAATTCAAGGTGTTTTTGTAAATTTTATCATTTGCTTTCTGGTTTTAGTGTAGCTGTAATCTCTGTTGTTTTTTTTTGTTTGTTTGTTTGTTTGTTGTTGTTTTTTTAACAGTACAGCTGACCTCATTCCATTCACTGTCACTAACATCATATACAGCTAACTTACTCATAAAGGTATAAAGATTATGAATGCATTTTCCACTTTGGAATAAGCATATCAGCTATGAAAGCATAGGGGTTTCCTTTTGATTATGTAAGGGAAAGAAATGTATCCCAATCTAGGCATTTTATTTTATATTACGTTTCAAATCTCTGGGTTACAAATCTATGTGTTTTGATAATTTTCAGTTGTGACTTTATCAATGGCAGAGACAGTTGAGGTCACCTCCATATCTGCTTACAGGAACCTGCACAGATAAATACCTGGAATACTTTATCTATCTTTAAATAATTAAGATATTAATTAGAGTTACATGTATGTTTTAGTTTCCATATATGAGTGTCCCCCTAGTATCAGGAACATTAATTAAGGTTATTAATATTCATAAGTGTTTACAGGTTGGGGCTTTGTTAAAGGCCATGGAGAGTTTTTAAGAATGCTGTTCTATTCCATGTAAAATAAATATAACAAGCATTCTCCTGGTGCTGAAAGGGCTCTCTATTCTCCACAAAGCAGAGTTATTCTGTAAGTAATGTGTCTGCTGCTTCTTTGCCTTAGAGAAAATTAGAGAGTGCCCAGCAACAGCAATTCAATTCAGATGAGATTATCCATACTAGTAATTGAATGTTCCTGATTTTCATTTTAATAAAATAAATTATAGCTCATAACATTTTATGTTTCATTAAGTAATTTCATAAATGAGTCATAAATATTATATTTAGACAAATAAAACATTGATGATTATAAATTATGCAAGGATACTTTTACTCAGCTTTGAAATATGCTCCATTTTACTATTCTGCTCATTGGCCCTGAGGATTGACTCCTTGTAGAGGTGTAAGCAAGTCAGAAAAATGTTCATGACATTAGAATAGGGAAGATTATGCTAATATTGTAATTTTTGCATGTTGTTTATCATTTCATTTAAAAGCATGTAAAACAGAATGTAATTAAATAAGAATTCCTCCTGCTTTGTAATTTACTAGTTCTGTTGTCCTTTTGAAGCACTGAATTATCAGTAAAGAAAAATATGTTTCATTAAATATAAGTAACAATTTATTTAATTTTAAGTATTTTATTTATTTTTAACTGTGTTGATACCTACAGAAGGTCTTTACCTTGAGTTATAAACAAGGTGTGACATATGAGCAAAAAATACTCCATGGGTATCAGAAAGATGTAAAACCACAATTGCTCGAGGACATGATTTTAGAAAAGAAATCTAATAAAAGCATAATAAAAAATGGTTTAGATAATGAAAGCCTGTGTATCCACTGAGCTTCAGTGAAGGGAGAGAAATTTTATCATCATGTTCATAAACCAGGCTGTGACCCATCCAAGAACAATGTCCTTCACCCACTGACCTGATTTGTGGGCTCCTCTAGAAGAATACAAAAATAAATCATAGAATCATAGAATATCCTGAGTTGGAAGAGACCCACAAGTGCCACTGCGTCCAAGCCCTGGCTCCACACAGGACCACCCAAAAATCAGGCCATGTGTCTGAGAGAGTTGTGCAAATGCTTCTTAAACTCAATCTGGCTCAGTGCTGTGACCAATTCCCTGGGGAGCTTGTTCCAGTTGGGCTTGGGCCCAACCACCCTCTCAATGAAGAATCTTGTCTTACAACCCAGCCTGAACCTCCCCTGTTGCATCTTCACGCTGTTCCCTTGAGTCCTATAACTGGTCACAAGGGAGAAGAAATACATAATATTTAGCTTCCATCAGACCTTGCCTACTTATCTAGGAAGCTTAAGTCAAGTTTTACTGCTGTTATACACTATGGTAACTTCCAAACAGACCCCAAAATCTGGGGTCTGGACAGGCACCCCCAGAGGGTACTAGGGAAAGAAGGCGCATCCCCCCCTGTCATCATGGCCAGCCACAGCCCATGTGCTTCCTGAACTGGGCTCCTCATCCCTCACAGGAGCCAGGCTGGTCCTAGAGAAATGATCTACTGGTAGTCTGGTAACAACCCCACACTGTGTTCCACTTGTGCTCAGGGCCGTAACCTGACTTAGGGGCCGTCAAATCCTTGTTTGGAAGCCTCCTAAAAAGTCCAGGGAAACTAGTGTAAATGAATCAGGCGAGACATACACTTTCACTATGTCACTTAGCCCTTCCCCTTCACCCTTCCCCTTCCCTTTCCGTTTCTTTATCAAGCTTCCCCTTGTTTGCTTTATCTTGCCTCGGGTGATGAATGCCAATGAGGCCGTGCTCACCTTGAAAAAAGCAATCTCTTTTAGGTGATCACTGGCATTTAGTTGTACACCCAGAGAGTCATGTCATATATTTACTGGTTGGTATTTGGTGGAGTCTCTGGCCAGAGGTAGAGGTGTAGTTTCCTTAATGACAAAATTAGAGCTGAACTAAAGATAAAAACTCACCTTCAGTTTAAGAAGCAAATATACTTTTATTAGGCACGCAGAGATGAGTAATTAAAATGTTAATTTTTATCCCACAGTGAGGACTCAAAGTGTTTTATATCAGTTTTCCAATCAGTGTAGTAATTCAAAATTTTATCTCTGCCTTGTAATCCAATGTAAATTAGGTCCTTGTTTAGCAGGTATATGTGCTGAGACACTGGAGGACTCTTCGGAAAAAAGGTATGCTGACTGTGGGTGGTGCACAAGTCATGAGCCTCAGAAGTGTCAGGCAGGAGACAGACACTGTGTGGGTAGAGAAGGGATCTTTTTTTATACTGTTTGTTGCTCAAATATTGCACCTCTCTGTTATTTTTGATAGGAGAAAATAACAGAATACCTGTAATAACGTTCTGGGTATAGTGATAGGTTAGAAAAATAAAGTACAATGTTTTATCCCCCTTTTCTTTATAAGTAAGAATCCATTTACTTAATTTCAGTTTCTAAGATAGCTCCATTGACTTGAATTGATCCATTGCAGTGGGGGCTGGATGGTGCCCCTCTGGGTGCATCATGAGCAAATACACTGTTTGCTTGGAAGTTTCAAATAAGTGGTTTATTCAGAATCCTGCCTGTTCCTACAATCAGGCTGCAAAACATCTGTGGTGGCTTAACTGCCCTCTAAACACATTCGTTCTCTTCCCAAATCTTGCTGTGTCCCCTTCTGGGTCTGGAGGTCCACAGCTTGGGGAGAAAACTTTTTTTAAAAAAAATATATATTTTGGGGCAAAGCAGGGAAATTTACATTACCTACTGTCCAGCTGGTTCCAGGTACTGCTTTTGATAAGAAAAATGCCAGTCTGTGTCAAAAAATTACAAGAAGCTCTAGAAACAAACCTGAATGGGTTGCAGGATATACAAGTGGAGAGGTCTCTATGAACAATATTTCAAAAAGCAACAGAGCTGCCCCACCTGCACACATATGTGCAGCCAGCATGTACCACCACAGCATCCCATCAGCAAAAAACTTTGTGTGCGGGGTGGGGAGGGGCAGGGGTTGCTTCTTTCTCTAAGCACACTTGTGCAGAACTTCTCAGCTGCTTATCAGCAGCCAAACTGCCTGTTACGCACTCTGAGATTTATCAAGCCTGCAAGGTGATATACAAAAGCTAAAGACATACAGTTATTAAATGCCAAATATATGCTACATTACCATCTCAGTTTTGATGCCTGAAATACAGCAGTTTCAACCCTCTATGAGTAAACTCATTCTCCTTACTGTTATCTCCCCACACCTCTGTATTCAATACATTTTGGAAATCAGATATTTGAGCAGAATAATAGGTAAGAGTATCTGAGCGTAGTGTTCTTTTTCAGTAGCTATAAAAACTCCTTGTGAAAGAATGGAAGTGGCATGGACAAAATCCCGAGGAGATACCACTGATGACAGGCTCAAAGTCAAAGAGCTAATCAAAGAGCTAAATTTCTCTTAGTAATAATAATAAAGAATCATAGAATGGCTTGGGTTGGAAGGGACCTTATATATCGCCTGGTTCCAACCTTCCTGCAACCGTCAGGGACACCTCCTACTATATCAGATTGCCTGGGGCCCCATCCAACCTGGCCTTGAACACCTCCAGTGATGGGGTAACCACAGCTTGTCTGTTCCAAAAAAAAAAGAAAGAAAACAAGGCAGCATAACACCAAAAATAATTTGTAAAATCTTCCATTTATTGCAGTCAATGTTCCCTTTCTCTTATTTCTTCCTCCAAAAATCATTGGTTTTGCACATTTTAAAATGTAGCTGTGTTCTGTCCTTGCCTTAGCACTTGGAGATTATGGTAACAGCAAGCATGTTCAGCCTTTATTCCATTGTGGAAGCAGCTACTTCTGCAGGCTTGCACCTTGTTACGAGTGACATGTAAATACAGCAGAGGTTATGAATAGAGATGTGGTGGTCCAGCCATCCCCCTGGGGCTGCTGCAAAGTAGCACAGATGAGATCAGCCGTGAGACTCATTCAGTCTTACCAGCCGCTCAGGTCCCAGTGGAAAAGCAGATATGAGTGGAGCTTATGTATCTAAACCTCTGAGTTAAAGGCTACTGCAATATTCAGTGTATTACAGCTACATACAGAATAAACTTTTAAAAATACGAATGTATACAATTGATTTTGTTCATCTTATACAGGTAAAGGATTGCATTTCCAATGGACTTGGAAATCAACATACCTGATATTTTCATGTACATGCTTTATATATCAGCATGCTGTTTGTAAGACCTAAAACCATTCTTCTCTTTGCATTCAGGAGTTTGCTCCTGCTTCTTACAGATATTGTTGTAGGGAACACCTTCATTAGTGTATTGATTACATTTCTTCTGCCAGTTGAAGGTGAGTTACAGATAGACTTACTCTGTCGCGTTGGCCGTTGTTTTGACCCTGATCCTTATCCTCCAGTTCTTTTTATACACATGATTTAGTAGTGATACATGTTTTCTAGCTCAGTCTGTCTTTGCAATTAGCCATTAAAGTAAATAGATAATGCATATTTAATGTCATGTTGGCAAAGAGAATGATCTTCCACTTCTCAGGAACACAGGTGACATAAAAGCATTTTCAAGCAGAAATAAAGGCAACTGTAGTCTTGTATAAAACCACATTGTTTTCTTTGAAAGATACTCACCATAGCTGAGCTTTGCAAAAGCTGTGGTGGTTTTACTCGGGTGGGCGGCCGAGTTCCACCACAACCGCTCTCTCACTCCCCCTCCTCAAAGAGGAGCGAGGAGAAAATACGATGAAAGGGGCTCAAGGGTTGAGATAAGGACTAGGAGATCGCGCAATAATTATCATGACGGGCAAAACAGACTCAGCATAGAGAGAAAGTAAGATTTATTGCTTATTACTAACAAGCTAGAGAAGTGAGAAACAAAGGAAAGAAACCAAAAGCACCTTTCCCCCCCATCCACCCTCTTCCACCTCCTCCCCCCAAGCAGGGTAGGGGAACGGGGGAATGGGGGTTATGGTCAGTCTACAGCACTTCTTCTCTGCCGCTCCTTCTCAGACACTCTTGTCCCCTGTGCTGTGGGGTTCCACCCATGGGATGCAGTCCTTGCCAAACTGATCCGGTGTGGGCTGTCCACAGGCAGCAGCTCTTCAAGAACTGCTCCATATATGGGTCCGTACCACAGGGTCCATCCCTTTGGAGCAAACTGCTCCAACCTGGGTCCCCCACGGGCAGCAGCTCCTGCCAGGTCACCTGCTCCTGCGTGGTCTCCTCTCCACGGGCTGCAGGTGCGGCCCGGAATCTGCTCCGGCAGGGGTCTTCCACAGGCTGCAGTCTCCGTCGGGGCAGGTCCACCTGCTCCACCGTGGTCTCTTCCATGGGCTGCAGCATGGATCCCTGCTCCACCGTGGTACTCCATGGGCTGCAGGGGGACATCCTGCTTCACCATGGTCCTCACCACAGGCCGCAGGGGACTTCTGCTCCAGCGCCTGGAGCACCTCTCCCCCTCCTTCTTCACTGACCTTGGCACCTGCAAGGCTGTTTCTCACTCCTCTCACCCTCCCAGCTGCTGAGTGGCGTAGCGTTTTTTCCCCTGTCTTAAATATGCTCTCACAGAGGCGCAAAACAACATCACTTATTGGCACAGCTCTGGTCAGCAGTGGGGCCCTTACCAAACATGGGGCAGCTTCTAGATCCTTCCCACAGAAGCCACCCCTATGGCCCCCTCCTACCAAAACCTTGCCAGGTAAACCCACTACAAAGCTGTAGTGTATGTGGCATAGTATCATGAATTCTGTTGGAAAGCAATAGGATATAGAGGAGGGATATAAAATAGTATATAGGGAAGATTCAAAACTCCCATTAGTTTTGCAGATGCCAAAAAAAAGTGTTTTGTTTTATTTTTCCTGTTTGCAGTCTACATTTCTCATATATAGATTAGAAGGGTTAAAAGTTAAATTTGTACATATCTTATGTTCACCATGATTGTTCATCAATAGATTAAAACTGCTCTAGGATCAATATGTTGTCATCCATGCAGTATTAAGTTCTGACTTTCCACAGGACAATTCTAGGAATATGCTATAAAATGCAATGGGGTAGGTGGAGGCCTGAAAGCAAGGGGCTAAATGATTTTATTGGAAATTGTCAGATTTCTAACACCTTGAGCAAATAGTGACATTGATTATCACTCAGTTGCCAGCAGCTATTTATAAAAATCTTGCTTTGTTTATTGTTGCTGTGAATGTTATTTACTAATAGTATTTCCAAACGTTTTTTTAATCCACAATACATATTGTAACACTGAAGCAAATAAAAAGCCCTAATCCTTTGCTACCACTCTGAATTTTATCCTTTTGTTATTTTTGCCAGACATCTATATATTCACATTGTTCATAATCAACCTTCATAATCTTGTTGCTAAAAGAGGAATTTTATCTGAGCATCAGGATGTATCTATAATCATCCTGCTGTTACCCATCCATAACAAAAACAAGCATCAGTGCTGAGTGTATGTTACAAGTTGCATATAATCATCTCCTATTTAATGAGATACATTAAATTTCTTTTTAACATGTAATAATATACACAAAGCTGTCTAACTTGTATCTTTTCACCACTTCTGACTGGTTAACAGTGTGGTCCCATTCCAAAAATATCTTTTAGTAGCTGACATTTTATTTCCCATTAATTGTTTAGTTAAAATACTAACATACAGAATGGATTCTATATTGTCTTTGGCATTGATTCACTGTGCATCTTTTGAAAGTTTGGGTCTGAGTCTCTGTACTTTAAGGTTCTTCTAAAAATGGATCCTTGAAGTAACAGTTGTATAGATGCTATGAGAATTAAATAATAGCAGGAAAAAATTTTTAGATTTATGAATGAAGTATATGAAGTGAAAACAGACAAGCTTTTTTTTTTAGTGAAATTACTATTTGTATGAGAGACATATATATAAATATTTTTAGCAACTTGGATTGCAACATATTAGCAAGAAAATCAGCAATTTTATATGTAAAATAATTTAAAGATGGGCGACTTTTCTCCTATGTTACTTTTTCTTGACAGACATGGCACAGTGAAAGAAGCAAATAACAGTTCTTTTTCTCCTAAAATACATATTTTCTACATAACAAGAGTTAAGTAACAAACACCTGACAAAATGGAATCTGTTCCCTTTACTTCCCCGCTTTTAGTGTCCAGCTGTAGCTGGTTTGAGTCACGAAACTGAAAGAAGACTTAGCTAATGCATTTTCTTGGAGAATTGAATACATTTCTTACAGAATTGTTTTGCAACTCAGACTGAGGTTTCACTGGTCTTGTTTCTCACATATCCTTATGGACATCCAGCATAAACGAGCAAAAGGCTGACAAAGAGATATCAGCAAGTTCAAATGACTGATCTAAGTTAATAGACTTGTGTTCATTCCAGTCCCTATCCTTTATAATAGTTGATTCTTTACGTGGTTTAATTCATGCACTGAGAGAGCATAGAAAGGAGACAGCAAGCAGAAAAATAAGCTCACAATTTTAAAGGAAAAAAAAAAAAAAAAAAAAAAATTGAAAAGAGTACACTAAAGTAGGCCACTTCTTGTAACTGGAGTGTTCTTGTGACTTTTTCTAGCTCCTCAGCTTGTAAATGACACCCATTTAAAAATTTCATAAATTCACACATCTTTTGGAAGGAACATGTAGAACTGAAAGAATCTAAAGTATACCTTACAAAATACCTCAGAGTTTTCCCATCTATTCATGTTTACTTTTGCATTTGTAGATAGTTACGGAGAGTACATATTGTACTCATACTATTGTACTCAACGAGGTCTGCAAATACTATATAGCAACAGTGTGTATATGAAAATATACTGCCCTGTTTGACATTGCATAATAGTAGCTAATTAATGCTAATATACCAGTCACACAGTGACAAAAACTGGAATCAGTTGTCTTTATCCAACAACAGAATTTCATTTATGATGCTGGTAAGAAACAATTATCTTCTTTTTTGTTTGTTTGTTTGTTTGTTTGTTTCTGGTACTTGGTCATTTGAATAACTATTTTGCATGTTTTCATAATGATTTATATTATTTGAGGTATTTTGAATACAGAAGCTTGTCTACGATGATGACTGTAAATGTCTGGATAAAATTGTGTCAAAAAAACCCTCTGTCACTTGGAAAGATTCAGTCTAAATCTTAAAGCAGTCTGTCCTACTCCTGTATTATTTACCTGTGGATTGAACAGTGGATTGATTGACAATGGATGAGAATTTCTTCCCTCACCCATTGTGGCTTGTTTCTACAGCTCTTTTGCTAAGTCCTTCCTTTTAGTGTCTTAATTTAGTGCTTTCCCATTTTTCCCTTGACACTGGCCTTTCCCAGCTGAGAACTTGATGCTGTCAACATGCTGATGAATCGTGGAAGTGACTGGGAAAGATAGGCTGGTTTACTCATTTTCTTCTCTGGAACATCCCGTAACAGTAGTAGAAGAAAATATTCCCTACAACGCACACAATTTCTTCTAGTCATGCCTTGGGGTGTGTACCTGTCTGACTGACACTGGATTTCGTTAATCACAGGTGTGTACAGGAGATAAAAGATGTCTTCCTGTGTTGATACAGCAAAGAGTTATAGCTGGTGTTTAAACTGAAACCTTAAAGCAGATTTTTACTGCAAATTTAAATATTAAGGGAAACTAGGTGCTGAGGATTAGGTGGGAAAGAGATTATGCCCTGGGGGAAAGAAAGAATATATCATTTCACTGCTATAAGGATTCTGGCTGCATTTCCTTTAAAGCCAAGGATGCACTCAAGCCAGAAACTATAAATTTCTGTGGAATTTCAGAGTGGGACTGAAATGTCTGTGGAGATTAAGGAGGATGTTACACTTGTGTACTGGGTCTGGCTGGGATGTTAACTTTCCCTGCAGCAGCCCATACAGTGCCATGCTCTGCACTTGTAGCTAGAAGAGCAGTGTTATCACACCAGTGTTGTGTCTGCTGCTGAGAAGTGCTGGCACAGTATCAGGACTTTCTGTAACCCTCCTGGGGGGTGGGCAAAAAGTGAGAAAGAAATATCACCAGGGCAGCTGACCTAAACTAACCAAAGAGATATTCCATAACATATGATGTCACACTCAGCAATAAAAGGTGGAAGAAGGAGGAAGAGGGGAAGGGTGGGCTTTCGTTGCAAAAACGTCTGTCCTCCTCGCGAACACCGGCTACGTGCGTTGAGGCCCTGCTTCAAGGACGTGGTCAGGCATCGCTCATTTGTGGGAAGTAGAGAATCATTTATTTCCTCTGCACTTCCATATAGCCTTTACTTGTTTTGTTTTTTCTGTTCCCTTTCCCCCGCCCTTTCCCCTTTCCCTTTTTCCCTTTTTCCCTTAAGTTGAATTGTTAATTAATAATATTTCCTTAATACATATATTTTTTCTCTTTAATTAAATTATCCTTATCTCAACCCGTGAGTTGTTCTTTCCTTTACTTCTTCCCCTCCTCATCTGAGGAGGGGGAGTGAGAGAGCGGTTGTGGTGTTTAGCTGCCTAGCACGGTAAAACCACCACAACTTGACCATGTGCTACAATGTGTGATGGTTGTGGGTGGGCTGCAGCCCATTCTAAACCCATATTTACAAATCTGGTTTATCACTAATATTTCTAATTTTAATTTTTAATTTTCAGGTGATGCAACATTTTTTTATCAGTTCTCTCGATGTATTCTAGTTTTGGCATGTAAATGCTATGAACACATTTCTAAACATTAGGTACCTTTTCCAGGCCTCTTCCCCCAAACCTCCTTTTGCATATCTTTGCATTTAAACAACCTTGATTCACTTACTCTAATGTGAGAGTCATGATTCAGATCTGCAAAATGGGCTTCATTTCAAAAACATTAGTTCTCTTTTGCAGTCAAACTGTACATTAAATAACATATATCAGAAATACTTGCATCAAGGGAATTTTGTTCTATTCCATCCATGTCCTGCTGAGTTGATGACTCTGAAGTGTAGGTATCAATCAAAAGCACATAAATATCTCAGCACTGGTTGTGATATAATATTGTGTGTGGATGGGGAGAGAGAGAGAAGAGTTGTACAAGCCTCTTTAAGTAGTAATTTGGGATCATTCTTGAAGTTATTATTTAAAATACACTTTTATCTGATGTTTAGCCTTGCAAACAGTAAGTTTATTGAAGTGATGAGTATGCCTACTGCCTTCGATACAAGATGTTATTGCCTGTGATCAATTATATTCTAATACAACCATCACTGCTGGTTGCAAGTAAAGGGCCTTCTTTTTTTATGAAACAATGAAGTTTTTGTAATCCAAACTGCTTTATGTTCTGTTTTAATCTGGACAGAAAATGAAGCCAAATTCAGGTTGCAATCAATCATCTTAAACACACCATCTTAAACACACCATCTTAAACACACAGAAAGCTGTACAAGGTATTTTTTGCTAGTTTCTGTATGCTATGTGCCTTTTATTGTTGACCTTACTGTAGAATCTCATGAATGTACATGAATAACAGAATTGCTACATTATTAATATTACCAGTCATATCACTGCTAATTAGAATGCCAGTTAAGTGCTAATACTTGCAAGAGCACGGATTCACATTTCCTTTTGCCTAAATTTAGTCAGAAGTTGGTTTTTATTGTTACTGTTTCATCAGTTCTTAACCTGAAAATATTTTATAAGAAGTGGGAACTGTTTTTTCCATATTTTTCATGCACAATCCCTTCTTTCCTTCACGTTTTTTTTTTTTATTATTATTATTATTATTATTATTTATTTTTTTTTGGTACAAGCAGTGATAGTCACATCATCATGTCTTTGAGAAGGTCCAAGATGAGAGACAAGAACTATAGCTAAAAGTTCTGCTTTTACATGCTGGCATCTTGACTGCATTCTCAGTGATTCTTTAACCAGCAGGATCATCCCTGTTTCTTCTCTGTGTGATATCAAGTCCTGTGTTTTTTTTTACTTATTTATTTATTTAGGAATTGTATTAGGAATCTTCTGGAGAAAATAAATAACACTAGCTCTGAAAAGTCAATATTGGTGTTCTCTGACTGTTAAGAGTATATTAAGAAAAATTTCTGGCTTAAGAGCATGAAATATGTGTACACAGACTCCTGAGCATTTGCTGCTTTCATGGGGTGCCTGTAAGATTGGCAGGTTCAGCTATTACTGCTTTTTTATTTTGAAACTTTGTTAGTAATGTTGCTGCAAAGTTCATAGTATGGCAGCTAGTCTCCTGCAGTCTTCCTCTTCCATGGTATCTTAGCCAGTTTGCATATAGAAAATTCTGCCAACTTTTCTTATTCTTGTTACTATGTTTAAAAATGAAATCTATATTAGGGGATTTTAGGTACAGATCAACAACATGTCTTCTGAATATACAGGGAAAGTTTTATCAATTTCTCTTTTATCGAGACAGTATCTAACCATATGCTGTTGGGTTTTCTGCCAGTTGAAGAGAAACTCTTCAACTGGCAAGATGATTTTGAACTGTAACATTTCGGTCAGCTTAAGAATTGGAAAAAAATGGTGATATGGATGGGAAGTCTTGAGTAGATCTTTTATTCTTTTATATAAACATTTGTCAAATAAGCATTCTGCAAGATAACAGCCTAACTAATCTAATCCAGTGTGCAGCAAGTCAGATAAATGTTGATTTAGGTATTTTCCAGTTCTCCTAAGCAGGTAAAGCCTCCATATCTCCTGACCTTTTTTATTTTTTATTTTTTATTTTATTTTATTTTTTTTTACGACAGTGCCTTTGACCCTTCTACAACACAGCAACTGCTGTCTGGGATCTCATCGTTCCACACCTCAATTATCCCAGTGTCCTCCCCTCTTGCACTGACAAATGCAGTACCACCCCTGCTGTTTCAGTTCAGAAGCCTACCACAAAGTTCATTTTCCAGCTTCATTATTTTAACTGTATTTCTCTTCTCTGTTGAGTGCCTTCTCCTCATTAAACACAGACTTCTTCTCTTTAATTTTAAGGCCCTTCTTCATGAGTCATTTCCAACCTTATTATCCACTATCAAAATGTCGCTTCCTCCTTTTGGTTCCTGTGTTGCTAGCCTCTAACACCCCCAAAATGCCTTTGTGCTTACTCTGTGCTGCTTTTCTCACCTTGAAGAAGTTTCACACAAGCATCTGCAGAACTAGTGTTGTCTTTTCTCCAGCCTCTCTTTAGAACTCATTTGTCATCATTCCTAGCAAAAATGTTTAATAACCAGCTACTAGCATGCTGAGATCATTGCTGGGGTGTTTGTTTCTTTATACCTTCTATCCCTCTGTAAGGTGTTCGCATCAGGCAGACTCCACTTGGTCTGTACTTCTAAAGCATTGATGCCGTTTCATCACCTGGACTTCTAAATGCAAATAATAAATACAAATAAAACAAGATTAAAACTGGTATTGAGTTCTGAAATGGATCAGTAATCAGGATTTTTTACTGTGCTTGATTAGACTGGGTGTTCTTCACCTGGCAGTCTCTTTCAGTTTGTCTTACTGTTGTGTTTTCTGCCTGGCACCATGGAGTAGCTCTTTCAGCCTGCAGCTGCACATTTGCTGCCTAGTGGGATGAGCGGGGTCCCATTGTGCCCATCTCCAGGGGAATCCACTGCCTCCTTATCTGCTGCTGGCTACAATTCAAGAGGCTGACTGCCAGGTATATCACTTCTGTGAGCTGCAACTAGAATTATACCCTCATTTCCTATATTTCAATACAAAGAACAAATCTAAAGAGGTTTGAAGGTTCAGGAGCAGAGGGCAGGCAACTTTTGTAGAAGGCCCTGTCCATGGGGCTTCTTTCATGCCTTTCAAAAACTGTGGTAGAGCCACAAACTTATGTTATCCCTTATGGTGTGAAGTGAAAGGCTATATTTTGGACAATCCTGCTAGTTCATTACTGGTTGACTTACTGAATACAGATATAGTTTAAAATTGCAGGAGGAGTTCATATAATTCTTAAACAATATCTAGAAGTTACGTGGCTAGTTCATGCTTTTACTTTGCAATTCTATGGTTCACAACACAGGTGTCTTGTTCATAGCTGTATAATTATTTCTTCTTTATGAGTGCTGTAATAGAAAACTATGCTTTTTGTTTGTTTGGTTTTTTTTGGTTGTTTATTTTTTATTTTATTTTATTTTATTTATTTATTTTTTTTTTAAGTGAAAAACAGTTGCTACAAATGACCATTGCAGTATTAAACCTAGCTAAATTGAACAGATGAAATAGTCAGAGACTGGCAAGTGGAAGTTACACTGATAACTCATTCAAATATTTTTATTTACTCAACAATTCTGGAGATAGTAAAGCTTTCTGTACTTTGATTTTGAACTACAGCCCTTTGTTAGTGTGGTATATTCTTGGTTAGCATGGAAGTCTAGCTACATCCCTTCAAACTGTACCCTCCAATTGACAGACATAAACATTACTTGGCAATGAGTTCATCTCACTGGTCATCTGAATAACCTCTCAGCAATCCCTGTTTTTTATTGACAACATGGGTAACCTGAGCTCCTTTTTTCTGACATTCCTAAGTTTGAGAGATAGATAAAATGGCTTAAAAAAAAATTTAAAAAAAAAAAATTGTTTTGCTCTTAAATGAAAACAGATTCTGACATCACCACATGACGCCATGAGCTAAGGCTCTGCTATCATGAGGTAATACTACAATTAGGAGTTTTGGCAACATTAGTGGTAGCTCCAAAACTAAGGTCCCCTCAGTGGCAGAACTTTTTGACCCCAAGAAGGGAACCCACAACTCATGTGTTATGATACTTATTAACTCTACAGCTACCAGGAGAATTATAACATCTCCAAACAAGGCTCACACCAAGCAAAAGCTTAAAGGGAAGCTAGCAAAAATATTCAAGTGACAATTCTTCCCAGCAAGGTGCAATTTCACAGAATCACACAGAATCACAGAATGTCTAGGTTGGAAGAGACCTACAAGATCGCCGAGTCCAACCTCTGACCTAACGCTAACAAATCATCCCCTAAACCATATCCCTAAGCTCTACATCTAAATGTCTTTTAAAGACCTCCAGGGATGGTGACTCAACCACTTCCCTGGGCAGCCTATCCAGTGCCTAACAACCCGTTCAGTAAAGTTCTTCCTAATATCCAATCTAAACCTCCCCTGGTGCAACTTTAGCCCATTCCCCCTCGTCCTGTCACCAGGCATGTGGGAGAACAGACCAACCCCCACCTCGCTACAGCCTCCTTTCAGGTACCTGTAGAGTGCGATAAGGTCGCCCCTGAGCCTCCTCTTCTCCAGGCTAAATAGTCCCAGCTCCCTCAGCTGCTCCTCGTAAGACTTGTTCTCCAGACCCTTCACCAGCTTCGTAGCCCTTCTCTGGACTCTCTCAAGCACCTCCATATCCTTCTGGTAGTGAGGGGCCCAAAACTGAACACAGTACTCGAGGTGCGGCCTCACCAGAGCCGAGTACAGGGGGACAATCACTTCCCTGGACCTGCTGGCCACGCTGTTTCTTATGCAAGCCAGGATGCTGTTGGCCTTCTTGGCCACCTGAGCACACTGCTGGCTCATAGTCAGCCAACTGTCAACCAAAACTCCCAGGTCCTTCTCTGACAGGCAGCTTTCTAACCACACATCTCCCAGCCTGTAGCTCTGTTTGGGGTTGTTGTGCCCCAGGTGCAGAACCCGGCACTTGGCCTTGTTGAACTTCATACCATTAGCCTCGGCCCATCGGTCCAGCCTATCCAGAATAGGATAGGAATTTAATACATCCTTCACTTCCATAGGACCCAGGAAGCTGTAACTGATTGCAGTTTACAGCCAAAGCCCTCTCCTGGGGTTTTGGAAATTGGCAGCTGGCATGTACTTTATTTTTCAAATGTTGCTTTGACAGAAGAAAACCACATTTTATGTAAGACTACAGGTTATATTTGAGTACTGACCTTGGAAAAGAAACCCTGAGCATAAGTTCTTGTTTGCAAGTTATGTCTGGTTTTCAATTCATTGATTTTGTAATACAAAATGTAAAGATTGTCCTGTGATCAAAACCCAAAAAGTAATTCTTGCAGGGAAGACCTAAATGATTCATGTCACTCAGATGCAGATTTAGATTCCTTCTGTCTGGATACAGATAGGCAGGTAGCCTAGGGGAGTTCTCTCACTGAGTTTTTCTTATAAAGTGCCATCATACTGTTTTCCCTCTAACAGTGACTTCAAATAAAGTGGGCTGTAGTAGACTTTTTTTTTTTTTTTTTTTTTTTTTTTTTTTGAGTGCTGTTAGCCCATGATAGTCATTTTCTGAGAGTTCCTACTGGGTTGAGGCTTAGCTTTACAGAGCTAGACTTGGCCTAGGTACATGCAAAAAGCATCATTTTAGGTGCCAGGGCTGCTTTATTGGAGAAAATACATGTGCTATCAGCTTTTTCAGACACCTGAGATGGTGTCTGTGGCAAGGCTTTAAAAGTCAGAAATATTAAACCCAAGGGAGGAGCCCATTTCAGAAGTTGCTTCTGAAAGTCGCAGAGGAATTGGTGGCTGTATTTCAGTATAGTCATCATCAGGTGCTTAATTTTCACTCATGAATACCCTCTTTCCACTTCACTGAAACTATTACCATCATGCTTTAATCTAGCATATATTTAAGTGACTTTTTGATTGAGAGTTTATCCCAGGCAGAGCTGCATCCTAACAGACTGGATGAATACAAACCCTGTCCAAAATTGCTGTACTACCAGTTCATCTGGAGTAGTACCTGCAATCATCTGGGGCAGAACACTGTCATTCAGCTTTAGTTCTTCCTTCAAAGAAAAAAAATCATCAGACTATTACTTTGATTTTTATAACTATGGAATAGCAGTGATGCTAGTTTTTTCAGTCTATCAGCCTAAAAGCAGAAGTATATAAGTAATTGTACTGATACAATCCTTTATTATTATTATTATTTGATAAAGTAAAATACCTAAATTCTCATATGCAGTGCAGTGCTAGAGACACTGCAGTAGATGCCAAATAATGGAGTTGAGCAAAGAGCTGGGTTTAATTCAAACGTGGGATATGGTTTTCACAGAGTTTTGTTTAGGTGTCTAATGGATATTGTTTGGGGAATAAATAAATAAATAAATAAATACTATTCCCAGGTAGTCAACCAGTAAGGAGGAATAGAGAATGACAAATAGCTTTTCTTTATAGCAAAAAGTGACTGTTGGCTAAGAAGTAGTGTTTATGGTAATTGAGCTTTTACAAGGAAATAAAATGTAGCGGGGAGCGCAGGGGGTAGCTTTTGCAGTGAAGCAGGTAATGAGGAGATCTGTGTAGGCAATTCCTGATTAGCATCTGCTGTTTCAACAGCTGAGGAACATGAATTGCATGTAAATGCCTGCGCTAGGGTGTAGCAGGTATTATCTCCAGCATGCCACCTAGTCTTCTGGTTTTGAGTCTCCTTGAGCCCTACCGTGATTTGAAATCACCAGAGGGGAAAGGAGAGTAGCACAAACAGCAGCCACCTTGGAACAGGGGGAGAAAAAAAAACGTGGCAAAGGAAAAGCTGCTGTTAAGAAATTTCCTCTCATGGGTTTTTGGTGCCTCTAGTACAGATTGTATTTGCATTTCTGCATATGTACATAAATATATCTGTGCACATAGGTGGTAAAGAAGTGGTGGTGCAAAAAGATGGCCATTGCACACATCAGATAATATATCTTTCATTTTTAGGTGTTACCTATAGACCCTAAGTGAACTTGCTCACACAAAGTGACCTGTTTCAGGGAAGGTTCCCAGATTTTTTCCTGCCTGCTGCAGTAACTGCTTTTAGTGTGCTGTTGGAGAAAATAAGCTAATTCTTTTTATTTGAAGCTACAAGTTACTCCATAATTAAGAAAGCTTAATCACTTAAGACAGCTTTGCTTACAGGTGGTAACTTAAGCCATGACAATACAAATACAGTATACCCCAAAACATTAGAAGAAAACTTGTTTGTGCACTATGTGACATTTAGTACAAATACAGATGAGTACTTCCATCTCTTTTTTCCCATATGGGGAAGTGTATCTTTAGGCACTTTGATTTCCAGAAAAGAAAACTGTTAAGACAGAAACAGCTGTGAAATTCTTAAAATTTATAGGCAGCTGATGTTGGGCTGCAGATCCTGAAAACGTATGCTGAGCATGAACCGAGTATTGCAAGGAGCCAGTAGCAGAAAGAGAGAAGTAGAGAAAGAAAGAAAAAATACTGTGATGGAGAAGAGAATATATTTTATATTTCCAGAATTTTATTTCTTAGGAATGATAACTGAAAGTAAATAAAATAAAAAATAAGAATTAAAAAAGGAGGATTTAGGGCTAAGAACTTTGTGCTCTGAAGGCTTAGCAAGCCATCTTCCACTTCCTACTTCCACCTTCTCCTTTTATGATGGGATTATCGTCCACAGCCTTCAACAGACGTGACCGAAGACTGAAAATCAGTCTACTTTCTTACAGAATCCCATTTTCTCACGATAAAAAGTGTAAATTAAATTTAATGTACATTAAAATATGTAATTTTATTTGTTTATTAACTTGCTGTTTTGTGGTTTTCTGTGTTTTTTTGTTTGTTTGTTTGTTTTTTGTTTTTTTCCCCTAAGGACCTTGGTACACTGTCCCAATATATGTTTACATTCTTTATTTTACTGTTGTTTTACTACTTGTTTTATTCAAAGTTAAAAGAATATGGCTATTGGACTCTAGAAGTTAGTGCTTAGATTAACCTTAATAAAGAGTTCAGAACAACTGCTTTGTTACTGAACGTGACTTGTGGAAACACTAACAATATTGAGATGAACACTGAGGATGTCAATGGGAATTACATTTCTTTGTGCAGAAATCTGTACATGAAAATAGTGTTGTCCTGTGGTGTTACAGGCCTCAAGGCCTACTCTAGGAAGTGATATGTTTTATAATACGTTGGTAACAGCAGTTTTAAAGCATTAAATATTAGTTGTTGTAAACCATAGAGGGAGTTTATTGCATTTATTACACCTGCCATGTAAGCTAAAACTGAACAATTGTTTTCTCATCAATGTTATTTTAGTACAGACTTTCTTAATCAAGAAAAACAAGAACATCCTTGCAGAAAAGCAAGAAATAACTATGACTACATTTTAAATAGTGTTTTTATGTTTGTGCTACTTCCTCTGTATTTGAAGGTACACTATTCCTGTTGCACAAACAGGGAAAGAGAGGCATCCATGAGAGGCGAAATAAGTTCACTGTGAGGTCGTCTAGAGGATAACAGATCTTCTGGTCTCAAAAGAGAACCTCATTATAAATCTTATGTTAAACTAATCAAGAGGTGTTCATGAGTTAACAAAACAGAAGCAGCACTTCAGAGATATCATTTAACATTTACTTTTCCTCCCACAGGAACTTTTTACACCGGAGTGCAAATTCAAGGAGTCTGTTTTTGAAAATTATTATGTAATCTACTCGTCCATGCTCTACAGACAACAGGAGTCCGGAAGGGCCTGGTTCTTGGGGCTGAACAAGGAGGGGCAGGTCATGAAAGGAAACAGAGTAAAGAAAACAAAACCAGCAGCTCATTTTCTACCCAAGCCATTGGAAGGTGAGGTTCAGTCCACCACTGGCAGATCTTCCTATAAATCCCAGGAAAAGAAGAGGGAATGGTTTCTAAAATACCTTTTGCGAATGTGTGTGCCAAACACTGTGGCCGCTCCAAGTGACAGTCTCCAGGATTCATGGAGCAGGTTTATGCTTCAGCATATTGATGCTAGAAAAGACAGGTCTAAAAACATTCAAGGGATTAAGAGGTGATTTTGCAAGAAAAGAAATCTTTTGTGGAAGTGCTTTGTGCTGTCTTTAAAATATTCTCTCGCTAGCAGCAAAAATTCTTGTGAGTCTTGCAGTGAGATAATACTTTTTTCATTAATCAGAATGAATTAATTGGTATTGTAGGATAGTTGGGAATTATACCTGGAATGGATGAAATGTCAGTATTTCAAGGTAAAAACCTTCTAATACAAAACATAAAGGTCTGTTTATAAAATAAATCATACCATATTACTTAGCCAGTTGACGTAATGCACGTAACTTGTGTAAGTTGCCCATTAAAAAAAGGTAGAAGCAAATAAAAGTCTTACTGACCTTACACACTAAGATGGTGTCACATGTTCCTTGGAAAACTCATTCATTTATATCCTGGAAACAGAATTTATGATCAATCCTATTTATTCTGCAGGCCTTTTCTTACCTATTTTGCTTTTTGTGTCCTGTCCTGGCAGCACGTCAAATTTCACTGAGATCATTGCTACACAGAGCCTCAGTCATTCTGAAAATTATTTCATTACTTACCATCTTAAAACACACACAAGTAATGCTTTAGTTAGCAGAGCAGTCTTATTTCTTTCTTTTAACATTTTAATGAAAGTTTTGATTAATGGATCAGTTTGTTAAATGTTTTAGATTCTTTCTTTATGATGAAACTCTGAACAATCCTATGTTTTAAATTCATCTTTGAATTCAGGCTGACGCCTTTGTGCTTCCCTTGTTTTGCAAGTTTTATGTATTTCCATAAGCTTTCTATTCTATTGACATTTTATAAGTCAATCTCTGTAAATTATAAGAACTGTAGGGGAGGAACCCAGTGCATTTTTAAAAGCAACATCAATTCATATGGATTAGGAAAGAAACAACCTTTTTCATAAATGTTTGGATGGTCAGATGCTTCCAAAATAGCCCAGTCAAGGCATAGAAATATATATATATATATATATATATGTATTTACATCACCCACAACAGTTATTAAATATTACAGCTCTTCTATGCTATTCCTTACTTTATAGTTTCATCTCATGTTATTTGACTTAATATTTTTTGTAGGTCACAGTGTTACTTCATCAAGCTCTTTAATTAACCAGAAAATGTCCTAAACACAGCTGTGGGGGCTCACCCTGAAGACAATCATATCCAGACTTATGTACTCTAGAGAAAACATTTAATTTCAGACTTTCAGAAGCCATAAAAGGATTTAGAATATGGTACTGGAAATGTTAGAACAAGTATTTGATTAGTTATCAAATTTCATATTTATTATGAAACTCCACACCACCAAAGATTAAAGTCCGTACTTTGATGCTCCTGCCTCCTACTCTAATTAGCCAAGGAATGAAGTTATTTTATTGTGCTCTCTATAGCAGCACACATCCAGCCCCCAAATCATAGTGTGATGATTAATTCCTTTGACTGCATTGATATGTCTTTTAACACTGCTCTGTTATAAATAAATACTACTGAACTTAGGCATTAGTAGAAGTATTACCTGATTCACTGACATGGAAAAATAAATTGAATGATCCAAGAGCATTAATCATTAAGGCAGCTTAATGCAGGGAACTGTGTAATTGAACACATGTATTTTCCTCAAAGGATTTGAAGTGGTTAGATAGGGACTGAAGCCCAGAGGCAAAGTTTTAATTCATCTAAGAATTCTGTTAATAGTTAATTTCTATACTTTGTTCAGTGAAGATAAGTGGATCCTGCATATGGGTTTGGAAAGGAAGAAAACCCCCAAACTTCATGTGTGTTCTGCAGAACACACCTGGACATTTCTTCAGTGCAGACCTCAAGAGGTCATGGCCAAGGTCCTCAGATTTGGGAGCCAGATGTACAAATAAATTAGCAAACTGTACCCAAGCCTAGTCTTGCAATGTAGGACTGAAAAGGGACGTTTAAGTCTAGACAACTCATAACATTTTACTTCTAAAAAGTCATAGAATATTTATTTAAGGGTTGTAGATGTGTGTATATAAAAATAGATTTACATTTTTATGCCTGCTTCATGCAAAAACAGAATGGTAGTTTTTAATTTCTGAGGCTTATATACTTTACTTTTTAAATAGGCAAGCATACAATTTCCTGCCGTTTTTAACACAGACATGGCAGAAGTGAGAAATGTGGAGAGTCAAGCAAAGGTAACAGTCATGTAAAACAAGCCTCTGTCAAAGTAAATGATTTCCCTTGCATGCAAAAGAAATGTGACATATATTAAAATATTAGTTATTGTAGATAATTAATCTTGAGTTATGTTCTTAAATGAAATACATCCTTAAGAATGTCTCTCTTTTCTTTTTTTTTTCTTTTTTTTTTCTTTTTTTTTTCTTTGTTTTTTCTTTTTTTTTCCTCAGTTGCCATGTATCGAGAACCATCTTTGCATGATATTGGAGAAACAGTGCCAAAGCCTGGGGTAACTCCAAGTAAAAGCACAAGTGCATCTGCAATAATGAATGGTGGCAAACCAGTTAACAAGAGTAAGACAACATAGCCAGATTCTCACAGGTGTTGTGACTGACTGAGTCCCGAGTGCAGTTGAGCAATTTATCCTTGCCAGACTTCCCCTCTGCAGTGTCTGTGGATCAGCTCGCAGCAAGTACTTGTGCATTGCTGTTTCTGAACTGAGTTGTTGCAAGCGGATAAATCTCAACATGTAGCTCCCCCCACAACAAGAAGATACCTGGATGAACCAGCTAAACTCAGACCATGGAATGCCCTACCAGATATTGGAATGCCTTTTTAATATCTTTTCTGTGACTGTGACACTTCATGTGAATGACATACTTCACAAGTACACTTGATACCTTGCCTGCTGACAGTTACCCATAATCCCTTTTTGAGTCCAGTTTCAGCAAAATCCATATGTTTAAGTTCTATTTTGTAGCACACAAATAATCAAGTAATTTCTAGGTAGATGCTGTAAACCTGTGCTATTATGGATTTCTCTTCTTCCCTTTTTTATAAGGCTGCTCGCTCCACTGTCTGTGACCTTTTGCAGGGATTGTGTTTCTCTGTAACTTAAGTGTTGCCAGTGGCTTAGTTTTGAAAGCAATCAGGGAATCAGGAAGCCTTCAAAAATATTATTACAAATTATATCTATAAAGAATAGGATCGTTGTCTCTGGCCTACAATGTTGATCAATGTGAATACTCTTTAGTAACAGATACTGTGCTTCTGAGATTGGCATTATAGTGGAGGGAAGAGTGTCAAACACAACCAACAAGAAGTTTCCTGAAACGTGTGTTTGGCATCCCCCTATAGTTTCTTTGTGTGTGTGTGTTTTATACATATCACAGGCTTACTGGTAATGGTAACATTTGCCTTGCCCAGCGAGCAAGACCCACTCGTTTTTGGGAAAGTGGGTCCAAAGAATTTTGTAGGCCTTGTAGGCCTGAATTAAGGCTCATTTTTCATCTATTAAATCTTCACTGTTTGAAAAACAACCACCACCAATAAACAAAAGAAGTTAAGATTAACCAGAATTGCGCTACCTAAATCCATTTCAAATATAATCCTTTCCTGTTTTTAAGGAACAGAACTTAATGCCATTGTTATTTTTGGCTGATTTCCATACCTACTTAGCAAAGCATGGGCAAGGATGTTGTTGTGTTCTTTTTTGCAGCACCAATGCAAAGGGTAGTTAAAAATTATAGTTTAATATTTCTGGTGGTTTAAAATAAAAAAGTTTTAAAACTGGACATATTACAAAACTTTATTTTTATTTTTAGCTAAGCATGCAAAGTCCAGTCCTATGTATCTCACTGATATTCCAGTACGTACCTCTACCCAGCTTCCTAGGATAATATACCCACCAAATTGCTAGATTGAAGGTGCCTTGCCTTGATCGCTGTCTACTGTACTTTCTCCTACATGAACCTAGAAGAAATCAAAAACATTACAAAATTGAAGCCTTGAATCATATTATGAGAAACACTATAATCACTTTGAGTTTGTCACTTCTGAACAATGAAACTGATGTTAGGGGGAAAAAAGATTGATACAAGTCCACAGAGATGCCATTGAAGCATTACATATTTAAGTCACATGCTTTCAAAAACTAAGAATGTGGATCTCTGTATGCTTACTAAGGACTAAGGTATCTGTTTCTCAGAAAGGGCAACAAGGACCAAACTGTACCTCAGTCTGGAAATCTGTGTGACAACACTCTCTTGGCCTCTTGCTGTTATCTTGATATTTAAAGACAAAAAAAAAAAAAAAAAAAAAAAAAAGAAAAAAAAAAGAAATCATCCATTCCTTTCTTACTATTGTATTTCTTGCAGTTTATTTTACCATGTCTTTGTGCTGAAGTGTCCCTAACAGAGACCACTGGCTATTTCAAACTTCCTATCTGCTCAGCTGAAGAACTGATTCAGTCTAAATGAAATTTTCATGCTAATTTTCAAATGTGTTCTGTTTTTATATGCAACATTTAGTGCACTGTTCAAGGAAGCTACTATAAAGCTGCTAAATTCTGATTTCTTTTTTGGTAGGCCAGACTTCCTTGTCTATATATGTAATATGAGAACAGCAAGCAAACACTTGATGTTGGGTCTTTCCAGGGAGGGAATGAGTCAAGCATGATGCCATGCTTGACCATGTACAAAGAAAACAAAATAATACAAAACTAATTTAATACTGTGATAAAAATGCAACAAAACATTAACTTAGACTGTGCCCTTGCCTGCTAGCACTAAATGGGTGTGGGGAGGAAAAAAACAACACTGATAAAAACCTCGGTGCACCCTTCTATCCCACCCGGTCCAGTGGGATTTGTGCACCATCCCTGAGGAAACAGAACAAAACCAAAGCAACTCACAGGATGAGTTGGCGGCTTGCTTTGCATCAGGAGGACCCGTGGGAGGCAGCAGCCTTGACACTGTCCTACCTGCTGGGTCTCTGAGGAGAAGCAATTCACAATTATTTCGAGTAACCTAATACCGCTGAAGGCTATATTCTCTTTCTCTCTCTCTCACCTAATTTTTTTTGAGAGCTCATGAGGAGGGAATACATGTGTTCATGTCCCAGTCCAGCTGTCTTTTGACTCTTGCCAGTGTAAGAGCCTGGGGAGAGACAGGACTGGAGAACTGGCTAAGTTGTGCAAGGAGCTTCTGGTTCATGGCCTGATACTACATAAGTATGTTTTTTAACATTAAATTTTCAATCCCAGGTAATTATAATCTGAGAACCAGTTTGGAGGGGCTACAATTAAGGCCAGGTTTAATTTTTCTAAGCGGTTAATACATCCTGGAAATGCACCATAATATTTTTAATTTCTATTTTTGTTTCTACAGTCAAATCCATGTGTGTTTAATCCAATGAATAGATGTCCTATTTATATATTTTATTTTTTTATTTTTTTTTCCTCGTCTGTTTAAACATTAGCAAAGGTGTCTTTGTGTTTTGGTTCCTCCATTTAATTTTGTCTTGTCTCATCCATTGCACGGGAGAAAGATGGCAAGGATGAACTGCATGTAGTAGGTTGTGTGTATCACATAATTGTTGGTCTGTATTACTGAATTTACAAACATACATGCAAAGAGTTTGTCTGCATTGTACAGTTTGTGTTTAATATTATCTGTTGTATACACAGATTCCACATGATGAATAAAACATTTATATGAAGGCATACCGAAAAACATCAAGAAAGTTTATGTAAGAAGTAGATTGTGCAAAATATCATTGCGTTGGCCACAGTTTGGTGAAACTTCATGTAAATAGGTTGGCAAACTCAATTCTCCCCTTCCACCATGCCAAAGAAAATTTTAGCTCCTTAATATAATACCTCTCTTGCTGTTCTCCAGGATGAGACTTCACCATTTTGTTCCCTCCAAAATTAATTTTGCCGTTATGTGAAAGCTGTTTCCAACTGTCTGTTACTACTAACATACTGTATAGTAAACCTGATGGAATCCATTTGTATTTACAGATTGAGTGTTTTGTACTTACATGTCCACCTGTCTGTGAATTTGCAGCTTTTGCATGCTTGCTTTGTATTTTGTTCTTTGGGTTTTATCTAATCTCACAGAGACAGTTTGCACAGCAATCTAACTTCATCTTACCATTTCATAATGCACATAACTGTTAATGCTGCACATAGGCATTTCTTTATATTTTTTTATTCTGCATTTCATCTACAGTTTTATTTGGCAAAATCAGTCACACCTGCACAGTTTTACAAATCCAGTTTTAAGTAGACACGAACCACTTCAACAAAGCACTGTTCTGTGGTACTTCAAATATTTTATAAATACACAAGCATCCTTAAAAGACATTATAGAGCCTATAGAAAAGTGTCTATAGCTTTTAAATTCTTTGTAGTTGACATAACACAGCTTTTGCTTCATATGATAGGTTTTTCGCTACTCTCAAATCATATTTTTAATATAATATCATTTTCATAAACTTTAATGTGTGCAGAGTTAGGTTGGCCCTTAATAAACCACCCCCAAATATAAATATAAAGCAATTCAATTTGACTGTGGCACATGCCTGAAACAACGCTTAAGAACTCTGGCCTTTTCTGAACTTTTCTCTTGGTTTAAAAACACTGTAAGTGATGAGGTGTGAAAGGAGGAAGCTTGGTCCACACATTAAAAGTGTGTCTTGCTGATACATCTCTTTATTGGTATAAATAATAAATTATTCAGCTCCATTCAGATGGGAATGCAAGTGAAATTAAAGTAAGGAGGTTATCTTTCTTTTAATGCCCCTTTTGATAAACTCATATACTGCGCAATGCATTTTAAAATGCATAACAGTTTTTGTGTATGATTTTTTTGTGACTAATGCAAATTCTATGATTTATTTTTAAAGATGTAATAAAATCTTTGTTCTATTACCTAGTGAAAAAATACTCAGCTTAGATTTTTTTTCATCACAGTATCATTTAGCTACAAATTAAGAATTCATTCTGTCAAGAAAAAAGGACAGTGCATCAGAAATGTCAAAGAAGCTACAGGATTAAATGTTCCTGTATGTGTTTCTGTAAGAGTATATGGCCAGGGAAAAAATGATCATGAGGAGGTTAATAATTTACACAAGCAAATCAATCCACAGCTGTTTTATAGATGGTTTTACAGATGTGATATACAATAGGCATACTCCTGAAGATCTACTGTAGAACCATTCTACACACTTCTGGATTGTGTTCTTTCTATCAGAACAAAACAAGGCTAGAGTATCATTGTTTATAAGCTTTAACAATCTATCCATAATGAAATCCCCATTTACCCAAGTTGTTTTCACCACCTACAAGCACCTTTTGCCACTGGCCTTGGAAGCAAGTTTTTACATCCACCACATACAAAAAATCAGCCAATATGTTTCTGTCCCCTGTGCCTCTTCCTGCTTTTAGTGTTCATGTATCTGGAATTCCTGTCACAGGGAATGAGGTGTTAAAAATCACAATTTATTAATACAGCTATTATTTTCACATATGTGGAATAATAATCTTATTTCTTCCATTCTAATTTTTCCAGTGAGGAAATGAGCCACAAAACAGAACTGCTGGGAGTCCCATCACCAGTTACCTCAGCATGAAGGGGGTGGGAGGAATGTTCAAGCAACATAATAAGAAACAGAATAAAAAGTGGAAAGAAAAAAATGTATTCATTATATTTTAGCAGTCTTAGAAAATATTTTAAGGTTTATAGTGATAGCACCATTTGGTTTGATAATTTGCATTTTAATTAGCCACTGACAGTAGTTGTCTTATAATATTCTAATGTTTTTCTATATATACCTTAACAAAAAACGAGGATAACACCTTTGAAATTCTATGGCTGTGTAATCCATTCAACAGCCAAAATGTTGACTTTGATTTAAAAAAAACAACCAGCAAATAAACAAAACAAAACAGAATAATCTTACACTCTTTAAGTATATAAATTTTAAATGAAAGCAAACTACAAAGTAAAATACATCAAATAGGACATTGTAACCCTCTAAAGAATTTATTTATTTATTTATTTATTTATTTTTCCCCCTATGGACATGAGTACCTGTATTTCCAAAGCTGATCTATGGTACTTATAAATAAATCTGTTTGTCATACCAGGAAACAAGTCAAAATCATCCAATGAATCTAGAAAGCGTTTTGATTATTACAGAATCACAGAATATTTCTGTTATTATAATACTAAATACAAATGGAAGGAAATCAAATACAACTTTGTATTTTTCATTGTTTGCTCTCTGACTCAGCAGAAAAATGTATATGTGAAAAAACACTGATTATAAGAGGATTGTCAGCAGTATTCATAAATACAAACAAACTCAATCTGTGTTATCCAGATACCAGGGCTGACAAAATGAATATATGTTAGAATTTAAGAAAATATTCCTGTTAAGCTGTACACAGTTTACGGGTTATAAGTATAAAATATAAATAATTATTTCAAGATGAATTTGACTTTGAAGTTTCTTAACACTGTATCAATACATTTTAGAACTCTGCCTGATAATTTGGTTATCTAAAAAGAGAGCAGTTAGCAACTTCGGGATACATGTCTTGTTATTTATGTGCATAACTCCTATCTAAGTTATGCATGGTTATTTGGTGATTTTACTATGCCTCCCTAAGAACACAGGTTTCACAAGCTTCACTTTTAGAAAGAAAGAATTAGGGTTAAGGAAAAAAATGGGAAAGATAAAGCTACGTGTGAAGGGGGAATAATGAAAGTGACTAAATACATTCATTCAAATTTTTTGCATTTTATTATATGTTCTGTACCATTGTATTTTCCTATTTCAAAATTGTCCTTTCTAAAATAAAACAGATTTCTAGACAAATAATGGAAATACCTTTTTCAAATGATATTATAGTTCCCTTATTTCTGAGTCATGTACCTCTTCAAAAATCAGGACCTTGGCACCTAAACCACAATGTTAGTTTGATATTAAAAACAAGTATTTTCAAAATATTTAAGCAATTTCTTGCTCAATCATGACTTCACAAAATGTAAACACTTTTGAAACTAAAATGTATGTATTTTTTTTTTGCTCTAAGAAATTAAAGGGCTGCCAAAACTACATGTATTTAAAAAAAAAAAAAAAAAAAAAAAAAAAAAGAGAGAGAGACTCATGTGTAAATAAGTTAGGGAAGTCCCAATAGCTGTGCATCGTTCATAACTCAATGTGAATTTCACACTGAGCATATCATCAATGGAAAATAAAAATAAATTTTTTGTTCATACCACTGATTTGTTTGTATTTACTGTATTAAAACTTCAATTACTTTGTTGTCATTGTTTGAGCATCTTTGTTGGAGACCAGACTACCGCACACCACATCTGATTTTGCAAGTCAGTTGACCTTCAGGCTCCCAACTTCTTTGAAAACAGTGAAATTCAGTGAATACCATGTGTGACAGTGCAATCTGTTCCAAGCAGTGATTTCTAATAGCATACAGAATTGTCATCCTAAAAGTTATTAGTATAACAAATTTTCATTTGCTTTACTTTCAGAAGGACTAGGCAGTTATACATACATAAAACAGTATGAGAAAAGTACATGTGAGTTGCAGGTTATATATTTGGAATAGCTAATCATACATTTATTTCTTTATTAGTTTAATTCCTTATACTTCTATAGGTTATGCATTTGAAAGTATTGTAGTATGTAGAATGAACCAACTTATGACACTTTGACAGAAACTATGAAGTGCTTTTGCATACAAGGGTTTCTTCAAACATTTTGGGTTTTCAGTCTGTGGTTGTCATGTAACTGAACATCAGTTATACAAATACAATTCTTTAACTAAAAAAATAATGTTTTGATAAGCTTCTTTACTGCTTCTACTGGATCTGGGGAATAATCAGGATGGTTAGAAAGAAAAAAGGGTCAAACAAAGTATTTGATAAACAGGGTAAAAATTAATCAAATTAAGTATTTGACAAATACTTAACTAGTGCTGTTCTTATACTGCAATACTGTTGCATACTGATACGGAGAGCTGACAACCAAATAGATAATGTAAAAATAAAAGGCTTTCTCACACTTTTCCCAAAAGATTGCTTTAGAAATAGGCATTAGGGGTGTAATCTCAGCCCCACTGAAGTTACCGAAACACTGTAGAGGGCCAGGTTTTTTTTATAATTTCAGCTTTTAGAGCTTGGACTGTCCTGCTCCCAAATTATTATTATTATCAGTTTTCTCATTCATTTCTTTAAGGAGCAGACTCTCACATTACTGTTCTAGAGTATTTACACCCATGCATATTTGCAGGAATGCACACCCACACACTGATTACTTCCAAATTAAATGTTCTAGCAGCCTAAAGAATAGTTAGGCCAACAAACAAACAAACAAACAAACTCTAAGTCTCTGGTGTCCTTTGTTAAGGGTATTCTGTCCCCTGCCAGATTTCACAAGCATTTCCATTCCATCCTTCCCAGCATTCGCAGTTCCCACAGTTACAAACACCATTGCCTAGAACGGAATGAATAAAGAATTAATAAAGGGCAATTACCATTGTTGAAATGTGCTACATCATAATCTGTTTATGAGGAGGAAAAAGCCATGTTAAAGTAGCTGCATTGCTCCTTTATCATTCCTCCAACTTTTTTTTTTTTTTTTTTTTTTTTTTTTTTGTGGAAGGAAGCAATTATTCTACCATTGCATTAAGAATCCACCTCAAACTCTCAAACCCACATTTACATAGAATTAATAGGCATTCTCTCAATATTGCCATCAGCAGAATTGCAAATATTGTAATTATGCCACTGCTATTTGCACCCAGCTGTTGAGGCCCACTGTTCACCCTGTATGTTGAGGTACATAAAGAAACAATTTTTTTTTTAACAATGATGCAGAGATAAAATGTTACAAACAGAATAATAACAAAAACATCCCTTTGAACCTGAAAAAGTTTACACCTAAATTCTCAGAAGTGTTATACAAGTATCATCAAGCTCTCTATTAGATGAAAAATGCATTGGTACTGTTTTACAAAAGTGAAACATTAATTACTGATACCCAGCTTTTGATGTTATTTCAATAATTTTCATGACTCCTGTGTGTTCAGCTGAAGACCTCTACAGCCTGGGTTTCTGATGTGAGATGCTCTTCCTACCAACTTTATGAAGAACTGTGAATGGCCACTGCAGCTATAAATCAGGCTTTTGTTGCTTCTGTACTGGCTACTTGCCTCAAAAAGGCCCCTTGCTAATTGGGCTAGCTAGGATACCACATTTGTGAACACAATTTGCTACTGTCAACCTGACTCTAATAATCTCACAGATTTCCTCCACAACTAATAATTGCTCAGCAAAGGTTTTCTAAAATTAAGATCTGTAACAAGAAGCAGCCAGGAAGTTAATTTAACAATTCCCTTGTTACTGCTTGTCACCAGATTTGTCATGAGGGTTTGTTGGCAGCCTGCCAAATTTTATTTGCCTCTGCCACCTGAATACTTGGACAATGTTAGGGTCACACCACTTTAATCACTGGCCATCGCGTCATAAGAATACTGTCAGGTATTTCAGCCTCTCACTGAGAACTCTCTGATTGAAGGAAGATCCCTTAACCAACACCTCTATGCCTCTCACCTACCAAAGATCATCAGCCAAGTGAATATTTTCTGTGACATAAATGTATTAACATACATAGAAAATCCATCACATGAGCAAAAGTTAAAGAAATCTCATTATGACAATGCTGCCACTGTAAGTTCTTTGTAAAAGAGTCAATTGTAGTCTACTACAATGGAAATTGTGGATGGATTTCATAGCTGTTTTACTTATTTAAATTCATACTCAGACTTTCAAATGTTGATTTGAAATCTTAAGTTGATTATCACACTGCATGAAGAAACAATTACAATGTGTTTGAATAACCCACAAATGCACTTCCTCCATAAGTGGAGAAAGAAGATGGGCTTTGTCTAACAATTCCCATCAGCGCTGTTTGTTTCTTAGAGCAATTAAGTGTTAGCCCGTACTGCACCTGTGCAAATGAGACCATCATGTTTGTCGCAGTCTCTGTCATCACATTCACAGAAATCGCCCGAAATGTACCATTCCTGTGGTGAACAGATGCACTTTCCACAGTGGCAGGAACCTGAAATCACAAAGATTATTACTCACAGTCAAAGAGCACTGTCATTTTCAGGCTAGAAAATAACATCCCCAGACATGCATGCACACATGCGCACACACATGCACAAAAGTGCTACCTAAGAAAGAAAATAATCAAGCTAAAAGCTTTTTGAATAAAATGATTCTTTCAAAGTGACCGTGAGTATGGCAGGACATTCCTCCTAATGCTTTCATTCTGCTTTTTCACTTAATCAGGACTCACACTTTGTAGCTTTCCTTTGGTTTCTGAGACCTACAATCAAGGCCACTGTTCCCAGAAACTGTTTTTTTGTTTGTTTGGTTGGTTGGTTTTTTGGACTGGAAAAAGAAAGCTCAAATTGTCCTTGACCCACTGTTACTGAAGGCAATAAAATCATACCAAGAAAAAAATGGCCCTCCTCATCTAATGCCCTTAGGGATGTATCTACAAAAGACCCAAAGTCTACCATTTAGACCCAAAAAATCTTCATCACCACAAATTATGCTGCTCCACATCCCATGGAATAACTAAATATTTCCTCTAGGTCAGGAAGTGTTTGTGCACATAATTATGGTTCAGCAGTTTGCTTATTCCTGCAAAGTACCCCAGTGGCCCTTGTTGGGATAATCTGCTCTCCTCCTCTCCAGGGACGTCAGGTCTCACCTCCCCACACAAAGGAGGGACTCTGTGGTAACATTTGGCTAACACCACCCATAACCCACCAAGAAGTGGGGTGGAACCAGAAACCTCCCTTTAAGGAAAAACTCAAGAGACATCCCTATCTTCAGGAGAAGGTTCATGGCTCTGAATCCTGAAAAAGGAGAGTTTCCCCTGGACAATCATATGCTGAGAAGTCTATAGTTTCAGAACTATAGATTGAGAGACTGAGAGAGGCTTTTCTGCAACTATAAATGCCACTGGTTATTTCCTGCTGTCTGACTGCAACATTTGGCTGAAGAAAGCTGGCTTTTATGAAGCCCAACCTCAGCTGCCAGAACCTCCTTCTCTATCCAGAGTTCAGACACTTAAATGCCAAGGTGAGGAGTTTAGCAAAGAAGCCTTTGAGCAAAAAATTCTTTTGTGGACCTAGCTGTAAGAGGACGTTACAGCACACAGCAAAACAAAACTATACAAAAAGCTCTAAAAAGAGAAACCCGCCCCAAATAAATGGTAACAAAGAATACATTTGCAGCTTTCATTTATGGGAGGTGGAGTTTAAAGTGACCAAAGAAGCTGTTGACCTTTAACAGGACATACTTATAAATGAGTTAGATGCTGTTGAAAATCACACCTTTTTGCAATATT
This sequence comes from Nettapus auritus, assembly GCA_011076525.1. NCBI lineage: Eukaryota > Metazoa > Chordata > Aves > Anseriformes > Anatidae > Nettapus > Nettapus auritus. Next base: position 149,007,480 of record CM021765.1, read on the forward strand.
TCCAGAATGTGTACAGCACAAAGCCACCGATTTCTTTAATGCATTATTCAAAAAAAATTATATACAGAGGGAAGCTTAATTCTGTCAGAACATAACTTAAACAGAATACATGGGTTACTTAACAGGAGCTGAGATGCCTTTCCATTCCTTTCACTAACCTCTGAAAAAAATCTATTTTTTTTTTTTTTTAAACATGATTTTTTTTTTTCCATAAGCACTAAAGTCTCTCTGATCACTGAAACTTAATTCTTTAAAGCTTCAGAGCAGCCTCAGCAGAGTAGCTTTTTTTTTTTTTTTTTTTTTTTTTTTTTTATTAAAATTTAACTCATTTATTCAGTTTATTGTAAGTTGACAAAAA
>CM021765.1:149011730-149037329 GCA_011076525.1 Nettapus auritus
CCCTCCCATGTCTTTTATTCTGCAGCCCCATGCTGAAGTCTCACCTGCATATCCCATACTATCACCTGAAGAAGCAGACCTCAGCTCAGGACTGACTGAAGTGCAGCACACAGCAGAGCAGGCAAGGATGCTAAAAGCTGCAATCTCCTCCAGCAGCCCGTTACTGCTGGTCATCTGCTGCAGTGCATGGAGCGGCTGATGTGCAAAGTCTGGACTCAGCATACTCTGCAATTACTATAGATTAACTCATGCAGAAATCTGATGGAGGATAAAAATCATTCCACCAGGCTCTCATGCAATTTCTAAAACTGGCTGTACCTAGACACAGGGGCCCTAAAAATAGTTGTTCTCACCACCCTAACAAAATCGTGTTTATCTTCTGCCTCTCTTCTACACATACCCTGCTCTCAGCTCAGAAGTTTAAAAAGTTTGCCACTTTCAATCCTGATACTGTAATGAAATACTGAGGAAGAAGCAGGGAGGAGGAAGAGACCAGAGCATCCTCCAGAGCATATACTTGTATGACACCAAGGAAGGCCTCTGAAGAAGAAGGAGGAGACAACTACTAGGTGGGCACAGACAGACTTCAATTCCCAAATTGAGATGAGAAGCCTGAATGAGAGGGAAAGTGGACAAGCAGAAGAAAAATAGAGTAGTGAGGACAGCTCTCAAAAGGTGCTTAATAACACGGGGGAAATGAGGATGAAATGAAAGGACATAAAGAAAAGAGGGACTGGAAAACAAAACAGAATGGAAACATAGAATGGAGGGTAAGTGGACAGAAATCATAGTGGAAGAAGAAATGGTAATGGCAAGTAAGGGAAAGGCCAAAGAAACCCTAGAACATGGTTCAAATACAGAGCCTAGATGGTATAATTGATTTGGGGGGAGGGAGGGAGGAGGGAGAAGAAAAAAAAAAATAGATTTTTTGAGAGTTATTTGTTTAAAGGAAAAAAAAAAAAGGAAAATATGTCAAATAGTAAACTGAGGTGAAAAGCTAGAATAAGGAAAAAGTGACAGCAAATGCAGATAGTACAGATAGTACAGAAATGTAAAATGGGAAAAAGAAGAAACGCAGAATGTCTCCCAGCTAGCATTTCACTTTTCAACACAGATTTGTATTTCTCTGGAAAAAGATAAACAAATAAATCTTTAGCTGTTCAGTTTAGTGGGTTTAAAAGAAGCAAATTATATACACCAGCAACTTTTGTCCTATCCCACCAGATATGTAGGGCAACGGGAGTGGAAATGAAGGAACTGAGATAATCTGGGAGCTGGGAAGAAAGGAAAAAGCAAAAAGCAACAGGAGTATCTGGCAAAGCACTGAGATGTAGGAAGCAAAGAAGCAAACCAGCAATTTTACTTTTCTAATTTGTGTACTTCTTGTGATGCAACACTGCAGCTTGACTTTGTAAACCAGGAGGCAGTATGGGTAGCAGCCCAAAGGAGAGACAAATCTTGTAGCTACAGCAAGTGGAATTCCTTAAGGTTTTACTGATAGCCAATTACTTCACTAATTTGTATTAGAAAATACTGGAAGCTCCAAAATCTTGGAGCTATTCATATTTACAGCCATGTAAATGTTCATTTTCATAGCCCAGATTGTGTATTGATTGTTCCTTATTTCTTCGGTCTGATTACCTACACGAATTTAAATGATCAGTAACAATGACACAGTATTATTATGAGATATATGTATTCCTGCCCTCTTTTGCAACTGACATTCAGGAATTAAAAATATACATATGTGCATTTAACATATATCAAATATTATACATTGATAGCTATTAATAATAGACACTTGCTACTTTAGCTTCTGTGTTGGATGGGGAAACAACAGTTATACCACGTACCAAAACAAAAGAGGAAGAAGAAGCAGACATACTTTCCCCTATGTTGCTTTCAAGTAGATGGCATAACAATGGTCTAGAAAAACTTACTATGGATAAGCTACTGTCTGCATTTTTATCTGCCTTGTTAATTCTTTTCTTAGCAACATACTGATGAGATTTAAGAATACATCAACTACTGAAGAGCAAAATGCTCTACTTGATTTAGGTGTTGGAAAATTTATGGAGATAGAAATACTTCTACTCATTTTAGCAAAGGATAGTAAGAAATCCATGCTGATTTGACCGAGGATCCTCGGTCAAATAATTTTTGACACAAATTTGAAATTGTGTCAAATATTAATTGAATATTAATTGAAACAAATAATTTTGTTTCATTCTTCTTGTACAGTCATTATGATTTAAAGCTTGCATGATCACGTCTGTAAAGCCTTCATGCAAGTCAGATAAAAAATTAATAAATAATCCATTAATTTGCAGCAAATAAAGCTTACAATTTCCCACAAAACATTCTGACATGCCTTTTTTTTTTTTTTCTTTGATCATTCCTCCCCTCCTTTCTAGAGCCAGTTGGAACTGGTTGTGCCCAACACAGGGCAACTCCTCATCTCACAGAGACCACTCTGCAATCACTACACCCAATACAACCATAGATATCCCCAAAGCATAAAGAACTCTTTTGTCTTGAGGAGTCTAATTTACCAAAATAATATTTACTATATTATGAGGTGAGATGAGATGTGAAACATGAGACAATGCTGGAATTACCGCGACAGGAGTCATCAAAGACTTATCTGCATATCTCTCAATTAGATTTTCTCTCTACAGTACATTCAGATGACTCCTCCTCCTTATTTGCAGATCTTTCAAAACATTAGGCTTCCATTTCTGGTGGAAGAAGAAATCAAAGGGCAATAGTTTTCACTGTTATGATGCTCCCCCCCTGTAGCCTGTGTTGCAAGCTTTCCCCTTGCCCTGCTAGGTCCATTGCTGCCCATGTCCAAAGGCACTAAGGCCGGTTTTAGTCTGTCCTGGCTGCATGACCTACACCCTCACACCAAAATTTGTTGTGATACCTAATGGACAGAGACCAGGGGTGCCAGTGGATGTCAGAGTGGTACATTTGCCAGGAGACCCAGGATGATCCATCAGTGTTACAGTGGAGTGGAGGCTGGTGGCAGTTTGTTAATTCCTCACTGTCTTCCACGTATGCTAGCCTGTGAATAACTGCTTTATTTGGTTCAGTTGTGTATATCCTACTTGGAGACAGTCTTTGCATTTGTCTGAAGATGGCTGAACAAACCAACCAGGAAGGGCCAAAACATCATAACCACTGCTTTCAGTGGAATGCAATATTCAGCCTATTTTAAGTGTCCCAGTTTCACTCCAATCAATCTCAGACTCTCAAAATTATGAACAACAACAGCAACAAAAAGCATGTAAGGTCCTCTTAGATCTGAAGATAATTCCTTTCAAGGAGGAGTTTAATAATCAAGAATACAGCAATCACAGAAAAAGCAAAGGGGAAAAGGAATTTCTAGTTGAATATGTAAAGTTCAGCCCAATTGAACTGGCTAACATGATGAAATGCTGATTTAATTGTTCAGATTAAACAGATTTACTGGAAAGTGTTGGCCTATCATCAATTTAGACTTACTATAAAACACAAAATCACAAACAAATTGCATACTGCAATGGCTCTGAGACTATAAAACTTTATTCATAAAAATCAGTGTTAATGAACATTTAAATATGTAATAAGAATGTTTTAAACATTTATCTTCAGTAGAAAAAAAAAAAAAAAAAAAAAAAAAAACAAGATGAATGGGGGGCAAAAGAGAGAAAAAAGATCATATTAAAGAAGCTGTCACTTTGTTTAGAATTATCAATAAATCCAATAACCACAATATTTAAACGTGAAAGATGAATGCAGTGACAAAAAAAGCTTAGACAGCGGAAGTAATTGGTAACCCTGATTGACTCAAATCCACCTAGACACTGGAATGAGTTATTTATTTCCTACCATGCTTAGAAACAAAACTGTGTGGCTGTGGGGAACTTCAGTTCCAGAGAACACATGCAGCCAACTCCAACTGCTGTCAGACTCTACTAACTCTGTTAGGAATGAGAAGGCTGTACAGCCAAAGCAAGAATGATGAAACAGGTATCAACCAATACAAATAAAAAATTTAGTTCTGAATAAAACTGAAATAATTAAAAACAAAACAAAACAAAACAAAGAGATGCCAGAAAAAATAATAACTGGATGAATAACATTTTTAAATAGTGTTTTAGGAATATGAAAAATCTCAGCAAAATCCCCAATTTAGAATGAAACAGTAAATGAAACAAAGATTTCTCTATATATTTAAATATAAACAGGATTTATTTTTTATTACCCAAGAATAGTAAAGTATTTTCCATTATATTATTAACATAAAAGAATATTAAAAATCATCTGTCCGGGAGAAGCATTTCTAATCTGCCCGCATATACTAAAATAGTTGATTAAAAAAAAAGTACTTGATCACTGTTTTTTATTTTTATTGAATCCTGGAATGCCAGGAGAATTCCAGGAGATTGGAACAGCTGTGACAGCTACAGGCAAAGAAACCTAACAAAAATCTGAAAAAAACAAAACAAACCAAACCAAAACAAAACAAAAAACTTGATTGTCTATTATGTTTCCGTAATAGTTTGCTTAGTGTTGTCCAAGTCTAGTAAAGGTGGACTGTAGCTCCAACTTGAGGAATGCAACAGACAGGTAACTCAAGAGAAACTTCCAGTGGAACACTGTGGTGAAAAGATCTAATGCAATCCTCATATGCATGTAACAGGAGAGAACCACGTAGGAGTGAATCGAAATATTTAGAGCACTGATGACATGGAAAGTACCTGTGATAATCCATATTTCAAGAGATTTAGAAAAACTTGGAAGAGACCCAAAGAAGTTCCTAAGCAAGAATTCAAAGGGCAGAGAAAATGGCATGTTGAAACACTTTCAAAGACCTCTATCTGTAGCTTATGTAGCCTAGTGGGGAAAAAAAAAAAAAGACAAAAGACTAAGAAGTGTTACAGAAGGATCTGAAGTGCCTTCTTGGAAGGTACTAGAATGGGAATTCTCAAACTACCACAGAAAGACAAAGCAATAACCAGAGAGAAAAGCTGGCGCTGACAAATTCATCTCAGATATGAAACAGCAGTTATACCCGGATGATCATTATTGGAACAAACTTACTAGTGATGTTGGCATAGGCTACCCATCTTTTAGTCTTCAGAGCACAGATGGATGCCCTTCTCAGAGACAGGCTTTAGCCGTACAAAGTACACAGACTTCAATACAAGCTAAACCTGTGTACAGTGTAATGGCTGTAGTCTAATGGCTATATATAGTCTAATATATAAAGTTCAACATATAAGCCCCTTTTGGCCTTCGTGAATTAGTATCTATTAGTCAACTTAAATACTGATGCATTAGCAATTTATTTATTGCTCATTTCAACAGAAAGATTCAATTAGAAAGCTTATTCCAATCCTAAATCATGTTTTATGCTGTCTTAAAACCTGAACAAACTAAATTTTCTATGCATCTATGTGAAGTCTCACATACACGTACACAAATGTCTGTGTGACCAGGACAGAAATCTGTAGTACATTTAAAAGAAAAAAATATGAAATACTGAGCTAAGTAAAACCAACTGAATTTAATACAGAATACACCATGCACATCAGTACATGTACTGGCTATATTTTGAATATATTTGTTGTTGCCCCTGGATGTGCCTCAGAGTTAGGATGATGCAGTTAAAAGCAAGGACATAGGCTTTGAATTGCTGACTCTCTACTTAATGTTATCATATGGTCATTTTTACTTCCTTTTTTCAGCACCAGTTTTACCCTCTAAGCATGTGCTTGATTTTTTTTTCCCCAAGAGAATCAGCAGCATTCATTTTTCACTAACAAACATCATAAAAATCTCTACTAAATAACATAAAAATTCTAGTGGATTTTGTAACAAAGACTGGTACTTCAGATTTCTCAGTCAAGAGAACTCAGTCCCTGCTCTGAAGAGCTTACAATAGAAAAGATGGGGAAGAAAAAAAAAAATGTTATTTGAACACAACAGGAACCACAGAGAAATTCTGAGTTCAGTTCAGATGTCCAGAACCATTTGACATAGCCTAAAATATCAAGGATTTCCTCATGGCAACTATACAGGTCTCCTTGTGTCCTTGTAGAGCCACGCTGGGGTCAGGTAGGATAGCTTTCATACACAGTGCCTATGTTTGGAAAACTGAAGGCTTTCAACTGCCCCATATAGTCTGTGAAATTTACGGTAGAGTCAGGAGTTGAATTCTTATTTCTGAACTTTCAGACCAGCCAGTTTCAAAAGCTGTCAGTGGTTGGAATATAGGCTAGTATCTTTTTTTTCTTTCCTATTTGGTGTTCCTAAGCATTTTAGCTATATTATGCCCTATATACTTGTGTTACTGTGAAGCAGTATTACTGCAAGAAATTAGGAAATTGTCTAACAGCAACTGCACCATAATATTAAAATTTAGCTTTGCTTAATGAAGCATATCATTAATCATAGCTTTCTCATTTTTATGGTTATGGTCTTACTGGTCTCATAAGAAAATCTTATCTCATCTGAAAATGTCATGTTTCTGCCTCGCTGCACAGATGAGAGAATAAATGTCATTCATGATTTCTGCAGTATGGACCTAGAAACCTTCATTAAAAATAATTAACCATTTTTGGAGTATATCTTTACCATATAATAATGCATAGTTATATTCCAAAAAAGGAAGTCAGCATGTCCTCTGAATCAAATTGCTTAGCCTGGCTGGAGAGTAATGAAAAACTTATATTCAAAGGAGCACGGCAATTAAGGGCAATACCAGCCTTTTGAGAGGCAGTTCCTCCATTGCACATCCTAGTAATGATTATGTGATCCTAGAATCCTACACTAATTTTAAGAATGTGATTTGGAAGTTTCTGTGTCTATTGCAAAAGTATAAAACTGAAAGCTGGCAATTGTGGCCTTGCAAATTGCAGGTGTTCCCTTGTTTTCTGCCAATACATAGAGACTACTATTAGAAATTTTAAGACTGGTGTAAATGAAGTATGAATGGAAATGTTTAGGTAACCACCAGAAGAAACAACAGAATGAGGTTAAAAGCATGACCCCCCATTGACAGCCAACAGCACGTTCATAGCAGAAAAACTGACGAATGCATTATTTTGTCAAGACCACAAGGCCTTTACTCTAGTAAGAGCATGTCATGATGACTCAATGTGAACAGAAGACTGTGTTCAACAACAAAGGATGTCTAAGCAGCACATAATATATGTCATTCCTTTCCTTTTGAGCCCAACATGAACAGTGTTGTACAAGCACCAGACTTGCCTAAAACTTACAGAGGTAAAAGTAAGCAAAATCCTCAGTCAAGATAATGGGTTCTAAAGGATATAAAAGACACGTCTAAAGACCAGGAGCTTGTTGACAGTAAAGAAGAAAAGTCTTAGTAAGGACTTAATGGCAGGTGACTATTATTCATCTTCTGCATCACACACAGGTGATCCTGGCCAAACATTTAAATCCAGACATTTTGGTACCTGCAAGTATGTGAGCGTGAGGGTGTGAGTGAATTAAATCAATGAGAGAATGTGTCTGAGTGGTGAAAATTAATTTACTTGGGGAGTTTTAAATATATATATATATATATATATTTATTTATTTAAATTCTCCTCCAATAAAGCCTTATGTAGAGTTTTGCTTCACTGATTTCCTAATCTTAGAGGAGAAAGAGATGTGAAAGCAGACCTGAGTGAAGTGCTATTTATTACCTCAGCAATTTCTCCAAAGAACAGAGTGGCTCCTACAGCTTTTACAAGCCTTCAAACTACAACCAGAATCCCTAACTAATGAGCCTAAATACACTGGCAAAAACAAGCAAACAAACAAATAAGATAGCTGCATTTACTCTTTGATGTGACAGGATGTGACATGACAGTTATTCCATTACCCAACTGCATTCCCTACAATGTTACCATTATATTTTAATGTGCAGTGGCCAAAACAAATAGTTAAGAAGTCATCAAAGTCAATTTGCTTACTTGAAAGCATACATATTAGACTAGGTATTCTATTCAATTAGGTATTCTATTCAACTAGGTATTCTATTCTATTCAAGGTATTTTATTGCCAGCAAAGATTTGACTTACCAGGGTGACCAGAGGTTTAGTTGTTTCTTAGTATGAATGACAGTACAAATTTCCATGACTGAATATAGGTCTCATCAAAGCTGATTATGTAATTGGTGGCCCATTATATAAAACACAGACTGAAATACTGACGCAAAACAGTATGGCAGCATCCCTAGAGCTACATAAAGGTCCTCCTCTGAGTTATAAGCTTCAGTCTTTGCTAAACACCCCAGTAAAGCTTGTGTGGAACTTCAACCATTTTTTTTTTCTTCTCATTTTCATCACAGGATTATTAAGCAGCATAATCCTGCACCTACTGGTAGCACGTGGAGGACCCAGACGGGCTTCTGTTTGATTCCTTCAGTAGATGATGCTTTGTTATGACAAGAACTCACAGCAAGGCCAATAACGATCCAAAGAGCAAATCAAAATGAATGGAGTTCAGAACTTTATCAAATCATTTTCAAACTGATCTTTACTGTTGTCCTGAATTCTTATTGCCTGCCTGCCCTCAGTCCTGAAAGGGAGCAGAACATGTAGAACAACTGTCAGCTCAATGAGGTGGAGCAGCCAGCAGTGATATCACTGAAAAATATTACTGGACACAGTAGGGGAACAAATTACTCTTGTAAGCTCAGGACACATCTGCGGCTTGTAGCACAGCCATACCCTCAGAGGAGTGAGAAAAGTATCTCTCACCAGGACACAGGATATGCAAAGATTAAGCCTTGTGTATATCAGTGACACAGCTGTACCAAGAAAGAACTCGTGCTAGCATACCTGTGATTCTCCAGTCATGTATGTGCTGCTGTTGGCACCAAAAGCATTTAATTTGCACATGAAAGTATTAGAAAATGTGTAAAGTCAAAGAAAGTATGATGTAAAATATTTCTGAGGATCAGCAGTGTAATACGTCAGGGCAAATCTTACATCACTAAAAGAAACTGAGGTAGGTAGAACATACCAATCTCAAAAAAAAACTGCATGAGACAACTGCTCCAGACATAGAATATTAAGTTTCTGCAGAGGCATGGGCAAAGGAGGGGGAATCTGTATGTTTTATCAGAGGGCTGTGGAATCTGTGCTGAGTCCTCATGAAACTTCTATCTTTGTGGAGAAGCAATGTCTCTATTCCTGGTACTTCAGTGATGGACAGCTGAATTTGTAAGTGAATGACTCACTACAATCATGCAGAAACATGGTAATAAGGTCTCACTCAGTTGTACCCTAATTTATCATATCCTTCGCCTCATGTCTTTCTACTGTTGCATGGACAGCTGGTCTGGAAAGCAAGCTATTAATCAATCTCTGCTGGTCAGAAGAGGCCAGTAACAATTCTTATCCAAATGATTTAGGTTGTCATTCACATTTCTCATTTCAGCATGCATTTTATTTAGAAACACTGGTCCTCTTTCTGTGTACTTACAGGCACTCAATGTTCACTGTCAGACTCTGCACGATCAGAGTCCAGTTTCTCATTCTCTGCAGTCAGAGTTACTACCAAAAGCTTATGGCCTGACAGTAATTGCCTAGGTAGTGACAGTGGTAGAAAAATAATAACGTAAAGAGGAGAAGAGGAAGGAATAAGCAGTTCAGCAAGAGATTTAAGAGGTTCAGGCTGAGATGGAAGATTGGCAAATACAAAAGGAAGAGAGAGAGATGTGTATGCCATTAACAAAAAATTAGTGGAAGTTCTTTAAATAGATAGATTGTGAAATGGGAAAGAAGGCTAAAGTTGGTAGAATCTCCTAAAAGTGAGGAGATGAGAAATACCATATATCTAAAGAAGCATTCAAAATGTTTTCGGAAGTGATATTCAAGCAAGATATCCGATAATTCCTAAAAGGAAGGACTGAAGCTCTTGGTCACATCAGACACTGTTGAGGAGCTGAAAAGGATAATAATGAAAGACATTCTACATTTTATCAGAAACTAAAGGAAGAGAAATTTCAGGGAAAAGACAGAATGGAAGCTGAAATCACAGAAAATTAATAAGGAGTAAAAAGTTCATCTTATGAGTCTGAAGGTGAGGGATTTCAGTTCTTAAATGGTGAGTTGAAGAGAAAGCTGCAATCAGTGGGGACTCTCTGAAGATAATGCATATGTAGACATTCCTGTACTTACACCCAAACAGGTCCTCCCTCAAGTGCTAGAAATTTAAAGAAGTGGTAAGGAAATAAATTATTGGAGTAGAGGGGTGGCCTCTTGGGCAGGTGGATCAGAAGCACGGATGAACACTGGATGATGAAAGAAAATAAGGGCTTGGGATCTGCCAGTAGTTAAAAATAAATAAATAAATAAATAAATAAAAAGACAGAGAGAGAGAAAGGAGAGAAAGGAGAAAAGAAGAGAAAAGGGAAATTAAATGAAGAACACACACTAGTGAGCTCCAGAAGCCATGAGAATGAAAATTGCTATATGGAAGGGAACTGTATGATTAGTTATACGTCTATGTTTGTTAATTTGAATCTTGGCAATCTTCACATGGAAAAGCCAGATAAGCACAAAGAAATACTTGTGTGGCCTGAGAACAGAAACAGAGGAAGAGGGGAAAACATTCTCTGCTGAAAAAAAATGAGAGCAGATATAATCATACATAAACATGATATAGGAACACGCTTCAAGGAGTAAACTACAATCAAATGTAGAATAATCTAAAAATAAATTTATATTTTAAAATACAATAGATAGAGCAGGAAATAAAATGTCAGGAATATGAAAAAAAATAATTTGCCAATTATTTACCACTGCAATCCCAACAGATCTACCACAAAAATCCATCAATTTTTAGAGGGCAACATTAGCAGTGGCATGGCTTCTAATTGGGAAGACTAAAACTCTACAGACCAGCTGCACCTCATTTTGTTCAGTCAGCTGCAGGTAAGAAAATGTTGTCTGGTCTCTCTTGAGGCATTTCAAAGGTCACCTTCAATCTTGGTGGATTTAATCATCACCTTGTGTTGTGCTTCCTTCTCTCCCTTTACTTACAAAAGAGCCTGGGACAAAAGGATTCCTGATATGGTGCTTATTCTATGTTTTTTTAGGGGGAAAGAATAAGGAATAAACTCAGCTCCCTAGAAAAACAAAACCACTGGCTTGGTCTTCTGAAGTCCTGTCAATGCAGGCTGTCCACTGCAATTTCAAGCAGGACACAGTCACTTGAGTTGTGTTTTCCCATATAATTCATTTCAACTGCAGATTATCATTACTAATTAAACTATCAGCTTGAATAAAAGTGGAGGAGTTGAGCTTAAGACTACATTTGATTTGTAATTTCATGAGCTAGTTTTCCTTCCTATTCGTTGTTTCAAAATTAGGAAAATAAATTTTAAGTATATTATTTTGTAAATGAATTAATTAATTTCTGTCATTGCCACTGGACAACACTGAAGCAGAGACTTTGTTCAGATAATAGTGTAAATTAGAGTGTCTCCTACACAGAAAAAATGGACACTAGCTCAAGTGTTGAGCTGATTAACATTTCAGTGTGAGGTCCTGTAGCTAACAATAAAAGTTAAAATTATCACTGTACCCTTCCTAATAAGGAACAATGGAACTTTTGTCTGTAATTTCCAAAATGCGCTATTTAATTAGAAGTATTAACACTGAAGCATTGTTATTGAATAATGTAAAATATGAATGACATAAATGGAACGAATATTTTTAATCATGGAAGATGATGAATTTTGGTTTCCAGCTACTTAACTTATAACCAATATGACCCAGCTTTTCAGTGCTTTTATCTGCTTTTATGTCCTTTGAACAAAATTAAATTTAAAATTATTCTTTTTCTACACATTCATATTATTGAATTACATTGAATGTTATGAACTATTATTACTGCTGGTTAGAGACTTTAACAAGAATTTTTCTATTCTGCTTGGCAGAGCCCTTGAAGAACTATTCCCTGTAGTTAGAATTTATATGTACAGAAGGATTATGAAGCAATATGATTTTTTCTGACATAAAAATAAGAAATATAATAAAATGTGTCAAGACTCATACTGACAACTTTGTTAATAATAAGAATATTTCAAAAATAAAGCAAATAAAATATAGAAAGATAGAATTTAGGACAAATACAATTCATTTGTTTTTAAATGCTATATGGTAGGTATGTGTTTACATATCTAAAAATAACTTGAAATATTGCTTAATACCAACATGCATTACTGAAAAATCAACAAGTGAGGTTTTTACTGTCAACACTAAAAAAAAAAAATCTGCATATACATATACAGTGGCAATGTATCTCAAGCATTTAGATTCTTCTGTAACACATTCTCCTTTTTAAGAAAAAAGAAATATCACTCTTACTGAATATGAAATATTCAAATGTATTGCTGGGCATTATTAAGTTAAATACAACATTCTCAATAAATCAACTATACTAAGTGCAAAAGAAAAATTACCTAATTTTTCAAGTTTCCATTTAAGCATCTTTAATCTTCTTTAAAGAAGACTGATGGAAGCTGACATATACTACAGCACTTACGTATATGTTACTAGGAGTATCTAGTCTACTTCACACTTAGTGCTTCTGAAGATTTTTAAATAAATATTCACTAACATTCAATATACACAGGGCTTGTTTCTTACAAAAATCTATAATCCATTATAACTGATCAATGATGTCAATGTCTTATAGTGCCATTATGTTATGAAATCAAGGGAAACATAAAGTTATAAACTGCCAAGATTTATATTAACTATATTATGTTGAGTGAATGCATACCCCCACAGACTTCGCCATCTGCACTTTCACACTGCCGATCATCACATTCGCAGTTTTTACCATGAACTCTGTTGTCTCCTGGAGGGAAACAAGTGCATTGGCCACATTCACATTTCCCTGTAATAACAAACAAATGTTTATGAGTCACAACTGCAGTGAAACAACTGAAATAAGACAACAAACTTATTCCATAGTCTACCTCCCAAAGACAAACTACAACTCACTCCGTATTAATTAAAGACCCCACATAAGCCCTAAACCAAAAATAACAAAAAACAAAACACTATCCTTCCTCCATGGCAACCAGAAGCAAAATATATCACCATCACATCCTGATGGAAACAGCAACTATAAACAGTCATTGACATTGTATCTGTTTCATATCTTAACTTTGCATAACAGAGCTATACCACATGTTTAACTGCATAATTAACCTCTGTAATTGATCTAAAATATTTAGCACAAACCTCAGAAACTCCAAATGAATTGATTAGAATTAAATCATTTATGAACAGGACTAAGATGCAGTCTACTTTATTCATGTAGAACCATAACTCTAAATACTCTATCATGCATTTGGAAAAAAAAAAAAATATATATATATATATGATTTTTCTTTTCCACACCTGATGAAATAAAAGTAGGGAGCACAACCTCTGTCATAGCCTCCCCTTCCATCAACCTGTTCACAGGAGAAATCCACAGAGCTTAAAGGGGGAACAGATTCAGCAAGACCCACAGATTTTCTTTTCTGAAGCTCTCAATGCAGTCAGAGTTAAATGGTTAGATATCAAAATAAATATATAAATAAAATTAAGGGCAGTCCTAAATTACACAAATACAAGGAAGACTCAAGTCAAGGTAATGTTGGTTTTGTTCTTTCCTAACTTCCAAGTTTGACTGCATATTTGCAAATTCTTTTAACATGATGCTACTGTAAGAATGCACAAATTATGACACAAGCCAAGGACCAAAACAGCAAATTTGATAGGCTTGAGAAGAGATAACACATCCAAAAAAAAAATAATAATAAAATAAAATAAAAATAAGGACCACAGGAGACATACATTGGGTACTTTTCTCTGGAAAGGCTTTTTCTCTGGACCTAATCTACCCATAGCATCAGTGTGTTTCAGCACAGGTCTGGGGCACTATTGACTGCAGAACCCAAAGATACAGTAGGAGCAAGTATTGTTCCCAGGCAAAAAGCCCTCTAAGTGCAGTCTTTCAGTATGTACCCAAATAGTTCGACATGTGTATTATTATTATTTTTTTTTTTAGGATATGCTGAAATATTTTGCACAATGAGAAAGGACTGTTAAGGGGAACCTTAATGGGGCTTCTCTGACTACAGGCTTTGTGACAATAAAACCTTTTAGGTCTACATACCACCAGATCATTGTTACTCCATATTTTGTCAGCTTATAAATTAATTTTGTTACAATTCTTTTTCAACAAAATTATTCTAGTTAAATTGGAGTTGGATGGACTGTATTAATTCTGGACAAAATTTCCAGCTTATTTTATAGTTGCCCTACTCTTCGTATTTCCAAGCATTAATGTTCATTGCATTTTCAAGCTGAAATTGTATGTGCCAGGATGCAGTCTAGAAGAATGCTTTATGATTATCTAAAGTGCTGTAATCTTTAAAAAAAAAAAAAAAAAAAAAAAGACAGCCGATTTAATTAATAGCAAAAGCTTCATGATACCTTTATAATATACATTACTCTAAAACTGCGTTGCATTGGCAATTGTTCAAAAATATTAGTTCCAGAAAGAAACATTATAGGAAGTTCATAAGTTCACCTACCATGTCATGAAATACACTTGCATTTGGTAATCATGTCAACATTTAAAATATGATTGTATAACGAATGATATTGATATTGATATTATTTGCATGCATTCTCTAAGCTATAATTATTTGCTAAGGAAAGCTACATTAGTAACTGGTACAAAATGGCTCCTTAATACTTAATATATATACTTAATATACAGAGACTTTTAATGTGTCCAACTTGTCACTGTTTGGGGATCTCAGTCTCTTTGTATGCATCCATCTTAGACATCTTGGCTTCTTCTACAAAAATGTCACATCACCAAACGTTCCAAAGCACAGTCAGCCACCCCTTTGCAGATAGGTACCTGGTGAACAGGACCCATCTGTTGCGAAGACTATAAAAATAAACAAAAGAACCGTCTTGAACAGTGCCATCCTGGCCAGCTAATGGCACAAGGAGGATGCCTGAAGGACAATAAAATCAGTTTAAGCAAGTTGTTTTGAAGAGAGGAGTCAGCAGAGATGGAAAATCCTCCAGAGGGATGAGCAAAGGAAGGTTCTGTAATGAGGTTCCTGCATGTTCTGTAATTAAGCATTACCTTCCGTAATATGTAATTTAATAAGTGAGAATGACTTGAGAGACCAGTGTTTGGGCACTTGTACTGGAATGGGATCAGGTTCCTCTCAGTCCCTGCTGCAATTAATATTTAGTTGTTTTTGTTCATGTGCAACAGTTTAACTGGGGAAAACATGAGGAATATCCCATCTCCAGGCAGATAGGGCACATTTTTGTCATGTATGAGATACAAGCTCTGTTTGCCTTTTCAAAATTGAAGGGGACTCTACTTCCTCACTCCTCTCATCTTAGCTAATGAATAAAACAACGATATTCAAACAGGCCAAGTTCCTCGTTTGTACTCGTGCCTCATATTTACTTTTGGCTAGCTTCCCACAGAGTTTAGGGTATGATTTAGATCATCTGGCTGTGGACCTCAGCAGAGCTGGTTGTTTCTTGAAAATGGACAGAAAGCTTTCTCAGTGCTCTGGAAAAGAATTCCCCTGAGCTATTTCTCCACTCTGAAAAACTCACAGATACAGTCATAGCAGCTTAGTATACTGCTCAGAGTGGTACTCAAATTATTTCTTCACCATTCCTTTTTGCAAATACGACAAAGCCAGCAAGAACGTGAGAAGGGAATTTAGTGGTGGCAGTAAAAAACTGCAACTTTGTACTGACTTAAAAAGCATGTTTTCCTCCAAAAGTACTGAGATTTTGGTTAGATCATGTAAGGTGGGCACACTCAGGAGGTAATTCAACAGAGGGTTTAAATCCATTTTGCTTCTGAATAACTAACTAAATGAGATGCAGCAAATGTAAAATTCAAAGGCTGAGTTTATCGCCGTATAGATAAAAACACAAAATTAATATCATTCTGTAACAATAAATTTCAGGTTTCTTCCCTGGGAAAAGCAGATGTTTGAAGGGCGAGTTTGCTTCAGCCATACTACTACCTTGTCAAATGTGTCTGCTACTGAAATAACAGAAGCCACACCTTATTCTTCAACCTTATTCTCTAAGTTATTGTGTTAAAATACTTACCATAC
The DNA here is from genome assembly GCA_011076525.1 of Nettapus auritus. Lineage (NCBI taxonomy): Eukaryota > Metazoa > Chordata > Aves > Anseriformes > Anatidae > Nettapus > Nettapus auritus. The sequence goes on from CM021765.1 coordinate 149,027,911, forward strand.
AAATTCAGTCGTTCAAAAGTAATTTGAAGCTCACATTATACCGAAGAGGGATCAGCACTTCACTAAACATACCCTTTCTTTGTCTGGTATAATAGGTTTACCATAGCAACCTGATTATAGAGGGAAAGCTACTGCCAAACACATCCTAAATTCTCTTTAAATTCCAGGGCATACAGAAACAATTAAACACTTGAGGGCTATAATATTCATCACCTTTTCAACTGTCTGAGCGAGAGCTACACTTTAAGAGTAAAGAGAAACAAATTCACCTCAGACGTTTAATAGCAACTGGTTTCCTCTCCTCACAAAACAGGGACAGTAAATTTCCTCGTCTGATGACTTCAGATGAAGGTAGCTTTATGATGGATATTGTATTAGCTATTAGTATTGAAAAGCTTAACCTACTTATTGCAATGCAATTTTCTAAAAACGGAATAATTATACAAGACATTTTTGTCTATATTATTAACATTTCCTCGCACTCTTTTCTGCCACTGATGTCAATAGGAGTCTTAATTTGTTACTGATAATTGTTATTACTTGAAGACTGAAAAAAGACCAGCTTAGGGCTTTTTGTTGTTATTTATAAAGGGAATTTAAATGCCACATCTCATTAAAACCCATAAGTGTGTTAGGTAGTTGACTCCAGAATTTTAAAAATCTGGGCCTTGAGCATTTAGCCTTTGATTTTATTCATCATTTACTATAGCAGTTTTTCATTTCTTTTGTCCAACATTTATGAAAGCATAGCTGAAGTAAACAGTGCCTTACACGTACATTAAATCTGCTGCAATGCAAATTGCTGTGACACTAGCTTCTTGCATTCAAACCAATTTCCAGCTTCCTATATGGACTGACAGAAAGTCTCTTTCATACAGGTAATTTTCATTTTAAAGTACTGCACTAGAAGTATATAACTTGCGTAATAAAACATTTTTACACTGTTATTGCTGCAAAAACATCAGGAAGAAACAGCAATAGCTTTCAATGTAAAAATAAGCACAGAATATAATAAAATGTACTTCATTGCCTTTTCCCGTCTATAACTCTAAAACATAAATTATCTTCCTATGTACAGTACTGATTTTTTATCTTCTAAATGAAAACAAATAAATAAAGGTGTGGTGTTTTTTTCTTCTGTTTTGTTTTGTTTTGTTTTGTTTTTCTCTTATGTGTAAGGAATACAGTACCAAACTGCAGCACTAACTTTCAGCCCAAGCTGAGATTGTGCTGAAAGCAAACCAGGTTCATCAGCACCTAGGAAGGATGGTGTTTCACACTAGTGATGAACAGAAGGCATTGTGCCTTCAGGAAGGACTTTTCTGCCCCATGGCTGTCCCAGGTTTAACATTCAGAAATACTACCTAATAGAAAACGTAATTTATTTGTTATCAAGCAATTTTGGGCAATGAGCATATTCAGTAAAGCTGCTGTGTCTTTGTATCATCAGAACCCATTTCATGCTGGACAGGAACAATTGATCCAAAATAATGTTGAGAAATGGTAAATCAGAGAAGGGGAGTGCCGAGATTTGCAGAGAAGATCACAAAGTTTCAGGGGACATGCTGGGTGGGGGGAAGCAGATATGACTTAAGGAAATATATAGATAGAATATAGCAGCTTCAGTTAAGCAAAAGGAAAAATTACTGACTGGCAGAGTCAAAGACTGCCAAAGAGAACAAATGGTACAGAAAATGAGTACAAAAAATGCAACTCGTCAAAAATAGTGTGGACAATCTCATCATACCCTGCTCAGTCTGAAGTGTTAAGAGCAAGTGTAATCCAGTTGAGTTTAATCAATGTGGAGAAATGCATAAACTCAAACAGAAAACAGTGGACACAGTTTATTTAGCATCTCCCATTCCCAAAGTAGTCTGCAATGACTTCCCATACCTAGAATGGCTTTTTATAAAAAAAATAATAATAACTGTTCATATAAAAATAAGGTACTGCCTATAAAAAAATAACTGCTTTATAGTTTTCTTCACATTGCTGGGCAATATTAATGCTTTCTCTTACTGTAAACAGTAGAGATGACTTGAGGAACTGTTAGTTTATGACTAATTTAGTTCAGTTCTGATATAGATGGTTGACACAGAATATGTAGAGATTTGAGGAGGGCTTAATATTTCATTATAAAGAGTAATGACGACAATATGTGGAAGGATCCCCAGCTTTTAAAATGTTGGTAATTCTTGGACCTAAAGGATGGTTTCTGAGGTCCCAGATCAAGGACAGCATTTTTGGAAGCATTTTTAATACATGCAAAAGTATCCTTAAAACTTCTTTAAACACATGAATATTGGTGTGATCTCACACAAAGTATGAAAACCTTGGGATTAGTTTCTTGTAAGGATTTTGGGCAAGGAGGAGCAATATTCTACTAGGAATATTTGAACCTGAAATTCTCTACTTATATTGGAAATAATAAGTTTTCCTCTTCTAAAAAGCTTTATGAACTTTTATTAGTACAGTTCTCTCTCAAATGCTCCAACATGCCTGATGGTTTCTGATAGAATAGCTAGATGGGTTGGCGCTACCTCTTCATCAAAATTCAATATCTACATTAAAAATGCAATTCTCCCACTGGACTTGAACATTCCTTTCTGCATGGAAAGACTATTTTTAGAGAAATGAAGAACATCAGAGCCCTAAGTGTGGCTTGTTCTTGGTAGAGTGCTGAGCTGTAGCTGCAGAGTGAGGGAGGTGCCCGGTGCTGCTCACCATAACATACCAACCACTATCACAGGTACCAATGTTGGTGCGTTCCTGGTGAACACCAGAGAGGAACAGACGTGTGTAGGAGATGCATTACTAGTGTGGTGTCTTAGCTCTGCCGAGTCCTGTACCTCATGAGTCTGCACACAAAAGATAGAAAGCCCAGGAGATGAAATACTGCACAACAATCTCCTTGTATTTGAAACATCAGATGAGAATAATGATTCTTTAGTACTGGAACAGAAGCTACAAGAATCAGGAAGGAATGCTTTTCATAGTGTGCACAGAGTTGCTCTATTAGGGTGCTAGAGAACTTCGGAGGGCTTTTTTTTTTCTTTCTTTTTTTTTTTTTGTTTTTTTTGGAGATCTGGTGAGAATTGATCTTTTCTCACAATGTTCAAGCAGCAAGCACTTTGTTCTGCAGTATATTGTGAATTATCAAAATGTACATTTAATTTCTCATATACGAGTAAAAGTGTGCTGCAACCGTTACAAGAACTACTTGTTCAGATTTGGGTTGGGAACTAACTCTTTCTAAATCAATACACAGAAAAACAAACATATGCCTTAAGTCTACTCATAAAAAGAGATTATTTGCAGCATGACTGACCCAAGACCCGAACTAAAGATATAAAAGCTCCAGAGAAGAGCTTAGCTGAGTCATGCAGACATAAAATGAAATGAAAATTGCTTTAATAAATCTCAAGTCAAGTTTCCAGACTTCAGATGTGTGAACTTTTTGTGTCAAGAATTCTCTACACTGAAGTGAACTTGTAGCAGCATGCTCTGAGATTTTTATTAAATAGCATCAACAGTTGCTAAAACATTTAAGTGGTTTAAATATCTGTATTTTCCTTAGTCTAAACAGCCAGCTGTCAACTGCAAAAACTGCATTAGGTATTACATTCAGCACTATTCACAGGTCTATACTAATGATAGTCAACCTCCTACATCACATAGCTATAACACACACCTAGAAGATTCGTATCTACAGAAGATGAGTTCTTGTTCTAGGTTGCATTATATTATCTTACGCCTGTATGTGACTTCCAAGGCAAAGACACTTTCACTTAATGCTGACATTGATATCCATGTTTTTCTTTTAGTGTCCGTATCATGCTTGGAAAACCCACCCCAGACTTGAGTTCAGTGCTCAGTGACACTGAGCCATCCAATTCTATATGAAACACCATAGTCCCATTGTGCAAGGGCTGGGAACGGGTTGTAGGCATATGCTACGCTGGGAGTGTCACGGTGGCTCTAGGGACTTTGCTGTGTACAGTTTACTGTATACAAGTTACCAAAAATCCCTTGTCTGCTTCTCACCTACATTCAATTTCCTTCAATGGCTATTGGTAACAGGACTTGGCTGAAGAAAGGCCTAAAAAAATCACAAAGTAAGAAAGAGTATTGTTAAAGTTGTCTCAGACTCACCACTATTGCATGTATGTGTTAAGAATTTGTTCACTAGTACAAAGTACCAAATTGTCCCTCTTATACTACAATGTGTCGTGTCTTTGTTTTTTTTTTTTTATAAAACAGAAAATGTTTTCTTCTTTTAATCTGCTTTAAATTGACTTATTTTATTATGTGAAACTGTTTTTAAAATTATCTGACAATTTAGTTTTTCCCTAAGGAAGAAAAAAACAACACCACAGAAAATAAATATCCCTAAGATAAATACCCTGAGGAAATAAAAGATAACAAGTATTTTATCCCAAACAACAAAAAATCTCAGGGCAGTTTCTGAAACTGAATATCCAGGGCTGCAAAAGCTAGAGTTACACAACAGCAATTGCAAATAGCTGAGGCTTGCCCCCTGCTTTAGTACAGGCAGCATGTATGACTGGAAGCCTAATTACACAGTTGGCATATGGCATCTGAAGTAAATGCACTTCCTTTGTGGCAGCCTAATAGTGAAATAATTCTTTAGACAAATCCAGTCAGCAGCAGCACTTTACAGATTTAGCATCAGATAGTCTTTTACAGCTCTAGCTGATGATCTCTACTGATTTGTTTCTTCTCTTCCGTGTTGCTTTTTTTTTTTTTTTTCCTTCTTTTTTTTTTTCTTCTTTCCTTCCTCCTCCCTCTCTTTAAACATTTGGGTAAGAAGCACTGCTGTGCTGCTAGTTTCCTTTTCAGATTGTTAACTTGTTGACATCTGCTATCATCATCAAGCCGGCATGTCTCCTCCATCTGCCTCCTCTCAGTAGCAGTGCTTTGAGGACACCCTTCTTAAAGGCTGCTATTGTGTTTCTGCACAGCCAACAGGGGATTTCAAGAGGAGTTCCAGGAGAGAAGTCATCCACAACACTCCTGCCTACTTTGCAAGAGCAGGATCTTAGCTGAAGGAACACCTCGTTTCTCCCGGTGTCACCTTCCTTGAGTCTCCTGCTGGGGGCACGCCCTTGACAATTCACTCACTATATTAAGGGAACAAACAGGACTACGATGGCAATTACTTCTGCGTTCAAAAGAAATGTGATAGTCAATGTCACCACACAGCGGACAGATGTGTGAAGAAGACAAGAAAGAAGGTGGCAAAGCGTTTTCTAAAGAAATATTTTGTTAAAGCAAAGAACAGTGAAAATGGAAGAGGAGGAAGAATTAGTTGGGGTGAAAAAAAAAAGAAAAAAAAGACCTGACAGCATGGCAAATGGCACTCCAAAGATGTAAAAACCTTAGAATTCAGCAAACTGTAACCTGATTTTTTCTACTCTTCCTTCCCCCCATTCTTCTCTCACCCCAATAAAACCAGTTTCTTTCTTCCATCAACCTTTCTTTTCTGCTTTTCACTCTATTTCTCTTTCTTCTACTTTTTCCAGACAACCATTCCCCCCTTTAAAATGCTTCACTGATGGGTACCATGTATTTTCTACTTCTACAAATCATCTTGGCTTTCAGATCACCCTGTGTTACCTTCTCTAGCTTTCACTGAGCTGTCTTTTCATCTCTTCATTCTTTGCCTCCAAAACGCATTCAATAACTCATACTAACAGGAAAAAATACTGTAAAGAGATGCCAATAAATCAAGTAAAGGATACACAACATCCCACTAAAACTAACATCTTCTCCATAGAATATGAAATATTGTATTTGATTTAAAGGACCTGACTTGAAAATACTTTTCCTTCACCTTGACAACTATCAGGAAAAAATAGGGCTCATTTGCTTCTCAGCCTGTCTGATACTTTGCATAAACTGCTACGAAATATTTTCTAGCAAACCCCAAACTTAACGAAGAGCCACAATGCAACAGCAAAAGATATATGAAACATAAGGACATTGTTCAAGAAGCTGTGATGACTTTTGAGCCATTTGCAGCTGTAGACATTTGACTGCCTTATCATCAAGGGGATTGACTGCTCACCGCTCTTTTACATGATCTGCCATGTAATGAGTCATAGCACTAATTCCACAGAGATATTTAATTTGCAGATTAATTTACTAGAAAATGTCAACTGCTTTGTGGAAGTTTAATCACCAAAATGTTAACCTTGTTCACTTCCTGCTGATGCCTGTTGTTTATTAGGTAGTAAATTTCAAGATATTTTAGGGTTGTAATACAAGCCTATCTATTATAATGTTTAAACTCCTAGACACACTGTTCTTTGAAGCTTTAGCCAAGATTAAAGAGCTGTATAATTGCAAAACAACAATATGAAAAGATTCAACTGCATAGCAACCATCAATATTATTTGCAGATAACAGACTGCTAAATTCAGAAACCATGGCAACAAATGGCATCACACTGTATCTACCTTATTGATTAGCTTTCACCTCAAGACTTTTTCTAGAAATGAAAGACATTACCTAGCAACTGCATCATCTTCCAAGTTGTTCCAAGTTAAAATGCTTTTACCAATCACTCACAAGCAAATTTTCCCCTTTTGTTGCCAACTGTCCCCATTGTAGACTAGCCTCTTGCTACAAGGCTTTCTACTTAATCTGCTGTAAAGACACTGCGTTATGGCTCCTAAAATCTTTGCCCCAAGTGTAATTGTGAAAACTGTGAAAAAACACATCTTCCTGGGACCCAAAAGGGTTGGCTGTGAGGAAAAATAAACAATGTATAATGAGGGAATTAAAGGCACTATTTTAATAGCTTTTTATATGCAATCTTTTTCTTTAGAAAACCATACAATCTTTCATTTTCACTCTGATTTCAAGCATTAGTAGTAAATTCTTCCTTGCAGGTTTCTCTGAATCCTTGTGTTTCAGGAAGAGTGCAGAGGAATAACATGAGTGAACCAAGAGTTATCAAAGGAGACCAGCTAGGCACATTATCTACCACCCTACAAGTGTACTTGTTTGAATTTCTTGAACACAATACCCCCTGAGCTCATCTGCCTTGATATGACCCTGCGAGTAGACAAGAGAAGGGCACTGTATGTTAAAACAGCATTAGACAGAACAGGTGTAATTATGAGCTTCTCATATTTATACTCAGCCTCCTGTTTGGAGGACCTGACTTAAGCACAGCAATTAAAGAGAGTTAGCAGTTTTCAAGACAGTTTAAACACGTGAAACAAGTAATTAAAGCCTGCCAGTGAGGTCAAACGCTTCCTGCAATGTCTGCCACAGAGAAGATTGATTTGTGATCAGTCTCCAAACCTCCCTGACAAATACAACAGTAATCAGGAACACTAAAATCAAGGCATTTTATATTTTAATTAGCAAACACAAGCAACTGCTGCGAAGAGTCTAAGTCTGAAACAATTGCCTGCATGTAAACACTGATGCAAGTTCGCAGAGCAAGAAATCATGTTAACAGCATGCAGTAGGCCCAAAATTTCTTGAAGGGTTACCACTAAATAAGACATATGTACCTGCCAAGACTTCTGTGACTGGAACTTACACTCATTTTGCCAGTCAGCCACAAGCAACCAATTTACCCATGTGCTTTGGATGTGGCTACAGAGCTCTGCAGTCCCGCCTAGCTGCCACCCATCCCTCCTTCAGCCCTGAGCTGCCTCTGCAGCAAGTGCTCTGTGTTTGCTCATGGCAGGACAGGCAGACATCCAGAAACATGTGAAGGACCCCCATACCTTGATCACTGGACAGAAAAGGAGGAAATGCCACTGATGAACAAGAGGTGCTTGAGGCTGAACAGGAGCAAAGCACCAAGAAAGAGGAGACTCACTCAAAGAGAGAGACTCTTCGTCAGGGATTGTAGTGATAGGACAGTGGTTAATAGCTTTAAACTAAAAGAGGGCAGATTTAGATTAGACATTAGGAAGAAATTCTTTACTATGAGGATCGTGAGGCACTGGAACAGATTGCCTAGAGAAGCTGTGGATGCTCCATCCCTGGAGGTGTTCAAGGCCAGGTTGGATGGGGCTTTGAGCAACCTGGTCTGGTGGGAAATGTCCCTGCCATGGGCTTGGACCTGGATGGGCTTTAAGGTCCCTTTCAACCTGAACCATTCTGTGATTCTATGAAGAAAGTATTTTTCAAATAAGTCACAGGACTACTATGCTACTGCTCAAAATGAACTTTTGGTAGTGCTAAAGGAGGTTTATACAACTCCCAATTCCTCCTATAATTCATTTCTCTTTAGAGCGAGAAAGAAAGGAGTCCAGCATTCCCTAGAAAATATGAAAAGCTCTGCAGCAGATGGAGGATTCAAAACACACAACCAGTTATGAGTCCCCAGAAAAATTCAGTTCAAGATGCATTTGAGAAGAAATGTTCAAATAAGATGTCGGTAATATACTTGATATTAAATATCATTTCTCTTGTTTTAAGAATATGATTGATGTTTTTCTTCCTTAAAAGTTACTCTTTAAAAAGTGAGACTCTTATCAATATTTATATATAGAAAAATGGAATGCGAAAACAAAATGTCTATTTTTTATAGCATAGGAAACATTTTGAAATCAAATGAAGCAAAAATAGAAAAGCTGAGGTCTATTATATAAATCAGAGAGTAAGAGGATCTCTTACAACTGATTAAAAATGTTAAGACGGTAAAGCCTGATAAGTACTGTAGGGAATTCTATGCTAAATTGGAAACATCTATCCTCTTCTGTTTTAGAAATAAGTATAGATATTACACAAAGTACTACTTTGTCAATCTCCTCAGTCACCATGAAAGAACACAAAGACAATGCAAATGGTGCTTTCCACAGACCAATTGCTTTATTAAATATTTAAAACTTTATCAGAAATGAGACTGCTGACTAAAAAAGCAATCTTTTCAAGGGAAAAAAAAAAAAAAAAAAAAAAAAAAACAATGTTCACTGCAACAGTTTAGAGAAAAAATAATAAAAATTAAAAGAACAACTAAGGGCAGAAATCTGAACCTAGCCAGTGGACTGAGTGCTTTTCCCCTCCAATACATATATGGAGAACATAGTATTCTCAGTGATAGTAGCTACTATTACAAAAATCTGAAGGTAGATGAGACCTTCTAGCCAGTCCCACTTTCTAGGGGCAGTTCTTTGTAACTTAGGAGCACTGCTACTCCAGTGGAATGGAAAAGGAAGAACTCAGTCCTCCAGATAACTCAAGCTTGTGAAATAAACCCTCTAAAAACCCATTTTACTACTTTGAAGCCATAAAGAAAGCTCACTAGTAAGATAGCCACTGACAAAATCTACAAAGCAAAAACAGTGGAGATTTCATGTGAGTTTAAAGGTTGGATAGGTTGCTGAGAGTTTTTTTCTTTTTTTTTTTTTTTTTTTTTTTTTTTTTTTTTT
>CM021765.1:149037429-149056801 GCA_011076525.1 Nettapus auritus
TTTTTTTTTTTTTTTTTTTTTTTTTTTTTTTTTTTTTTCCTGCTATTGTATTTAAGGGTAGGAGTAGGAAAAGTTAACTAAATGGTTTCCAAAGCAGAGGAAGATGGAACCTAGAGAGAAAAGAAGACCATTACAATGACTAGTCACACTTTGGTAAACCCACATTGGAATATGTAAGAAGCATAATCTAACACAGAATACAAGATCCCAGGACTAAAGCCACAGCTAAGATGAAAGCAAAGTTTGGATGGGAAATGAAAAAGTATGGGAGAAAAAGGAAAGTAGGAAGCACTAAAAGCTTACAAATCAGCGAAGAAGATTTTGACATCATATCCCTAGATGAGGAGAATGGGACACATATGTCAATTAAGCCAGAATAAAAAACAAAACAGGTAGTAACTGTCTTGAGGAATAAATTTAGGGTGCTCCAAACAGCTTGAAAATGAAGACAAGATGTGAAATGGAAGGAAAGAAGAGCAAAGAGATCTGCAGATGAGGAACAGAAAATGGAGGAAGGTAAATATCATCGATCATGGAAGAATAAGTGGGAGATGGTGTGAAAAAAGAAATGAGATGATCCACCAAAAAAATAAAAACAAAGGGAGAGCAAAAATCTGTGACCACCACTCAGAAAAAAATAAAACAGATTAATCTCAAAAATACATGGGTATGCAAAAGTAGGAAAAGGATGAGAGTGAGGAATATGCCTCAGAAAGTGGAAATCCAGGTGTTCTTAGGAATTTTTTTCCAATCTGAAGAATAGAAGTGGCATTAAAAGAGAATTAAGGACTAACTATCAACTAGTGGTGTGAAAGAAAAAAGCTATGTTGTTATTCCCTAAAAGCAAATGAGCTCTTGTACAAATCAAAATTACTTTATCTCTGGAAAGAGCCAACATATTTTCCATAATAATAAATAATCAGACCCCATTTCCATTGAAAGACAGCTCTGATTAATCAAGATACTCACCTTGAACTCAGAAGCAATGTATCATTTTTCAGACCGCTGAGTCTACAGAAATAAATAATATTTCTTGCACCACCAGGCTTGAAAACTTTGCCAGTTGATTTTTATCGTCTAAGAACAATTGTGCTGTTACTGCGATGGCCACCTTTCCTCTCATGCAGCAGCACCAAATCATGTCTGAACCAGCATGGCTCATAAGGACTGAATGGTGGCCATAACAGCTGGGAGGCATGGTGGCACAACTAGAGAGCATACGTCGACCTGGACAAAAACAGCATGCAAATGAGGTATTCAATCCAGCTAGATCTTTCTTTCAGTAAAAACAACCATTCCTGTATGTTTGCTTTTTATAATTAGAAATTATATCAGGGACTGAAGTACATGGTTGCACCTTCTGAGTATCACCATGGATTCTACATCTCAGTTCAGACAAATCATAAGCAACCTACCTTCTTGTCTACACACAGGAAGCAGGATTGCAGCACTCAAGAGCACAGCACCAGCACCGTGAGAACTAAAGTAGTAAGTGTGCAAAGTGGTGTTAAGAAAAGAAAATAATAAAATATAACCTATGCCTTGCAAGAAGGGGAAACTTACAAAGGGAATCTCCACATGGAGAAAGAGACTGTGGCGGAAACTGCCCCTTACAGCTGCAAGGTACAACTTAGCAGCTGACAGGAGCTCTTGTGCTATCCTGAAATTTGGACACTCCCAGCCCTCGGGGCCCGCTATGCTCAAAGAAGCCACAAGAGCCTGCAGCTCTTGTTTTCCATTACAAGTAGTGGCTTGGAGGTGCTTGCACTTAGCAGCCACCAGCCTTGCTTCTAGCTGTGGCCTGGCAGGCCTCAGGGCAGACGGCACTTGTGACTCCTACTAAGGCCTGAGATCCAGAGCATCTTTTGGCAGCAGTAGGATCTGGCCCTGCTGAAAGGCAGCTGCCCCCAGGGCCTAATTCAGCTGATGACCTGCAGCTTTGGGCAAGTGTAAAGTAGCATTTTTTGCTCATGGCTTTCACTGAGAGGGATTTAAATGGTGTGAGTGAGCAAACAAGGTAAATTCCAGTGGTGGGAAACATTGTTCCAGCACTAGGGTGCCATCTCTGATTTTAGCATTGAATGGATTAACACTAAAGCTCATATGGATTTTTTCAGACTATTAAAAATTCATATCAGCCCTTTTCCAGGAAGTGTCAGAGCTCTGTTTAGCAAATAAGAAAAAAGCCCCCAAACAATTTCTGCTAACCAAATTGAACACAATGAGTTTGGCAAAATCCATCATACCTGATTTCAGCTGGAAATCAGGCTTAGAAAGAGCATTCCACACTTCTCATAAGTGTCTTATTAGAGAAACAAAATAGGCTTGGTATTAGCAGTTTAAGTTTGTCAAAATTGCTTTAAACACAGCATGAATATAGGATTTATTTTTATTAGTGTTTTAGAGAAAAGTACTCAAAATTACTCACACAAATAAAAACAAGTTTAATGCTATGCTGCTTAGAAAGCAATTAATTCTGCATATCGGTTGTCAAGCCAATAAAGTTTTTTTTGTTTGTTTGTTTGTTTGTTTGTTTGTTTTTTAACTTGTAATAATGAATTAAGCAGCATTTATTTCATTAAAAAGTGTATAGGCTCTTTTTTTTGTTAATACAGGCCATAAGAAAATTGTATGTAGACCTCTGAGTTGTTCCCTGCAGTTGAAAAGCTGCATTATTAAATTCCTGTGCAGGATGATGTAAGGTCCAGCAACAGCTTGGGCTTTAACCCTTCTCCCCAGGAACCTAGGTTAGCACAGAGCACTGACAGCAGCAAATAAGAGGCTGCTGCAGAAGAATTAGTAGTTTTGTTGCTATTTTCATTTGCCCCTCTTGGTGTGTGAAGGCTGGTGAGGCTTGGTGCTGAGGGAGTGGGAAGAAAGAAGGAAAATAATCAGTAGAAGTCATTATTTTCCTGTGAGAAAAAGTAGGAGGCATAAGTTAAAGGGGGTGGTAACTGTAGATCATACAAGGGTGGGAACTGAATATCAGTTGCGAGAGGAAAAAGAGCAGTGGAGACATCAGCTGAAAATCAACAGCAACCACATCCACTATAACATCAGTAGCATGCAAAACATGTCTAAACACTTGCAGTACACACACGTACGTGTACACTCACAGAAAAATGGTAATTTATTTTAAAAAGTCATTCTCTCTTTGCTTCCTTCCCAACAGAAGCAGTCCCGCATCTTCCCCAGCATCTCAGAGTCACTGCCAGGGAAGTAGGGGCTGTCTGTCTTGCAGCAGCAGCTTGGATTTCAGGTTTTAAAGGGGAATGGGGTCAGCAGGCACAGCAGCAGCAGGCGACTGACAGAGCAAGCTGCATCAGCTCAGACCATGGCAGCCTGAGGTTGTCACTCTCAGGGCCAGGAGCCAGAGCAGACCAGAGAGAGAAGTTCATATTTGCCTTGAAACCTCCACAATCATCTCAGCTACTTGAATGAATGACTTATTCATCTCTCCTGTCTCAAAGATCACAACAGGAAACATTATGCTCGTCTCTAGCTGCATCTCCACTGCTGTATTTATAGCTGCAATTAATGAAAATGAAATGTATTTTCCCAAGAAGTTCCATTACAAAAGTGAGAACTGTCAGCAAGCTAAATAAGTTGTATAGTATATGAAATGTGTATAAAATGATACACACAAAAGAAACAACTATAGTATCTGAAAGACAATCTAGACTTACCCCCAAAAATGTCACCATGGCTAAGCAGAGGTGCAATATCCAGAAAACCAATAAAATCAGCATGTAAAAAAAGACACCCCAAGTGTCAAGAGACATGCCAAGTGCATCATTTCCATACTGCAAATACAGTTATTTTCATGGGCATTTTTTCCCAAAAAAGACTTTTATCTGTAAAAGGGTACTACACATTAATACAGGTATCTTCTACACACAGAAACAATGCAAGACTACACACATGCATGCAAATGTTTCTTAAAGGCAAAAAGTGACAAATGCTGAAATTTCACAGCAAGCTGTACCAAAAATCAGTTAATCGCAGGGCTTATAATGACACTGAAGGTCAATAAGGAAGATACCCGCCAGCACCACCCAAAAATGTCAGATTAAAACAGCTTCCAGATGGAGGAAAATTTGAAATGGCAGGTATGATGCAGTTTGCAGCATGCACACAGATCTCTAACAGTGCGAAAGGCACTCACAAGTCAGATAGTGAAATTCTCTCATTCATGTCATTTTCAACAAGTACGCCCAAAAAAATGAACACAGAACAAGCCTCTGCTTGCTCCTTTATTGAAGGAGAGGAGGTTGCATGTCAGCTTCCTCCCAAATAACCTGCTTCTGCTAGGAAGAAGATAAAAACATTTAAGGATTGGTCTGCACAGCCTTTCCAAACAGACCATATGCAAAACTCATTTATCAGCATGAACACAGATTTTTAGCAGAGTTTAGCAACTCAAGCATGCTGCTGTGCTAATGAGGTTTCATGTCTGGAGCTCATTCTTGTTGGGCTAACATACTATGAAACAAACTGGGGACTTTCTTTAGAAGACCCTACGGACAAACTCTAAGCGATGCTGAAAAGCTTTGAGCTGATCTGTGGACTGTGTTCCTTCTGAAATGATGTATTTGTCTGAAGAATCTTATTAAGTCTTAGGCAGCTGTATATGCCACACAAAGCCTTTGATTAGATATGATCCATGGTAGCTAGCGAGATGTGTCTGGAACTCCGGCTGGGGAGAAGCTTGTATATTAGTCTGCTGCAGACAGATTTTTTAATGAAAATACTTGTTTTTAAGACTGCCTGTGACTCCAAATATTTCAGTAAAGGAGAGTCCCGCTAGATAGCATAAAGGCTGAAGTGAGCAGTAAATCAGCTTAAAAAGGATGCACTATTTCAGCGCCTGAAACTCCGAAGGAGTAGCTCTCCAAACTGCCCCCTGTGGCTCTCCTCTTCCATTAATGCTCTCTTCCCAGAGGAGCCCAGTCAGTTGCAGGGATTGCCCACTGCAAGGGAGCGAGTTACTGAGTAGTTAAAGAACGAGCGCCCTTCCAATTCCAACACATCTGTTACACAAGGTAAACAGGGAACATTGCATGACATAAATTAACAGCAATATCCACACAGATACATAAACTAGAAATATACACATGGTGTCTTGGCTTTTCCTTTGTCTTAGAATATAAGAACAGCTCCACTCTCAAACATTAGCCTAGTATATTGAAATCACACCATCTCAAACTGGAAAAGTGGTGGACTAAGTATCTACTCCTGTTGTCTCTGACACCTATGGGATTGTAATACCTTGCCTTTAATTGAAATTAATTCATTCATATGGTTGGCAAAAATGAAACTGCTACCATGAAAAGATGTCACAAACTCAAACAGATTTATGTGCCCTTGTGAGAAAGTGTTCAGCTGATGTAAGCAACAGTGCGATAAACGGGAATCACAGAACAGCTGAGGTGGGAGGGCACCTCTGGAGATCATCTAGTCACTGCTCAGAGCAAAATCACCTGGAACCAGCTGCCCAGGACTTTGTCCATCTGGGATTGGAATGACTCCAAGGATGGGGACTAAATAACATGTCCACGCAACCTCTGTCATTGTGTGGCTACTTGCACGGTAACAATGTCTTCTCTTTATTTTAGTCCTTTTCCTCCTCTGATCCACTATGGCACCAATATGTTTGTGGGTTTCCATTACGCAGAAAAAAAATCACAGAATTTTAACATAAATGATTGCAACACCTCCTTATCCTAGGAGGAAAACAAACAAACAAACAAACAAGTTGGTCGATTAATTAGAGATTGAGATTTTCTGGGAAAAACAAATATAAGCTTCCTAAAAGCTTCTCATGGAAATGCACAATATGCATTTGCACTCAACACTTTCTGATTAATAAAAAAATATGAAACAATTTGGGAAATGGAATATTTTATAAAACCCAACACCTCTACCCTGCACTCCTTTGAAAATGCACTTATGTATCTGTTTTGCAAAGGCCGTATGATATTTCTAATAGACTATGTTGTGTTTTGTTTTTCTTTTTTCCAAATACATAAACTAGGATGCAGATCAGAGCAGCAAAATATTTTATTCACTTCTAAGTAACACAAATAATTAAGTAACACAAGAATTAATTCTTAACAGTGCTTTTGACAGCTACCTTTAAAACAGCGATAAATTTCAAATTTCTATAAAGGAAGTACTTCAAGTAAATCACTTTTCTCACCCAACTGAGTGGGAGGCCTCAGAAGGTACCTTACTAGAAGCAATGTGACATTCATCAAAGCAGAAAGAAGTACTTTGCTTTTCAGTCTTAGACTATAAGAACCAGGCTCTGCATTGAATGTATTTCCCAGGGAAGTTAAGTATTTGTAAGAAGTATCATCAGAAAAGAGTGAGCTTTTAAAATGAAACTATGACAGGATTAAAATTCCTAAATATCCTATCAAGAAATTTCAACTTAGTTTTCTATTATCTTTCATTAAAGAATCAAATAGCTTGTAAAAAATATCAGGGTTCTTATCTTTGTGTCACTCAGGAGCACTGACCATAATTCTTAATAGTTTGTCTTAAGGTCTAGTACAATATCATAGAATCATAGAATGGCTCAGGTTGGAAGGGACCTTGAAGGTCATCTAACTCCAGCCCCCCTGCCATGGGCAGGGATGCCACCCACTAGATCAGGTTGGCCAAGGCCCCACCCAGCCTGGCTTTGAACACCTCCAGGGATGGGGCATCCACAGATTTTCTGGGCAAATTGCTCCAGTGCCTCACTACCCTTACAAATAAGAATTTCTTCCTAATGTCTAATCTAAATCTATCCTCTTTTAGTTTAAAACCATTGCCCCTTGTCCTATCGTTATCTATTTGAGTAAAGATCTAGAGTAAGGTCTCATATTCAGATTAGACACAATGCACTTTTGTATCCGAACAAAGCAAAAAGCTATACTACAGTGACAGAGTCTCAGAAGCAGGTCTGTAATCTGAAAGTAAATATTTACAAAACATGAAGAATGCCACAAGAATTACCATTCTCTGCTCTGAGGGAAGAGTGTAGTTCTTTTTCAGCATCTCCTAACATAAATCAGCAATTCACTTCCTCAAAACCAAATACTTCCTTCTGGAAAGGATGAGAGAAAGAGCAGATCTCAAGTGGTAGCACTCTTCCTTCACAGGCAGAAGAAATGCACTTGGATATGGTGGAGATGTTGTGTAAGAGCATACATGGATTGCAATGAAGTCCAAACACCACACAAAGCAATTTAAAAAAAAAAATCAAAATGACAAACAGCCTTATGGTGTTTTACAAAGCAAGGCAACGAGCCTCAAAAGCAGATCAACAACTTGAATGCAAAGCTCAGTGAAGACTTTAATAGGGGAATTCTAATAGAATATGACCTTAAACATGGTCTGCAAGGAAAATAAGTTTGACTAAAGTAAATGACATCCATTGAAGGCAATTATGAAACAACTTCCTCACAGTCTGTGAGGAATATCTGTATTCTGTCAAGACAGGTTCAAAGCATAAAAAAAAAAAAAAAAAAAAAAAAAAAAAAAAAAAAGATTGAAGTGTACTCTAAGGGGAATATTTCGTTTCTGTCAAAAAAAAAACAAACAAAAAAAAAAAAACCTGTGATAGTAGCCTAAAGTCTCAAAAATACAAAAGCATGGAAAGCATGGGAATTCCAAGTTACATATCCCAGATCCCTTTACCTGTGACCCTTTTTTATAGCAGCATATACTATGGCTGAACACAACAAATTATGCAACAGTACCAAGTGTCATTGCTACTGTGTTCCTTCACTTACATACATATATTTGAAAATTCACAGTAATCAAGCGAAGTCTCCAGTAACTGGAAAAAGGGAAACATCATTCTGATTTTTAAAAAGGATAGAAAGGAGGACCCGGGGAACTACAGACCAATAAACTTCACCTCTATGCCTGAGAAGATCGTGGAGCAAATCCTCCTGGAAGCAGTGTCAAGGCACAAGCAGGACAAGGAGATGACTCGGGACAGCAAGCACACCATCACGAAGGGCAAATCGTGCCTGACCAATCTAGTGGCCTTCTATGATGGAGTGACTGCACCAACTGATATGGGAAAACCAACCGATGGTATCTCCCTGGACTTCTGCAAGGCCCACATGACATCTTAATCTCCAAGTTGGAGAAATATGGACTTGATGTGCGGACCATTCAGTAGATAACCAATCGGCTGGATGGCCATATGCAGAGAGATGTGGTCAATGGCTCTATGTCCAGGTGGAGGCCACTGACAAGTGGTGTCCTTCAGGGGTCTGTCCTGGGACCAGTGCTGTTTAATATCTTTATCAATGACATAGACAGTGGGATTGAGTGCACCCTCAGCAAGTTTGCAGATGACAGCAAGTTGAGTGGTAGAGTCAATACCACTTAACTGGAAGGAATGGATGCCGTCCAAAGGGACCTGGGAAGCTTGAGAATTGGACTCACGTGAACTTCAGGAGGTTCAACAATTCCAAGTGCAAGGTGCTGAACCTGGGTCAGGGCAACCCCAGGCATAGACTGGATAGAGAACTCATTGAGAGCAGTCTTGCAGAGAAGGACTTGAGGGATTTTGGTGGACGAAAAGCTTGACAAGAACCAGCATTGCATGCTTGCAGCCCAGAAAATCAACTGCATCCTGGACTGCATCAACAGACAGGTGGCCAGCAGAGTGAATGAGGTGATTGACCCCCTCTGCTCTGCCCTGCCCTTGTGAGGCCCCGCATGGAGTCCTGCATCCATCTCTGGGACCACCAGCACAACAAGGATGTGGAAATTTGATCAGAGGGCTAGAGCACCTCTCCTGTGAAAACAAGCTGAGAGAGCTGGAGTTCAGACTGGAGAAGAGATAGCTCTGGGGAGGCCTTACTGCAGCCTTTCAGTACATAAAGGGGTCTTAAAAAGAAGAAGGAGAGGGACCTTTTACATGGGCAGAGAGTTACAGAACAAGGGGGAATGGTTTTAAACTAAAAGAGAGCAGAGTATTATATTGGATATTGGAAGGAAATTGTTCACTGTGAGGGTGGTGAAGCACTGGAAGAGGTCACACAGAGAAACTTTGGATGCCCCATCCTGTACTGGGTCTGGCTGGGATGTTAACTTTCCCTGCAGTAGCCCATACAGTGCCATGCTCTGCACTTGTAGCTAGAACAGCAGCGTTATCACACCAGTGTTGTGTCTGCTGCTGAGAAGTGCTGGCACAGTATCAGGACTTTCTCTAACCCTCCTGGGGGGTGGGCAAAAAGTGAGAAAGAAACATCACCACGGCAGCTGACCTAAACTAACCAAAGAGATATTCCATAACACATGATGTCACACTCAGCAATAAAAGGTGGAAGAAGGAGGAAGAGAGGAGGTGTGGGCTTTCATTGCAAAAACGTCTGTCCTCCTCGTGAACACCAGCTACGTGCGTTGAGGCCCTGCTTCAAGGACGTGGTCAGGCATCGCTCATTTGTGGGAAGTAGAGAATCATTTATTTCCTCTGCACTTCCATATAGCCTTTACTTGTTTTGTTTTTTTGCTGTTCCCTTTCCCCCTCCCTTTCCCCTTTCCCTTTTTTCCCTTTTTCCCTTTTTCCCTTTAGTTGAATTGTTAATTAATAATATTTCCTTAATATATATATATTTTTTCTCTTTAATTAAATTATCATTATCTCAACCCGTGAGTTGTTCTTTCCTTTACTTCTTCCCCTCCTCCTCTGAGGAGGGGGAGTGAGAGAGTGGTTGTGGTGTTCAGCTGCCTAGCACGGTAAAACCACCACACATCCCTGGAGGTGTTCAAGGCCAGATTGGATGAGGCTTTAAGCAACCTGGTCTGGTGGGAGGTGTCCCTGCCCATGGCAGGGGGTTGGAAGGAGATGATCTTTAAAGTCCATTCCAACCCAAACCATATTGTGATTCCATGATTCTACAAATACATATAACTAACTGCTTTCTTCATCATATGTAAAATACAGGAAAAGCTAAAATGACTAGAAATAGATTGTTTATGATTTTAAACTGGAGGATCTCTACTCTGCAGAGTTTATCATGAGACTCCAGGTTAAAGACAAGAGTCATCTCTCATTCTGCACTAAATTCACTTCACATCCAGTCTACGTTACCTGATAAAGGATTGTGGGAAGCTTCATATCCAAATGTTATTTGAATGAAAAGAATTGCTCAGTATGCCTCCATTTTTTAATCTCTGAAAGATTATTCAAGATCATGGGTTAACTCCTGCCAAGCGTTGTTTCTATGTTACAGTTTGTAGATGAAAGGACAATAGAAGTGCTTTTCTCTCTTTCTTTCAAACAAATTATTTCAGAGAATTATTCTTGTATAACAATAGGATGAAATATAAGTGCTAGCATCAAAAAAGCACTAATAGTCTAAGAATGAATGTACAGGCCTCCAAAATACAGTCAGTTGTATTACTTGTATTACTTGGCAGAGTGAGTACTGTGAGTCATGAACAAATAAAAGGGGCCACCTCAGCACCATTTCATGTACTGAGATAGGAACAATGATTTATTAAGTAAAATAAGCAGGTGATAAAGAGGGGAGACAGATGTACTCAAATCCCACCATTAGCACTGCATGGTCTGGGCAAGGCAGCTTGCTGGCTCCATGTTCTTTCTGGGAAAAAAAGTAATACGCCAAAGTGAAGAAAGTTACAGGTTCATGGCCCTGCTGACCTTTTTCATCATGCTAAGAAGCACAACTGATTCTCTGAGACATGAATCAGATTACACTGCCTAGGTACTAACCAGGCCTGAACCCACTGATGAACCTCCTGAACAACTGTATCTCCTGCAACTCACTTCTGTTATCCCTTGGGTGATTTTCATAATAAAGATATTCTAGTCTGCAATGCAGATAAGGGATAGAGGAAGAAGGACAGGAAATTATCTGTTGTTACTAAAGCCCCACAATTTTTGCCCTTGAGCTTTATCTTTGCTTCAAACTGAAGTATTTCTGTGCATTGTCTCTCATGAAGTTATGGTCTTCCTGATATCTGACTCAATAATTAATGTGTAAAGTTATTGCTTGCATGCATAATCTTCCTCTCTCATGAATATGTGAAGGAGGAAAGATTATAAGTTGTCAAAGGCTTCCAGAGCCTCTCTCCATGACAGAATGATAGATCCCAATGCTGTATTTAAAACACAGCTGAATAGATAAAAATAGTGTTTAACTTTTATAGTCATTATGAACCACAGTAATTTATTGAACCCTTCAATCAGCTGAAGAAACAAAAGATTGGAAATGGATGAATGACTCACTTCTTTTCATGCCATACACACTGATGCTCCAATAACTTGATGATCTGAAGGCTAAATAAGACTGCACATATCACAAAAATGAAGCACACAAAACACATCATAAACAAAAACAAATCAGTGGAAAGCACTGAGGGAAACTCCAACCAGTGGTTGGCTCCTAATTAGCTGTATCTGCAGGGTGTGTCTGAAACAGTTGGGAAGACAAATGTGGATTTCACAGTGATTCAGAACAACAACAACAAAAAAAAGTAATTGCAATAGGAACAAAAAGTCTGAGTAAACAGGCTCAGAACTTGACTGTTGACTACATGCATGTTTTGCTCCCTCTTCTCTTTTCCCAGGAGTTAGGACAAGTTTGACTATAACCTCATTGCATATAATAATGAAAGGTTATTTATGTTTACAGATGACAATGAAAATAGCTTGTGCTACCCTGTTAATGAACCAGAAGCTAAGAGGCACCACCTGTTATAGAGATTTAGATAATTAAGATAATAGACTGAATAAATCCACGAAAATATACAAAAAGATCCACATTCAGCATAGACACAACAACGAAGTGCAGCAATTGCTGTACTGAAGCAAAGAAACAGTATTTCTCATTCTGTATCCTATTTCTCATTCTGTATCCCTTCATTCACCATTAAAAGCTTTGAAGACTCAGATTTAATATGCCAAACTCTGTATTACAAGATTGAGCTCCCTTTTGTGCATACCTCATAGAAGAATGGGGATCCCTTCAGGATTACCTTTGGATCCACAAGTAGACATAATAAGTAGACATTGATGCATTTAAACTTTTTACTTGCAAAAGGAAGGTAAACTTACTTTCAGATGCACTTTAAACAGCACTTTAAGAAAAATAATAATCCTGCATTTTCTTCTGTTTTTTTTTTTCCTATTCCTTACAATATCCCAAAGTCCTCTTTAAAGTAGCTGACAGAAGCTTTCAAGGTGTGAAAAAAAAAGTCAGATAGATAGCCATGTTGAAATTTCACATCTAGATACCAGACCTGGCCTAATTACTAGAATTGCCCAGTATTTCTCTTCATCTCTTTGTCAAAAGTTTTTATAACATCAAATGCAAACCAAAATCATACTAAATCATACTAAATAGAAAGTGGTGCAAATAATTTCTGACAGAATAAATATGAAGATAACAACAAATATCTGTTGCAATCTAATTCATCCATGTTGTTCTGAAATATTTTGTAATACTTGTAATACTCTTTTGTAATACTTGTAATACTCTTCATTGTTCCACTAAGGTGGCAGTCAATTATGAAGGATATTCAGCCCCATTACGAGCAGTGAGAGCAGGTGTTACTAAGTAATTCAGGCTAAAAGTATGGAATATTCTTTCCTGCTGTTTTTAAGTACCCTGTTATATATTTCTTACTGGGGAATATCAGGCTTCACAATAAAAAACATAGTTTGTTCAACCCTGGAGCATAGAAATCAACACTGTAATTGATAACATGTAAGACAAAAAAAAAAAAAAAAAAAAAAAACCAACAAAAAAAACACTTTAAATCTCAGCTACCACTAAGCCTGAGAAGGCAATGTTCCCTTTTGTCTCCCATATTCTGTTATTCGTTGTCAACAAAACAGAACGGTCCTTCCTTAAATAAGAAGCCTGTGAGACAAGAGCCATCACCTGTTACCACATGGGCACAGAGTGCTTACGGAAATGCTGCTGCCAACTCACAAGTGGAGATCAGAGGCACTAAGACAATACAAATCATCACGGAGTAACTGAAACTAGGCCTATGAGAGCCTGTGACTAAATTCAGTGCCTAAATATAAACTTTGATTTATTTTATTAAACATATAGACACAATAGAATCATTAGCTTGCCATTATGCAAGCTAATCTCATAAATAGTGTGATTTAAAAGACTCACCATGCAGTTATAATGTATTTTATGCTTCCATAACCATGTATTTTATGCTTCCTTAGAGTGAATGTCATATTTCTGAAGGCAAATACTAAGAAGGATCTGAGCTACCACTCAGGAGACTGAAACAAGAGGTTACCTTGGAGCTATGAGCAAAACTACAAAACTATCCTGTGATGTATTGCTTGGTAAATTCATAGCACTTTAAACAGCTTCAGGAAGTGTACAAATGTGTCTAACACACTTGGCTACATGTCTAATTAAAGAAACTATTCTTGGGGGCTTTTTGGAAAAGAGGATAGGTCCTATTCCTTGCATTATTATCATCCAGAATATTATCTTAACATTTGGGTGCATAGAAACATAGAAAATTTCATATTTATGCTTAGTATGAAATAATCTTTTACAAATGTGGCATAAGAGGAGAGGATATCAAAGACTCGTTGGGCATTTATATTGCAAATGGTTATAGTAATGGATCTGCTTAATCACCAAAACACTAACAGAGAAAGTAATATATTTACCTTCCATTCAGGGTCATAGGCCTTTCTTGAAGATACAACATTGTTCTCAAATCAAACAGACACTAATGACCACAGTACATAAATATCTGTATGGAATCTAAACATCTGAGTTGTCAGTTGTCTTTTCAGCTTTAAATTCACTAAAGCCAAGAACATTAGGATTTACATTTGTCAATGACAAATCTTTACCAAACATTTCCTAAAATTCAGAATGAGAAGAGTAAAGGAAAAGATTTGTCTTATTGCAGCAGTGCAAATCAGGAAGTAATGGAATTACACCAAATTAAAAATAGTACAATAAAGGGAAAAATTAAGTTCTCACCTTTCCTTTTTTTTATGTGCTGAGACATGAAACTCCATATTTTTAACTTAACCTACTTTTACATACCCTTAACCACATGTTCTTATCCCATAATTCTTCAACAAGATGTTAGCTGTTGACTGTACTGTATGCACCTTAAGAAAAAATTCTGGAAATTATTTAAAGTACACTATAGGTAGTCCCCTCACAATCAACAGAAATTGTATAGAAATGCCTTGTGGAGTAACTTGGCTAAGACTTGAATGGACGTAAGCAAAACGCACACACAAAAAAAGATTTACACTACTAGGTGATGGGTGTTCTCATTTAGCTGTACGCATGATGCTTATCTTCGGTGCAACTACTGCATCAGAACACAATACTATATTTGGTGATCCAACATAAGGCATAATTTGGTCTGCCTCTGTTTATTAGCTTTCAGTAACACTTCTCAGAGGCCAGAAAGAGACTATAGCATGCATTTTCCCCAAAAAACAGTTACCACCACAATGCTCTGTCTCCCAATCTATGGAACAACAGGGTTTAGCTCTGACAATTAACAATCTTCACCAAACGTTCTATTAACATTTGCGAAGAGGAAAAAAAAAAAAAAAAAAAAAAAATTTAAAATTATAATAATTTTAAATAAAAAAAAAAAAAAGAGTGTAAAAGCTTATAGACTGAAATAAAGACAGGAAGATTGCCGACTTCAGGTATTGGCAAGCAAAAAGAATGCGGAATGGGGCTGTGGTTAGCCCATAACAACTCCTGTCTGCTGTTCCTTCCTCCTCACACTTTTACCCTGCTGTACCATGGGTCCTTCAGGATAAGCCTGCCCCAGATCCATTGTTTTCTGCTCTTTCTTACATGTGTTTTCTATGATAGGCCCCCATCTTGTTTGCTGGACCTGGCCATGCCCTGAGTTGGGGCCATTGGAACTGGCTGAAAGTGGCACTTGCACCCAGTACAATTAGAAAATAAGATGGATATTTTCCAGCATTTTTTTTTTTTACATTTTATTTTCTTGCACTAGGTTAAATTTTACGTTATTTAGAGTTTATCCTCTTGTTTTAGTGCTTCAGTACTGAACTGTATATAAATATTCAGATACAGCAGGAACATTTACCTTGCCATGAAGGTTTCTGAACTCAGCCCCCACTGTCCCCAATGGAATTTTAAAAAGCTGAGTGAAGATCTACATGATATATCTATTATATGACTTCTTTGTTATTGATGATAATGCCTTATACTGACATTTCTGCCATTATTAGGCAAACCATACTATAGAAATTTATCATTACTATGGCAATTATTCTGCAAAAACTTATTCACAAAATGTAGATATAATTGTCTCCCCAGTGAATGAATGAAGAGCTCCCTGAAGGCCTCCTACATGTAAAACGATATGGAAAATGCTCAGTAGAATGCAAGGGTATTACCCATTCTGAAATTTCAGTTCTGCAGAATTTTCTGCGCTAGGCACAAGGTACCTGTGATACTTACAAAGTGTTTTAGAAACCATAACAAATTATCTATAAAATATACAGAGCCTTTAGCAATGCAGTCCTTACTGACATAAAGTAATTCAATGTAAAGATTGTAATCAGGTCCTTGACTGGCATATTTACTGCTTCTGGAAGGAGACTGAAAAATTTTGCCAGCCTGCTGAATCAAACTAAGACACTGTTTAAAAATAAATAAATAAATAAAATAATAAAAAAAAAAGTAAGTAGAGTGCAAATCTTCAAGCTTTTGAACATGAGATTCACTTTCTACAAGTACCTGTGCAAGTAAATCTCACTCATCTATTTACAGATACAAGTTCTTAAAGGGAGCACAAGCAAGACAAAAGGAAGTTGTTTTTAATTTGAATATTCAAAACCTCAAAAAATTGTGTTGCATATAATAATCCACATTATGATTAGACATCCTGCCACTGGAAATCTGGAAATCCTAAAGAAAACTTGCTGTTATGAAAGGTGGAATAGTCTTTTTAGAGCTTATAAGAAAGAGTTGTGAAATAGTCACCCCTCTGTCTCCTTTTTACAAGTTTTTAAGCTGACCAAATCATTATCACACTCTATTATCTAAAGGAACTACTACTCCACAATCCTTTTAAATGAATCTAGACAAGATTACATTACCTTGCTGTCTGAATTCAGTCAGCGTATAACACTGAAGAGTATACAATAAGCCACATGGATAAGACGGAATAAAACCTGAAAATGTCACAATCTTTAGTTTGTGATTAAATGAGTCACTCCCATTGAAAAAGAACATATGCCACCTCAGAAAAAGCTCTTCAGAAATGCAGCTGTACTTGCCATATCACAAAATGACAGTCAATATACAATGCCATGGCAGCAAGCACTATCTATAAGGTCAGTCAGTGTGAATTATCATTCACATATAAAAGAGCCTCAGATTTAATGTGGATGTTATTTACCATTGGCTAAGGTTTGAAGTTCTGTTTGCATTTCAGCATCATTTCTAACTCTAGCTGACCCAAAGCCATCATGAAAAGTTTTATAACTGTTTGATATAAAGAAAATAAACTTTAATCTTAAGAATTTACAAGTTAAACAAAACAAACTGCTGAACAGGAGAATGAACACTACTAGATTAATTGTTCCCTACTATAGAATATCTGCTCACTAGGTCATCCTTGACAGTTCTTTGTGCAAGCTTTCTACCTAAAAGGCTGATGGTCTCTGAGATAACCTAAGAAAGGAACTGTAACTAATGCTTTAAGTTTGACATGTTAGATAATTCTACAAGTTGCAATTTCTTACAGGTTTTGGTTTGATTTAGATACAACTGCTCATCATTATACACTTCATTTTAGGCCTCAGAAAAAACTGTACTAATGAATGTATTCATTTCTGTATTTATAATGCCTTTCCACATGTATCTATAGAGCTATTATTTATGTTCTTTTGCTTGGTTGCCATTGCCACCAAAGAACTGTTAATGGTAAGGAAACGAGAAAGATATATTTATACTTTTTATGATTTACTTTCTACTCATCATTACCTTTTTTCTTTTTTCCTGGGTTAATTACATGAAATGTTTATAAAATAGTCATTGGCTCTTTATTATTCAACTACTACTCATCTACATCCTCACAAAAACTAGACAAATACATTCTTGACCATAACATTACTGTGATATCTCCAGTCAAAAATCAGTCACATATGACTAATGAGTGTCAGATGCCAATAATGAAATTCAATATATCACATATGTGAGATCAAGATGCCTCTGAGTTGATTATTTATTGCAAATATCTATATCAGATGGTAATCAATGGTGCATAACATCACAAATTGCAAATGGATCAGTAATAATGTCACAGAGAGTTATCAATAAATATCATTGAATCTGTGATATGAAATAAAATCTACCTAACACTAGCCACCTAATACTTTGTACATCTAGAAGAGTGAAAAAATATCAGCATATTTCTTGTTTATGCAACAGCTTTTAAGTATTGAAACATGCTGAAATTAATAAAACAGAACTATTACTCATTTGGGTACAAGCCAAAAAATGTTAAGTAGAGGTAAAAGCTTGAATGAAAAGATCCAGAATTTATAACATTTGCATGCCAGCTCAAATTAATTATCATTTCAATAATGATAAAACACAGATTTGTAGCCTGTGCTTTTTGATAAAGGCAAGGATTAAGGATAACTGAATCAAGTTTGCTAATCACAACAAACATTGAAGTCCATGTAGTTTAATCTGATATATCTGCAGCAAACAGAACTCAAGTATGCCACTACATACATAAAATCATAAGTCTGCATATGTTTGTGATATTTCTGTTTATATTAGTTCCTTTCACTGTTAACTTAAATCTTATATGAAGCTTCAAAGGGTGAGAGACACTTCTAACTGCTCTTCGAATGTGTTCCAGTGCATAATCTGCATCAAAATCTGAACCTCTGTGCAGTGAAGGATAAATTTCTGATTTCTCAAGCTCCAAAAAAATTAACACAGTTTTCATGTAGTAGGGTGATATTTGGGACAAATTCATGTGTCAGCATCTTCAGTAACTAGGTAGCCTTTGTGAAGGACATTTCCAATATAGATTAGGTAAATGGAATAATCGCTGAGTAGCAGAGCATTACGTGTGACTTGAACAAGCTTTCTACAGATATTTTGCCCATAATCATAAACATAATTAAAAGACTTGTGTTTTTCCTGGACTATCAACTCGATGCTCAACTACAGCATCATGACAAGAATCACTACTGTATCTAATTCCTTTCTATCCAGTGACACTGTGACCAGCTTACTGCATGCAGGACTTCTGATGACCTCGGGATTAGGGGGGGGGGGGAGAGGTGGAGGAGGGGTAATATAAGATTTTGTCCAGTAAGAAAAATGTGCAGCAAAGTAAAATTCTAATTATTTTGTTTCTTCAGTATTACACAGTCTAAGCCTATGCAGGTCAGTTGACTTATTGGGACAGAGGATCTTTCCACCTAGTTCTTCAGTTTGACACTACTCTACACTATTAGGGACTGAAAAATCACTGCCATTCAAACTTAGAAATGAAGATATTGCCAATATGAATCCCTCTGTAGACGTATATTCATCATCACTATTTGGTAGTACCTCCTCCAACCAGAGGGGATAGTACAGGATTTTGAATCAGAGGATAACCAGAGGAGGCTCATTTGCCTAGAATCTGATCTGCTGCTGTCCACACTCACTTCAAGTTCACATCTAGGTAAACAATGGCTGTAAATGCACAAAGTGATGGACTCAGCTTGCATATGATTCCAAATTTAACCAGGTGTACATTACTCTAGTATCCTAGGCATTAGATTGTAGTGTACACGCCTTTAGGTGTGTCCACTTCCTACCTGCTGGCTCTGCCTGTGATATAAACATTCAGCACACACAACAGCCACGAGGATCAATATCTGGATTATGCAGTGGAATATGTGATATATTTTGTAATGCAACATAGATGCATTTTGTAATGCAACATTAGATGTAGAGCTTAGGGATATGGTTTAGTGGGGACTGTTAGTGTTAGGTCAGAGGTTGGACTTGATGATCTTGAGGTCTCTTCCAACCTAGAAATTCTGTGATTCTGTGATATCTTGAAATATCTTTTACACTTCAGTAGCTCATTTATCATTGCAAAGGTCAGGGACTCCAATATTACTAATGCTCTAAAAATCTTCAGGTTAGCTTCCATCAAAGTATCTTACTTTGCGAGCAGCCCTCTCATTTTACTATCCATTGAAAGAGGTCAAAAACATTCTCTTGTCAACATACATCTCCTTGGGATTTGGGTTAAACATTCAAAAGGGAAAAAAAAATGGAAGGAAGGAAGGAAGGAAGGAAGGAAGGAAGGAAGGAAGGAAGGA